>JAWWLV010000088.1:132113649-132240153 GCA_035041135.1 Platyrinchus mystaceus
CCTTAGGATTAAAGGGTGGGCTCAGTTCAGCGCAGGCTGTGTCTCACCTAAAAATCCATTGCGCAGGCTTGAAAGGTGGGAACACCTTTCCCAGATCTTCATTCGTGAAGACTGGCCATTTTTTTTACACAAAACAGTGGTGCTGTTTCATCTGGAGAGGCAAAATGTAAAAAAGCTAACATAAAATTTCTTTCTGCCTCATTTCTCTCAGTTTTAATATTTGGATTTCTAACCTTGTATGGCTCCATACCCACATTTTGTAGATTACTAGAGTAACAATTCCCATTTTCTACTCCAAAGATAGAAAGACATCAGAGCACAAAATGCATCTCCAGCTCTGAGTTCCCTTTACTTCCAACTGTGAGGCACTTCTACCACATTTTGGATTTTTTTTTTTTTTGGCTCCACACTTTTTATTCAGCAAGTTTCACAGCTGGATGTAGACAACATCAGGTGTTATCCCTCTGACGCAGATAAACTGGAGCAGGAAAGACACCCTTCCCCACCTACTCTTTTGAAGTGCAAAGAACACTCACTAGTGAGGCAACTCAGGGTCAGGAGCCCCAGATGTTTAAAGGCTGCACAGCCCAATGACCTTCTCTGCTAATCCCAAGTATTTCCTTCTCTTTATGTCTTCCTAAGGGCTACCTTTTTTCTCCTCTGGTTCTTCCATTTCCTCTCCCTCTCGGATGCACCCTCTATCACCAGGCATCAGCAGTGGAGTCGATTCCGCTCCTGCAGTGAGAGAATGAGATGATTTCCTCCTCCATCTCCTCTTCCTCTTCCCCTACTGCTGCCAACTTTTGCAGTTGTTAGTGTTTTTTCTTAAAGCCTCAGGTGCAGGAATTATGTGATTACACAAGAATTTCGTCTTCCATTGAGAATAAAATGTTCCTAGCTACTGAAAATTCAGCACAACAGAAGAGAAATACAAATAATGATCCACCTTCCGATGTACAGAAAAGGCTGCTTCAATTTCTGAATGCTTGAACTTGACAATAAAAGGAGCCCTGTTCTGGCTCCTTTTACATGCAGTGGCACTCGGTATATTAACTATACCTGTGTTAACACTGGGTATAGTTAATAATCTGTAGCCATCCAGCTGCAGCACTTGGCTGTTGGGGTGGGAGGGAAGAATCAGTCCAAACCACATTTTTGTCTGAGCAGCTCAGGGCAGGAATGGCTGTGCAAAGGACAGAGGCACGACAAAAGGAAATGAAGGCTGTGACAGCTCTGGATCCCTCATGACCACAATGCCATGGAAATGCTAGAACTCCAGTAGTCCCTCTTTCTAGTAGGATAACCTGTATAAGTAAGACCTTGTAGAAGTAGTACCAATTGATAGTCTGATCTTCAGAGCTTTTTCATCATTGCACACTTGGGAGCTATGACTGCTCCAGTCCAGTTGACAGAAATGCTGATAACCAGCTGGAGGATGATTCATAATTATTAAAAGCTCAGAGGTGATGGGAGGAAAGACATCTCTGCCTTGACTCATAGGGACCAGTCACCTCTCACCTGTATTTACTGACTGGTTTGCTGGATCAAAACAACTGGGGTAGAAATAAGGTTCCAGCTTTCTAGTATGGATTCCTGTCATTTCAGAAGACTGTAATTTCTATGGGGAATAGTTACAGATTAGATCTCATACTCATGCCAAGTTGTTTACACAATGTTAGTGTTAACATCAGCTCAAAATAATTCATAAAGACATCACAAGTAAGTCAAATTAAATTGGGGTTGTTTTATAAAGTCAAAGGAGGAAAGAGCAAGAAAAAATTCAGTCTTGGTTTAGGAGTATCCAACAATATACCATAAGCTCATTTCAGTCCAGTGCTAGAATGATTTCACCTCCAAAAAATCTAGACTGGATTGGCAGAAACTAAAAGAACTGTGAAGAAATGTCTGTTGTGGTTCAACCCCAGCCAGCCACCAAGCCCCATGCAGTCACTCGCTCATTCCCCCACTAGTGGGACTGGGGAGAGAATCAGGAGTGTAAAAACTGGAAAACTCATGGGTTGAGATAAAGACATTTTAATAGGGAAAGCAAAACCCACACATACAAGCAAATCAACACAAGGAATTAATTCACTGCTTCCCATGGGCAGGCAGGTGTTCAGGCATCTCCAGGAGAGCAGGGTCCCATCATGTGTAACGGTTACTTGGGAACATAAGTGCTGTCACTCCAGATATCCCTCTCTTCCTTTCTCCCACTTTATATACTGACCATGATGTCCTATGATATGGAATATCTCTTTGGTCAGCTTGAGTCATGTGTCCTGGTTATGTCTCCTCTCAACCTCCCGTGCATCCACAACTTCCTTGCCAGCGTGGCAGTATGAGAAGCAGAAAAGGCCTTGGCTCTGTGTAAGCACTGCTCAGCAATAACAAAAGCATCACTATATTACTAACCCTGTGTTTAGCACAAATCCAAAACACAGTCCCATACAAGCCACTGTGGAGAAAATTAACTCTACCCCACCCAAACCCAGCACAATATCCAAGCTACTAAATAAGGACTATTAAAGAGAATATTCAGCTGTGAGCAGTACTTGAGAGTCTATCTACCTGTATGCCTACTACACATTAACTAGTAAAGAAACCTCAAAAGTTTTAAGTATCTACAATAGGATACGGACTTTTACTGTTAGGAAATGTGCCCAAATCCAGTTCAGGTTAGAAATTACTTGGGCTCTTTATGTGATAAATATTGAGTTGTGTATTAATCACACCCATTTTAGTTCCTGTTATCCAGGTGCCATGGATCATCACTAATACCTGAAGGGTTAGTTGGAGACCAAAGGTTATGTCTCTGTGGAATTTATCATTTCTCATTACAAATATCTCTGGATCAGGGAAGAGGCATGGGGTTCCCCTCTGTGGACGAACAGGAGGCAGTTGTTCGCAGAAAAGTGAACCTATCAGGAGCGATAAATTGACTTTAAAACACACAGTCCAAACACTAAAGCAGGAAAAAGTGGTCTGCGTACCATGCAAGGAGGTTAAAAATATGCATATGCTGTGACTGGTGGTTACTGAATGGGGGAATTCTTTTTTATTAACTCTTTTGGAATGAATACTCTCTCTGTTGTTGTTGGTTGCATTTCCAAGACGTTTTTGTTCCCAGATGTTTATTCTCAGCACTGTAGTTCTTTGTGTAAGTAGTCTTCCCCAAATGTGGTCCTGGCTTTATGCAGTGATTAAGAGTGTTTTCAGGCTGCTTGGCTTGATAGTTGTTCTTGTCAGTCACCTTCCTGCTTTCTGAACATGCACGTGTTCCTCTCATAATTTCTTGACACAGTGTTCCCTGGCAGCCTCCAGTTTTGCTGATTTTCCCATGACTGGTAGGGCATTTTGTCAAGAGTGAAGACTCACAGTCTTCAAGAGAAAGATTTCCAGCCAACCCCTGGGGAAGCACTTCCCACTTGTCAATGTATTTCATCACCCTCCTGGCTCTAGGAGGTGGCGGTGATCTCCTTCTTGTCATCCAAGAGCAGTGAGAAGGGAAGTGTTGTCTTGAAATTGCACTCCAGCACCATCAGAGATGCCTCAAAACGTGTGTCTGTATTTTCTCTCTCACTGACAATGTTGCCTCACACATTTTGGAGCTGAGAGAACCACAAGTCAATGCAGAGGCCTTTCCCACCAGGGTAAAAGGGTCAGGACCGCTAGACAGACAAAACCCTAGCAAATTCTTCCACTGCTTTAAAAGCAAATAATTACACGTTTGAAAAGAAAAATTGATCCATTTTACATAAATCCTGTAACTCCTGTTTACTTTGCTGGCATGATTAGAGTTGCTAATGTTAACAAGAGGAAGATGAGTAGCATGTGGCACTACTCACTTCCCTCTGCATTTGAATGTTCTGTACCACATGCATTTTTCACTTAGAAGTTGACTTTTTCAAAAGAGGGGTTTTTTTCCTTCCGCATAGAAAACAGAAAACCCACAGATATAGGCTGGCAGTAGTGACCAGCATGGAATAATTACCCTTCTAACACAGTTAAGAGCATACAGAAGGATCTGCAACCTGACCTACATACAGGAAGAAACAGGCTCTGGACCTGTGCATTCGGTTGTCAGACCACTGCAGCAGTGATGCTGCTGCTGGTACTCTGGGCCTCCAAACTGGTTGTTTGTCAACATGCTTTTGAGTCCCTAATTGTACTCAACCAAGTTTGATCTCCAGCTTGAGGAAACTGTGTTTATGTACCTGCCACTCTTTCTCTCTAGGGGCTAGGCCTTAACGCTAAGATTTGTAGCTTGCAATTTCCTTTTCCAGGCTCAGGCTTCTGTGTTTCTCAAAAATGAGGAAGGAAATCCGTTTTTAATTTTGTCGCCTTTAAGAACCCTGATCTTGCTTAGCACTTCAGACACTGTTGTTCTCAAAAATGTGGGGCCACGTCCTGGATCAGATGTAACATTGTTGGACCTGAAGATATGGTCTGCTCAGGATACTGTATCAGTGCCATCCCCTGGCTTTGCTATTTCCAGCCAGATTTGCAGAGGCAAGAGGAAAGTTAGCAGAGCAAAGCAAACAGGGCTGGATTATTTTTATTACACTCCATTTCCTCGCAGCTGGTCAAAATAGTCAGTACCTTCCAAATTGACCAGATAGAAATGCAAGTGAAAGCTGAACTTGAGGTGAGCATCAGGCAAGGCTGGGGCAGTATCTTATGTTTAGCACCTGATCCCCTTTGTCACGCCCCATTTCAGCAGCAAAGGCAAATGGCCCAGTGTGCACGCTCAAACCAGAAGACAAAGTGCTAACCCAGAAGATCTCACCTAGTTTTAACACCTCCAAAGCCACAGGGCAAGACCCCAAGGAAGACATTGTGCAGGACAGTGGGGTCAAGCACAGTCAGGAAGCCACCAGGGGGCTGCAGCTGGGGCCCCATAGGGTGGCTGCAGAGCAGGAGAGCCAGGGGGCAAAGAGCTGCTGAGCTGAGCTGAGCCTTCAGCTCTGGGCAGTGCTCAGAGGTCCCAGCCCTCTCCTTGCCATGGTGTTCTCCCATGCCTGTGCCTCTGCTGTTCACCTCTCCACAGAGAGCTCCCAGGCCAGGGGACAGCAAACCGCCCACCTCCGCAATCTCAGTCACTGCAAGGAGCAGGGAGGTGGTCTTATTTGAGGAGCTATTATTGGTACCAGTAAACACACTGCAGTGGCCACTCTCTGCCTACTTAACCCTGTACCTACTCAAGAAAAAATAAACTTGGGCCATTAAGTTTGCCCGGTGTTCCTAGACTGGGATTTGGGTTTTTTTATTAAAGACAGTTTTCCAAAGGTAATTCCAAGATAATTGCTGTTCCATCTTGAAATGAAAACAAACAAACCAAAAAATCTCAAGCAACTTTCTTGTCATATATAATTTTCTTGCATAATTTAGAATTTGTTTCCCCTCTTCTCTGCTGCTGGAAAGTGTGGGGCAGGGACCGAACACAGCACCTGGGAAGCTGCTGCAGTCCCAAGGCTGAGCAGGATGCCCACATCAGCTCAGGTGCTCCTAGAGCTGGAGGGAGAGATGGCTGCCCCAGTGTCATCCATCATGGGAAAGAAATGCCTAAAGCAGCATGTACTTAAGGTTGCCACCTCCCAGATGGTCCTTTACTCAGAACATCCTAATATGTTCCTAGTTATGGAGCAGGGCTTTGGGCTTATTTTTACAGTGAGAAACCAAATGCATGTTTACCATTTTCTGTAATAGCAGCAGAGTTTAAAGGAATTATTACAATAATATCTAGGGAATGTGTTTCTGAGGTTTTACCACATGTAAACACAATCATAAGTGTAATCAATGTCAATGACTTCCATTTAATTCTCAGACAAAGTTTGCTTTTAAATACCACACCAGATTTGACACGGCCAATGATAAATGGAATGCAATTAGTTCTACTATTTGCTTTGATGATATGCTAAATTATTTCTTACAACAGACCATTTGTTATCCAAAGCTAATGATTATACTCTTCCAATTAACAAGTGGCAAACTGATAAGTTTCAAATTGAGATACTATAGTCTAGAAAAAAAGTCATCCCCTGAATGAGTTTCATGTAATAAATCCTTGTCAATACCCCAGTAATAATTTTCACAAAGAAATCTTAAACTGTAAGAATTTTGTATGTATTTCTCATAATTACACAAAAAAAGAGATAATTATGTTGCCTCTTAGTGATTTACAGTCACTTAAGAATATTTAATGTTAAGGAAAATGTCAGGATTTAAATATTCTTATGGCGTTTTTGACATAATGCATCGTCTAATTGTCCACATCTTATTTTTACCTCCAGAGCTTATTAGAAGCTTACTATGGTAATTGAAAAATTAATGAACAGAGTGTGGTCCCTGAGAAGACAGAAGTAATTTCCCAGTTTTTCACCTGTATTCAAATCTTCTCTTATCATCAAAGGGCAGGTCTGTACACCTTGATTTCTTTTATTCCAGGTTTCAAAATAATGCAGGCACAGCAAATTCTGGTTTTTATTAGATAAAATTCTTTCATAACATGGGTAGTTACATAAGCAGGCAATTATTTCCCCTTTCTGTGGCTACCTTAATAACAGCAAGCCAGGCCTACATCAGGGTGGTCTGCCACAGTCACTCCCCACACGCTTGTTTGCCCCCTCCCAAACCTCCCTTTCTCTCCCAGTCCTTCCTCCCTTCCTTTTCACCTGCACCTGGCTACAGCCCCACCAGGCACAGCTCTAAATATGACACTATTCTGCCATTTCCCTACTGTTTCTTCTTCTTTCTATTTATCTAATTCCTCAGGGATTTTTTCTCTCATCCTACTCCCCCTTCCCACATTTTCTGAGCTCCATGTTTTCTTGCTCCTTGTTGTGCAGGGGATTCTTCTCAGCAGCTCAATCCCCCTGAAGATGATAGGAAGCGGTGATCACTGGAGATAAAGGCAAACTCAGAAAACATAACTGTTTTATGATGAGCACTTAAAAATATCAGAAATATCATACTATTCTCAGTAAAGTCTTAAAAATTAACAACTGTGGATTGTCCCTTCTGCCAAGGATTATGTAGGAATGGAGAGGTGAGGGCATCTTAGCATTTTCCCTGATGAGAAGAAGTGCATTAGACATTCAAATCATCCTTCTTATTTTTCTGACGATATGATATCACCATAAATCTGTTCATCTTGACTAAAAGCAGCTACAACAGAGAGATTTGACATGAGAATTCTGCTTGCACAACCACATCTAAGACACTGATGTTTGGTACCCTTTACTCTAAGGCTCTGCCTCATTTTTTTTCACAGTCTGGTTTCTAAATTCTGATCAGAAGAATATTCCCATCATCCAGATGACATCCTGTCCCTTGCCAACCTTTTGGCTGGGATAACATTCCCTTGAGGTTAGATAAAAGAGCCCTCAACAAAATCTGCATGACTGGGCTTAGGCTGCCTGAAACAGAAAGCTCTGCTTCTCCCCCACAAAACCCCAGAGTACATATTCATCACCCCTGCATTTATCACAGCAAGATTCATAAAGATTTTTGACAGATGATACATGACTTCCAAACTTTGGTTTTCCAACAGAAATATCAGAAAGTGGCAGAAAGCTACTTCCTTTTCAGTTTGAGGGAAGACTGCGGATACTAATAATAGCAGTCTATCCTTGTAGCGAAGTCAATCCATCACACTTGCTATACCTTCCACTCAGCTCTGGTCAGACACAGCTCTGTGATTTTAGCACTCCAAAGTCTCTGCATTCTCCAGGGCAGCAGTCATCTTTTTCTAGGGAGTCATGTTAAAATGACCACCTGCAGCAGGTCTTGTCTTCTGCTTTTTCTTCCAAGTAAGAAGGATTTATTTAGTAACTAGAATTGTCTTCTTTTGGGGGGAGGGCACTGGGTAAAACTCACATTCTGCTCATCATTTTTTTCTTCAGCAGGGTGGCTACTTGTACTGAGATGAGGTGTCAGCAGGAGCTCAGTGATCATCTGCTCTGTTCAGCCAAACAGCAATGGCTTGGACGAGCCTCAGCACACACTGCCTCCTCCCCGGCCAGCCCTTGCCAGGCTACTGTGGGCTAGGGGTGTTAGGGGATATGGAGGGAAACTGGGGCTGAGGAGGAGAGAGATGGGGATGGGATAAGGTGAGATAGGATTTCTGCAGTGCGAAAAATAAGGCACAAATCATAGGAAGCAGACGTGGTTAGTGCTGCTGTCCGTGGGGCAAATTGTCTCCTCCTAGCACACCTCAGAGAAGCTTCCATGGGACGGTGACACCTCAGAGCCACGGGGCCCACGTACCGTTACCGTTTGCCAGAGTCCCGTAAGGGAGATTTAAATCACACGTTCACATGGCATTCTTAATGACCCCATGAGTGAAGAATAAAATACAGGTAATAGTAAAGTGCTGCAGTGAAATCCCTTAGGACAGTGATGAGAAAGCATGCAGCTCTGCTTCCCGCAAGACAGGCGCCGATTTCCTCTGATGGCGGTACCAGGCTGTCACTGCGGCTGCTCCAGCGCGGGATGCCAGCTGCACCATGCCATTAGCATTCCTCATCAGCCGCAGCTTATGTCTCTCTCTGTGCACAACGTTGGGAAACCAGGTCATTCTCTTGGCTCATCCTCCTCTGATAACTCCTCTTTTCTTTCACTGCCGGGAAGCCGAGGATGGTGTAATTAGTTTGCACTAATGTTCAGCTCTATGTGCGACTGCTTTTGGCTCAAGCCAAAACAGAAGTTTTCACATAGTTTGGATCCCCTAAAAGGAGGGAAACTTGAGACTAATCTGGGAGGTAACCATTTTCCTTGTGTTACAGTGATTCAGCTCATATTTTTCAAAATACCACAGAGAATACAAATGACATGTTAAACCTCCAGTACTCACCAAGCAGAGAATAAATGAGTGTGATTCCAATGCAAATACAAAGTCATACACCCAGCCATGCCAGGTAACAACTGGTACTGCAAGGCTGTCATAACAAGCAACACAAAATCGTGCCCTTATGTAGGAAAGCTGCCCAAAATTTTATTTAACTCCTTTCAGTTTGCAGGCAGATCAGAGTCTGATGTTCCAAAAAAGCTGCAGGGGAAAATAAAAAGGAACAAGTCAACCTCAAGCCCAGATAAGAAGTTCAGGTTTTCATAATAAGATGGTGAAAGTGGTGACTTCTAAACCTGAGAGGAATAAATTTTGAGAGGACTGTATGGAGCATGGTACAGAGAGATAAAGCAACAAACTTAATTACAGGGTAAGTGATTTTAGTCTGTGAGTGAACATATAAACATAAATGCCCACAAAGAATTATCTGGTTGATACAGTGGTGCTTGTATATTAGTTGAGTAACCATAACAGTAATTAAAGCTGCATTAATGTGCTTGAGTGATGCTCTGTAAGTGCCACTGCAATGGCTGTCACAGCATCAACTAAAGCAACTAAGCTTAGAGAGGAGGAGCTATGAACTACAGAGGCTCCTTGCCAGGAATGTGCTTGGAATTTGATATGTTGGAACACTATTAAAAATAAGATGATTTAAATAATAACACACACAGCCCCACAGTATTTAGTATCCACTGCAATAATTGCAAAATCAACAAATTATATGAAGTATTTCAGGAGAAAAAATATGTAGCAGAGAATGCATTAGCAGTCATTCATATCTCTTTACAACCATCTGGGCTCTTCGGAAAAAAGCACACCAGTTTTCAAGGAACTACATTGTGTTTTGGTAGGCTGGGAAAGAAGTTACAGGTGAATCTGAATTTACAATTGGAATTGATGACACTAGAAACATTTAAATTTCTCTTTTGCAATGATTTAGGTTAAGAAGTCCTAAACATTGGGTATAAGCTGTTCAGACCTCTGCAAACACAAATCTGTTCATTCAGTTAGATGAGATTTACAGCTCACTGGGAGAAAAATATGAAACAGAAAAGTTTGTAATTGGATTTAATGGGAACACTTATGTTCCTGAAGAGACAGAAACATTTTCCAAAAAACTCTTGCTCAAGCTTAGGTGATCCTAGCTGCCCAAATTCAGCAGAATAATTTTACAGAAACTTCAGATATATTCATTTTGCTATCAGCATTATCAAGATAAGATTTGGCCCAGAAGGCCTTTAAATTTGTCATAACAACTCCAGGTATAATGGAAGCCCAAGCACAAGGTATGCTACAGAGGTGTGGTGTTAGTTGCAGATACATTGGTCTAAACTTTCAGCTTCATCTCTTGCAAATCAACAGGTTTCAAATAGACCCTGAAGAAATAACTGATTTTGATAAGTCCAATGACACATTTCCTGTTTCCTGAAGTGGTTAATATAATAAAAAATATTTCAGTGTTATCCACAATCACTACCAATGTGATTGAGTATCATCTCAATCCTCTATGTTGCGTGAAAACATTGCTTTGGTTCACAATGTGACAATCACAATTTCATACACATACAAGACTAATACTAAGGACTTAATGGTTATGATGATAACCAGCACAAAGAATTAATTCAAAGAACCCCAGGACAGAAATCCTTCCTTGAATTTTTTTTCCAGATTTGAGCCTGGAATGTTAATTGTACTTAAAATGCAATTTGCAGCAATGAGCATTTTACCATGAGCTTTTTTTATTCATTGCAAAAAGTGAGACAAAGGAACTTCTCTTACACAGATTCTTTCAGCCTGCGTACTTTGGTGATATTTAGACTATGGAAATATGGGCAGTATAAGTGGTGGTCTTTTGTAAAGTGGCTACTGAGCTGTTAGGAAGAAACCTAAGCCTTGCAATTGCCTCCTCCCATAAATCAAACGGTGTCTTCTTTGGCACTGAAGGCACAGAGTTATGTGCCCTCTAGTTAGATCTTGTACTGAAGAGAATCACTCTGCACTAGGAATGAACTCTGCAAACAAAAAAATACAAGCACCCACAATTTTTTTATATGTTTTAGTACACATCTTTGGGGAGGGGGGAGAGAAAAAGAGATTTCCATGTTCACAAAGTCTTAAAATAAATGTCCCTTTAAAAACATTGCATAAGATAGTGTAATAGCTCTGGTTTGATTCATTCATGTCTTAGGACTTTCTTTACAGATGGAGAGACACCTCCTTCTACTGCTGCTGCTGGTTCCTTGGTCTCATGCTGCAAATGGTTCACATCCAGGCTCTAGCAGGCCATTGATCAGTTCCTAACACTTTCAGCTGAGTAGAGACTTCCATGGCAGGATGAAGTGACAGTAGCAGGGGAGGCAGATTGTAAAAATCCGACCAGCCATTGTAATACACACTGGAGGGACAGCTTGAGTTTGCGTATTAGCTTCTTTCTTTGCCCATCTTCAACAGATGATACTTCTGTTGCATAGTAAATGAGCAACATTATTTGGTATTCTGTCTATAATTAAAAGCTAAGAAAAAAAGGCTAAATCCTCTTCTATTCTTATTTCTTGCAGCCAGTGATCTTAGAGTTTTCACCAAACTGCTGTGCCAATGTTCTTATAGTCACATATCAGGAAGTGGGAAAACTGGAAAACATTAGAAACATAGAATCACACGGTATCCTGAGTTGGGAGGGACCCTGGAAGATCATTAAATCCAACCTGGCTCCACGCAGGGTAAGCGAAAAGGTAAGTCATATATCTAAAAGCATAATGCAAACTCTTCATGACCACTGACAGGCCTGGGGCCATGTCCACATCCCTGGGGACTTCCTCCAGTACAGATCTCTGAGCATTCAGCCCAAAAGCAGTGCAAAGGGACATTTTGTTGACATCACTGTCATGGAGAGCTCAAACCTTTGCTGTGGTTGTGCAACTGTGTTGCAAGGGTATAAGACCATAATAATTAGTTGTGTAGGAAAAGCAGTCTGTGGGACTGAGCTGAGGCCCCAGGCTCTGAACATGAGCCAGCATGGTGGAGCTGCTCAAGCAGAAGACTGCTTAGAAGCTGGTAGAAACACTACCATGGTAACACCTTTGGTCATTGGATGTGGTCCAAAAGGTTTGGCTCCAGCACCTGTGGCCCATTAATGTTTATGCAATATAATATATGTCAAATGAAAAGCAGTTCTGTGGGGGTCCTTTGTACTGCTGGTGATGAGATTACTTCCACAGTTTCATCCATGCTGGAATCTTTTACAGAAAGAATGGTTTCTAAACTATTCATGTCTCATGAAAAATGTTGCTGAAAGAGCCTGTGATCTTCTTTAGGATACTAAAAATGTAGCTGTAACAGCAAGATCTGGTTTCCTTCATCTATATTTTTCATTAAGAGAATATTTTGTATGCAGATCAGCTTAATTTGCCTCTGGCTTATCACAGTTATACATCTTAAGCATCACAGCCCTGAATGTTATCTGCATACTGTAGTCTTCTACCCAATTCCACAGGGCATACACAGCACTAACCTCATAGGTATGGCCAAACTGAGAAGGAAAATTAATGGTCCTACTTTTTAATAAACCAAAATGATGAGGTCACTTCCCCCTGCCCTGGTATATTAAAAGAAAACAACCTGATGAAAATATTCTGAAAAATGTCAGAGCAACAAATGACCCAGTAAAGTGCCTGGCTCTTTGGGCAGTAGTACCGCTGAGCAAAGAACCATCTTCTCACCGAGCATCATAAGTCCTGTCTTCAGTTCTTAAAGTGTTCACAAATAATCTTTCAAAATAGAACATAAAACCAGTTCCTGCATATTTGTGTTATAGGCTACAAACAAGGGCTTCCTCCAGTAGCCAGTTTCACCTCTCCAGCATCACCATAAATTATTATAAGCTCCTACACTTCATGGACCATGCCTGGTGCTGAAAACAAAGTTTTATTACTGAAAAGAATTTTCTGAATATTACTGAAATTATTTTTAAATGCTATCCCAAAATACTTCCATGACATCTAAATTTAGTCCTAAAACACGTGTGGCTTGTACAAATTGGATGTGCATTTCTGAATTGGTGTGCTTTTAGGAGTGAAAAGGATTTAGACCAGCAGTCGTAAGTTCATTGTTGATCCTTTAAGGACATTGTAGTCCTTACAGAGAAACTGTTCACAAACTGCTATGCACTTTTCCTCTGAAATTCAGGTCCCTTCCATGTTCCTCAAAGTGTCTTTAATGTTCAGTGATATGGTAATCACGGGTAGGCAGGCATGGAAACGTCACTGACGCTGCTCATCTTGCAGAAACCTTGTGACGCCTTTGACTAGGGGGTGTTACAGCACAGATAGTATCAGTCTTTCCTTTTATCTCTCCGACACCGGCATGACAGAGCAAACATTTCCAGGGCATTGGGGAACATGACATACAGAGCAGGACTGATGCTGTGTAGGTTCTTGCAAGTCCCAAATGGCCAGGGAGCTGCAGCCATCTCTGGCCTCCTCGGGCCTCGTGTGCTGCACTGAAGCTTACTACAGCTTTCCATCTTAGCTGGGTTCAAAGAAAGGCCAAGCTGAATCCCAAACCAAACAAACAAGCTCTAAGTGCCCCTACAAGCTTACCATCACGGCTGAAGCTTTTCTTAATTTCTTGTTTGCTTGTTTGTGGAAGAAATCTGCAGCCACTTAACAGGCTTGGCATTGTGTGTGAATCCCTGCATCAACAACTAGGTCAACCAGCAGGGTAAAGCACTGTACATGTGAGAGGCTCCCTCAGCTCAGCCGATGCCTGCCGATTATATTTTGGGAATTAGCTAGGTAGAAGAGAATGTCCTCCCAGGCATGTGCTACCCTGAAATTTTAGTCCATTTGCACAAGTCATTTGAAACCTTTTCTTGGCCCCAGCTGAAAGGAGTGCTAAACCCATGATAGCTAAAGCAAGACTGAAATAGTGGAAAGTTCAAGGGGTTTGTCTTCTTCTACCCTCTTTCAGCACTTGTAACTACCCAGTAATTAGTTGCAGCACCCAACACTATATAGGGCTTGTGCTGTGTTCAGAGAGTATCAGCTTTCTGAAGTGATGCAGATAACTTTTGGGTAAGATAAAAGTGAGAGGATAAAGACACAGGATATTTTTACTAAGACTATTTTTATTTACCGTATGAACCTAATTCTTCTCACTGCCTTAGGCAAAGACAAATAAAACTGCAAAGATGACAGCTACTCTTAGGTTTAGGCAGGCAGAACTCCCCATCCTGCCAAAGCGTGGGTTTGCTTGCTTCGTCTCTAGTGGAGCTGCCTCTGTTGTAGTGCCATCAATTTGGAAACACTGCTGCAAGAACATATTTTTGGCTGTCACTCAGAAACTCCTGCCAGCCCTCCACAGAGCCTGGGAGACCTTTTGTGCTGTGAGCTTGCCTTTAAGGGAAAAGTCTTTACAGAATAAATGATTTCTATGTTCTCCTGTAGCTCAAATGTTCAGATAATCTGTAAATTGAAAAAACCCCAACCCAGCCAACAAATAAAATAGACAGTTCTGCAGAGTCCAGCCTGGAACATACTATTGCTCTAAAAGCTAAGGAATTACACCCAGCTTCCCTCCAAACTCACCCATATGATAAAATCCTTCTTGAACCAGAACACCAAAGAGTTTGTAGCTGCACAGCAAATGCACACATGACAAATGGACTCTTCTGTCCTACCTTCTTCTTTTTATCGCTTTAAATCTAATCTATCATATTTCCCAGAATTTGTGAAATTGCAGCCAAGTAATCTATCTACAACACTCTCTGCCCTTCCTTTTGCACTGTGTCCAGCCATGCCTATGCACACAGTGGCAGCACTTCACCCTATTTCAGGAACTATAGAGTCAGAGGGGCTTAAAGGAGGCTTTGGGGGAGGTAATCCATAACTTTCTGGAGAGGCTGCTTGCACAAGGATTGCAATGGAGCTTTGCCAGGGGACATCGTTGTCCAGCCCAGATGGTATTGCTGTGCAGTTGCACCTCACTCAGCACATCTGCCCTGCTTGTTGAGATATGGTGGGAAAAGATCTGAGCTGTGGGGAGCAAGCTGGCACTTTTGCAACATGCTCCCAGTGTGCAGTAGAAGTAATCTGGAACACACTTTAAAAAGCCCTCCAAGTGCAGAGCAGGGATGGCCACACAAAAAGCTTGTGCAAAATGGTTAACGTTAACGTGGCCAGTCTTCACGAACGAAGATCTGGGAAAGGTCTTTTTACCTTTCAAGCCTGCGCAATGGATTTTTTAGGTGAGACACAGCCTGCGCTGAACTGAGCCCACCCTTTAATCCTAAGGCTCATCTGCTGGGCTAAGCAGGCTTGGACAATGGCAGTGAGGTCCTCAGGATGTAGGTTTGTTTAGAGTAACCTTCTCTTAGATGGATGGCCTTAGGGGCTGACGAGCTCCATCTGCCCGGGGGATGTCCCTGAAGCAGGATCGGGAATTGAACCTGCGACCTCGGCGCTGAGAGACCAGCATCTTAACCGCTAGACCACCTTCAATTCACACTTGCTTGACAACAGCTTATTTCCAGGGACAGAAAACGTGTAGTATGGATTTCCATTCTTTCTCCTGATGCAAGGAGAAATGGACAGTTAAAGAAATTAAAATGGGACCCATTCAGAAGTAATGTGAAGTTAGGTTGTTTCTGACGATGGATAGTTAACCTGCGGACTCCCAGGTGCTCGGTGTTACTGATGGCTAGAACTCTGTAGGAGTCAGTAGGGGCATGGACAATAGCACCAGCGTTCAGAGTTGCAATACTTTGAAATCTTGAAAGCAGTCATGGTTTACCCCAGTCCTCAGATAATTAAGATTAGAACATTTCTTGCCCCTTCCTCTGCTGAGTTGTGTGAGGGAAAGTATATAGGACTATGTGAGCCCTATGGCTAATCCAGCAAAACAGCTGGTGTGACATACACAGGAATGTTGCATTAAAGAGTGGTGTGACTTCATAATACTTACAGCCTTGGTGACAGTGGCATTCCTTTTATGGAGTTTCTCACCCATTGCATATTTTACTTCTTGTATAAATTCATTAATAACTTGAAAATGAAAATCCCAAAAATGTCAAATCTAGAGAACAAATTACCTAGTGACCAGGAGGGAGATGGAGGTTCTCATGAGTGTTTGTTCATTGCCCCTAAAACACAGATATATGTCTTAGATTACAGGTGTGTTATAGCCTCAGATATATGCTAATTCTCAATCATAGTTAGCTCTGCACACTTCCTTTCCACAAAGGGGCACTTCTAAGAAATCTATTTAGATATATATAACTCTGTAAAACCAGCCTACTTTGAGTAAGAAGTCAAATTTAAAATATAATCACACCAGCAGAAATAGCCAACAGTCTGTGGACATCTCCAACACAGCAAAGGACATATCAAGTATTAGATCTCACTCCAATATCCCAGTTTCCCTACAAACACCAGCTCTTATCAGATCTCAAAGTCTGGATTAATCCATCAGACCGGCAGCATGACATTAAGACCAACAGGATGCAGAAGCTACCAAGGCAAAAGGTTTCTTTGCAAATGTAGTGAGACAGACACAGTGTCGCAACTCTCGCTAAGGGATTGCGAGAGCCCCTGATGTTACTTTGGTTTCTGCCCAAACGTTGCAGTAAAGGGATCTGCATGTCCTTTAAAGGAAAGAAATCCTGGGCTGTGTAGAAAAAACTCAAAGGGGGGGATTGTTAGTGGCATCAGAAAGGAGTGAATATCTCTACAATGCAACCATATAGGCTTTTTTAAAATTACTTATTTCATAGCTTTTATCAGAAGCAAACCAACATGGCAAAGCAAGCTGACGCACTATGCGTACTCCAGACAGCAATCCTGGCCCCCTGGATACCTCCTGATGCTGCTGCACCTCTGAGCAGGGCACTGCAAAGCCGATCACCCCCAGGAGGTACAGCTATACCTATGTGCGTGACCAGCAGTGGCTGACTGTGGAGGATAGCAGAGCCATCCTACAGAAAGGCTTGATGGTTTTCCATGGCCACTTCCCTGCTGAATCCCAAATTTCCACTCTTCTTCCTATCACTAGCTCACTGCAGAAAATATACATCTCCTCAGGCCCATTGTTGAGGGCCAGATTTTCATGCATGTTAAGCATTCATATTCCTAAATATGAAAAGAGGAGCCATGGATGCTCCAGACATTGGGAAGTGCGATGTTAATCCCTCCCTGCCCTAGGGCACACCTATAATGGAAAAACTGCCCTACTTTAATTAGATTAATTTGAAAATGTGAGATTTTAATAGTGAGATTTTTGCAACTTAAGTAATTCAGACAAGGCCTCATTTTCCCTGTGTCTACCCTGCCCATAAAAAAAAGTGTTTCTATTAAACAGGCTTAACTGTGTGTGAAGGCCCTGGATGAGGGGCACTGAGACCCAAGTGTTCCTGCTGGGTTTTTTACAGTGGCACTTCCTAAATGATTTGTGCAGGTTGCTAAAGGGCCATTGCATTCCAATTTCCTCCCTTGGGTTGCAGACCTCCAGCCCCAATCCCCAGACCTCTCACTTCTGTGGCATCTCACCCTGCGCTGGCTTTGAGAAGGGAGTCAGACCAGGGACACACAGAGGTCCCATCCAACCTAAATTGTTCAGTGTTTCTCTCTGGATATCTGAGTGGGCTTCAGAAACCAGAAGTGGAGGTAGGTCTGTGCTGAGCACTTTGCTCTGTGAGGTTAAGGTGGTCTCTACGTGAGGCTGACCTGTTTTTCCCAGGGGTTTCAGCACAGGTCTGGCCCCTGTGAAACACAACTGCGGCATCTCATCCAGGCATGACCTACAGGCACATCCAGGCTTTCCTAACACACTCTGTCCTCATGACCATAGCATACAGTAGCTCCTACCAAGCTACTGGATAAATATAATTCCAGGTATTAACAGTAACTCCTCCAAACCCAGTGATGCAACTAGAAGATCAGATCAGGGTAAGCTGAACTCTTGCTCATAGTACACTGTAAACCTGTGAGCCTTTGGGCCAAAAGCTGACAGAAGTTGTTGCTATCAAAGAGGAGGGCTGAAAGAAACTCAAGAGCCATCTCCAAATCAGCAACAAGAGGACAGCATTCCCTTGGAGGGCTCATGGAGGAGAGGAGCAGATTGGTGTGCAGCATGTGAGGAAGAATCAGCCAACAGGAAAAGCATACCGAAAAGAAGAAAAGCAAATGAGAGCAAAGAAGTCGAGAGCAATTAACTTGCTCCAAGAAGAAATAAAACATGAATTAAAGAAAGGAAAAAGTAGCTACTTTCCTAACAATAGTTAAAAAAATAAAGCAGTTGTTGCAGTTAGCATAGGGACCTCATTCAGTTGCAGAGGAAGGGAAGTGATCCACCAAGCACTTCTGTGAGCAAGGCAGAAGTGCTTTCTGCATTGCCAGAAGCACTGTCTGCCAAAATGTCTCTTTTTTCCCATATATATAACGTGAAGAATCAAGGCTTTCAATAGAATTACTGTCCAGCCAGATGTCCTTCCCCTCCATCATGGCCAAAGACAAGGCTGTTTATTTCCCATAGGCAATTATGTTCTTCCTGAACACATTTTTACCTGAAACACAAGTAAAATATAGCATTTATACAGTTGATTTCAAATATAATGATCCCAAGCTGAATTGTACCGGTTTTGTCCTTTTTGAAGCTCTACTGTGCTCACTTTCTTTACTGGGAAGTGCATCCTTTCAGTCAGCCTTTGCAAGGTAAGAACCAAACAGTCCTACTAGTAGAGTTGCATTTCAAATACAAATCTAGATTTCTGCTGTTGATGAGAAAAGCCTGGAGAAGGCAGCAACTGCCACAGTGGGGCCATTCTCAGCCTGGGCTAGGGGCTGGAAGCCTGGGTTCAATCTCTTCTCAAATACTGCTTTAATGGGAGCAAGTCAGATCCCTTCCCAGTGCTCCATTCTCCTCATCCATTAAATAAAGATATATGAGTGACATATATTTGAGATTTATGAGTGAAAGTAGTATTAAAGAGATATTGTTGCTGTTGTTATAATTACTATTCACACTTTTACATCTTTTTTTCTCACCTGCAATGTGTTAGGCATTATCTCAAATGAAACTTGCAACTGCATCTACCAAATTTGGTTGTTTGCCATATAACTTGTGCTTTAGGCAAGAAAAGACGCCTAAATCTTACCGCTGCCTCAAAATCATGTAACAAGTGTCAACAGTTCTTCCAGTTATCTCTCTTGTTCTCAATGCATGTCTTATCTTAAGAAGGTTGTGTTTCACATTGTATTTTCCAAATTCAGGGAACTCAGTGCAAGTTCATGTTTATCTTCATTGTTTAATTGAAACATAGTTGATCCCATTACTAATTCACCCAAGTAGAATAAATGTGATTCAAAGGAATTTGACGTGGAAGAATCTAGTACATTATTTAGCCTGAGTCCAGAAGAGCCTGGTAAAAGGAGAGACCTTGAATACTTTTAGCCACAGAACAAACAAAGGGCAAAAAGATGCAAAGGATGGTGATGGAATTAACTGAAAAATGTTTATTGTGTTTCTGCATTTCAGGTGTCAGAGATAATAAAATGTACTCCTTGTCTGAACTTTGGAATACAATTGTAGAATAGACTCAAAGATAAAATATCCAAAATGTCACTTCTAGCTGATCACTTATCTTCATAAATAAGGAGTAAGTGCTACAATAAACTCCAGTGCCTCCTGTGAGATCAGTTCATTTTGGTAAAGAAATAGGGAATATATTCAAAGATCTAAATTTACCAGCAGGTAAATCACTGCCCTTTTGGCAAATTAAAAATAAACAGGCAGTGACATATGCCACATAGTCCATGTGGCTGCCTTGGAGGTATGAGTGACAAAATGAGACTTCAGCTCCCGGAAACCTTGAGTGCAACATTAGCTTTGCTGCACGTCTGTGCAGAGCCAGACACACCGTCCTTTTTAGACTGTGAGAAACCAGGGCAGAAGATAAGCTGTTCTAACATTGCCCTCTATCAGAAATTTTAAGTAAAGACAAAATTGACATGATTTATGAGTTTTGTATTTAGCAGATATTATTTTTGTGGCTAGCAAAAGAAACATATAACATCACATAAACCATAAACATATACACAATTTTATTTATGTGACACCAGGATTCAGTGGAAGTGCTGCATGGATCCTCTGTCCAGCTCAGTACAGCTCTTGTACCTTCTGAGCCCCTCACTCTCCCACCAGCTCTCTCTTTCAAGCACTGGCACATTTACAGCTACGGAGTAGATTAGGTTAAAGAACTGATTCAATTGAAAAATAACAGAGGGGGTGGGGAAAAAAGGTTGTTTTTCAGCCACATGAGTCCACTGTGTGGCCACAGGCTGCTGGTGGTGGGCAAAAGGGGAGGTAATGAAGAGCAGGACCAGCAGGCAAGGACACAGAAGGGAGATGATGACATTATAAGCCACTTTTGTAATCTGTAGTTTCTTACTACATCAAGTAGTTTCTTACCAAAATATGCCCTAAAGCCTTTTCTAACATAATGCTGTAATGGGGAAAATATTTGGCCAGGATTATAACCAAAGGATTTGAATGACAGGAAACTGAGGATTTATGATAATACAGTAAATTACTCAAATTGGTTTTTAAAAAATAATTTTAAAGGACAAATGTCTAGAAAGTTATACAAATTGAGACAGGGATATTCCTTTTCCTGTCAAAATCACTGTGGTGGTAGCCTGTATTATCTCTTCTTTAGCCAGTAAATTCTCTGTTCCAAGGTGTCATCTACAAAGGCACAAGGAACATCCTGCTAAGTTAAATGAGTGCTTCCAGAACTGGGTGCCAAATATAAGAGTTAGTTCTTTATTGTCATGCACATCTTCATAATCTGCTATAAAATTTAAGTTGCCAATCCATTATGGCTATTACTGACATGATTATATATTTCTTCCTTTTTTCAGAATATACAGACATATCACTCATTGAAATACTCCTCTACGATACTGAAATTACCTAAATTGAACTTTAATTCAGTGAGGATTCACAGTGGGGTTCGGGCATTTAACTCCAGTGAAGTGACATCTGTCATTGCTGGTGTCCCCAGATCTTATTCATGGCTTCTCCCACAGCTCCCGAAGCATCTAGCCATTCTCCTGACAGACCCCTCTGGACTCTGAGATTTCTTCCACTGGACAAATTCATAACTGTGCACTGCTTTGCTGTGCACCCTGTGAAGTTCTGCTGTCATAGCCAGGCCAGCTGGGCCCTGCTTTAGAATCAGGTGTGCTGGCCAAACAGGGTGTTGCCTGACTTTGTGTTATTTGAGAGTGGGACTAACATGAGACCCATATACAGCAGCGTGTGGATGGAAGTGCTGTGCAGCTACAAGGCTGACAGTGTCCCTGGGCATTGCTGACTGTACAGGGCTACAGCCTTCCCAGCCCCTTCTGAGCAGTGCAGGCCGAGGGCTAGAGTCCCACAGGAGGCCCCCATGACCTTATGCTACACCAGAACTCTAAATCAGGGTCTCTGGAACACAGATTCATGAGAACCCTGAGCTTCCCAGAGCCCCCTTCCATAAATCAGGTGCTCTCCCAAATATCTCGGCTCAGCACAGTAGGGTACTTGAGGACTCCCTGTCCTGTTTGGAATGGGGGAGGCCGCGGTCACTGCTGTCCCTGTGGAGTTTGCAATCGGGATCACAAATGCTGCTCATAACTTCTCTCAGCTGGATTTAGAACAAGGCTTTGGACGTGGATTTCAAGTCTGTCAGAGTACAGCCTGCCCCAAAGCTTTTTAGGCATGATGGTTTGTCTTTCTGCACCTGTCCTGAACATGCTGCCCATAGTGTATAGAATAATTAAATGCTCATATGCACAAATACATACAAATGGGGACTTCAATGTCAATTGCAGTAAATAGGAATTTTAAAAAATCTGTAAAATTTGAATTTATTATCTGCCTTAAGTCCTTGAACTGAAGCTGAAAGTCAGGGGTGCAGTTTTAAAACAGAGAAGCAGCTAGGAAAGAAACCTTCTGTCTCCTTCACAGATTTTCACTTGAAGAAAACAATTTTTGTCAGTTTGCAAACACCTTTTTTTTCAAAGACTTACATTTCAATCTTAAGGCTTGTGTCTCCTAGGCAACATCAAGGAAGATTAAAGTGCAGTGTGTTTTGATAGGTATCTTTTATTAAAATGCTTTCAAAAAGGAAAAATAAGAATAAATAACAAAGTAATATAAGTTCATTTTTCACTCCACTTTCTTTGAATAACTTTGGGTAAATGATAATACTTTTTCTCTCATTCTCCTATCATCCAAACTGATGGAGACTGCAGGATGGGGTCTTACATTGCAGTTTACCCATGTTACACAGAACATCATGATCTTACCCAATTGTATTTCTTTTTAAGATATTTGAATACTGTGCAACATGATACTGGGATATATATATATAGCAATATTATTCTTTCCTATCTTTTGATTTACATATATATGTATTCCAGCTTTAGAAATTAAAGCTTTCCATTTTTAGGGGTTTAGTTCTGCAAATTGTATAGAATCTTTATTTTAGCACCTTTATCACCAGAATAAAAAAATCCCATTGACACATTAATAAAACTGTGAGTAAAATTATGGTCATGTTAAAGATAATGCTAATATACCCATTGTCTTCAGCAAGTCAGTTTGTCAGCTTTTGTTTGTATAATATCTGAGGAATACAGCTTAAGAGGATGGAAAAAAGTGAGGGAAATCTGTACCATCTCTGCCAATCTCTGTTGTATATGTCATCCACATACCAAAGAAGAACACATAGCTCTGCAGAGATCATTGGAGAAAATCTGACTACAAATCAATTGTGTAAATATAGAATGGGTGAATAACCAGAATTAAAATAAAATCTGTATTTCCTTCAGAAATGCTCAGAGATGTCAAGAGCCACTGCATGAGAATGAAAAACTAAAATCCTTTTACCATGTTCATTTTGGAAACAGTCCTTGCCGTGAGAGAATGTGGAATGGCAGTCTTGGCTCACAAGGAGAGGGACTCCACGGGACAGAGTCCTTGCTGGCTCCTGACAGCAGCCTGCAATAGGCTTTTTGGCTGAGGCTTCTGTGCAGCAGGCGTGGATTCCCTCACTGGGGACTCCTCATTGCTGCCTGGGGCAGCACACATGCCTGGGGTCATATAAAACCTGTGGGACCCTTCTAGGCCTGGGTAGAGTTACTTTCATCACCAGGATTTTCAAACAGCAGCAGCTACTTCCATAACCCATCTCATATGTTCTTATTTTCACTCTCCAAATTTAAAAGAGCAACCACTTCATGCAGCTGGTAAAGGATCATATCCAAGGGCAACCCTACCCCATGCCACCTCTTGCTAACTCCTAGGTAAGCTTTCTCAATCCTAAGTAGTTTTACCTCAAGCACCTCTGTGCACCCCAGTGCACTCTCAAGTCAATCTGTGTTTAGCCTGTGCAGAAGAGTATTCAACAAACATGAGTCATTCAGATATTCAAAGCTGAATACAGGCTTACATGGAGAGCTGATCAAAACTCATCTCTGACATATATTGGGACTGTAGAATGAAACTTCTCTGCAATGATTTTAACAGACAATTATTTTTCAAAAATTACAACAGGAAATAATTGAGATAAAAAAGACACATTACAGTTGTCTCCTCTCTGAATGGAATTTTAACAAATAGATTTCTCAAGATATAGAAAAAAAAAAAGTGTATGCTATTTTTTTTCAGGCTTCAGAGTTTTCATAAAAATATCCCTGTCAGGCCAAATGGGGCAACGGTACAGCAAAGCATGTTTATAAAAATATTAGTGAACATATTTGTTTAATCTACCATATACCCACTCCTTTTGTAGGAGCTGTGGTTTTAGATATTACTGTTTACAGTTTTCTTCTTGACAGCATTTATAGTTACTGCACACCTGGCTTGAGTTTCTCACCAACTGCTTGCTTAAGGACCATGTTGCAGCTCACTGTTACTGTGCATTTATATCCCAGTTATTTGGTCGGGGGGAGGGGGGGTGTCTTTTTGTTTGTTTGTTTGTTTGTTTGTTTTTGTGGGGTTTTGTTTGATTGGTTGGTTTTTTGTTTTCTAGTGAAGAATTATAGATTGCCTACAGGCCTGCTTTGTACCTCATTGATCTCAGTTAACCAAATGGTAAATATCATTATAAAACCAGCCACATTAGGCAGTGGACTTTAAGTGGCAGATCGTAGGTCCTCGGAATGCCCTGCTGCAGTTCTACAAGCGTTGTCATTGTGCAGGTTAGAAATACTTGCTGTTCTTCTCTTAAGTACTGCTTTTATAGTATCATTTACTAACCACTCTGTTTATTTATAGAGGTTGATGCCAAGTTTCCGTCTGATAGCTTGGAGCTATGATGAGTCAAAAAACATCTTCTCTTGTTCCAAAAATAACATAGATAAAGTCTTGCATTTGCTGATTAGTGTTGGCATATGGCATATATTGCCATATTTTGAGGAAATGGCTTGCAATAATAATGAGAAAAGGTGCCCATTGTGAAGTTTTATAAGAATTTTCATTGAAAACTTACTTAATAATTCCTCTATTAAGAAATTATTCTTGATGGAATTGTTAATGTAGGTATTTAAAAATAAGTTTGCCCACTTTTAAGGTAGGCAAGTTTCTGTTTTAACAAATTCTTTTGGGGTAAGTTTTTTTGTATTGATATGAGAAAAGTTTTTCTAACAAAATTGTACCAGTAGGAGCATGTCAAGAGTATTAAAAATGGCAGTCCAGCAAGGGGAACATTTTCAGCAGCCTCTGGTGGTTGAAGGACAACACAAATGGCTGAAGGAAGACTAACCTGTCCCATCAGGGGTTGTTTAACAACATTTATGCTTTGAACTTGACTACGCAGAGTTTGGAGCTTCTAAATCTAAAAATACTTAAGCAGGAGAAAAGCACTGCAGTGGAGGCCTGGAGTTGCTCCCAAAGACCTGAAACCCCATCCTTTGCTGGGCTGGAATTGTGTGAAGTCACCTTTCTGGTATCCCTGACCTCTGCCAGAGGAGATTTAGGTTAGATATTAGGAAGAAATTCTTTACAGAGAGGGTAATCAGACATTGGAATGGGCTGCCCAGGCAGGTGGTGGGTTCTCCGTCCCTGGAGGTATTTAAGAAGAGACTGGATGTGGCACTTAGTGCCATGGTCTAATAACTGTGGTGGTAGTGGATCAAGGGTTGGACTTGATGATCTCAGAGGTCCTTTCCAACCCATCTGATTCTATGATTCTATGATTCTGACATTTGTGCCTCCTCTGTGCTGCAGTTCACCACTAGCTGCCTGCAGCTATAGGAGGGCCCCAACTCTTGCATATATGAACACCCCCCCCCCCAAAAAAAAACCAAACAAACAAGTAAGAAAAATAGGAACAAACCATTTTGTTCCTCAAAAATAGCAAACCAAAAGAGTTCGCTTTTTGTGTACAGTTCCTGCTTTCTCCAGATAATGTGGTAAATTAAGACTACAGGCAGTTTCACACAATAAAAACAACTGACTTTGCTAGTGATAGAGCAATTTACAACGTGCTCTTTTTCACTCAGCATTTATAGTGCAAGGTAAGACAAATGGGGTTTGGTGCCAAAATAAAACTGCAACAGTTTCTTTCCAAGTCCATGTTTTTCCACTCATCACCTGCGTGCAGATGTCATCCTTTCCCAAACCTTTTGCTGTAGTGTAGACCAAGAGCAGTAAACATTGCAGCACACATGTTCCCATAGTTGTGATCCCTGAACTACCCCTGCATACTCCAACACTGTATGTTTTCCAGGAGATGATCTTTCCCCCTGTACTTGGCACTGGTGAGGCCACACCTTGAGTGCCGTGTCCAGTTCTGGGCCCCTCAGTTCAGGAAGGACACTGCGGTGTTGGAGCAGGCCCAGAGAAGGTGTGAAGGGTCTGGAGCACAGGTCTGATGAGGAGTGGCTGAGGGAGCTGGGGTTGTTTAGCCTGGAAAAGAGGAGGTTACGGGGTGACCTTATCGATCTCTAAAACTCCCTGAAAGGAGGCTGTAGCCAGGTGGGGTTGGTGTCTTCTCCCAGGTAACAAGTGATAGGACAAGAGGACACAGCCTCCAGCTGAGCCGTGGGAGGTTTAGCTTGCACACCAGGAGGAATTTCTTCAAAGAAAGGGAATGGGCTGCCCAGGGAGGTGGTGGAGCCACCATCCCTGTAAGTGTTTAAGGAAAGACTGGACATGGCACTGAGTTCCATGGTCTAGTTGACATGGTGGTGTTCAGTCATAGGCTGGACTCGATGATTTCAGAGGTCTTTTCCAACCTAATTGATTATGTGGTTCTGGGATCTGCGGAAAATCTACTGACCGCAGCCAAGAACAAACACACTCTTTCAAACCCGACCATCCTTCTGTGCTGTAAGGGCAGAACCGTACAGAGCCTCCCCGATGACATCTGCTCCCCCGTGCTGCGCGGGGCCGCCCTCAGCCGTACGCGGTTTTCACACGAATTCCCTCATCAAGCCCATATTTATTTATCAGCAGTCGGTGCCCGGAGCCCGCCGTGGGCGGAGCGCAGCACCGGAGCCTCCATGGCGGACCCGGGTCTCGAACCCGCGGTCCCCGCGCGCCCGTCAGTTCCTGCGCGGCCGCGTCACAGCCCCGCCCACTGCCCCGCCCACAGCCCCGCCCCCGCGCGCCCGGCGCTGCGGCGGCGTCAGCTGACCGCGGGTCACGTGACCCGCCGGCGGGTGTGCGGGCGGCGCGGCCGGGCCGGCGATGGGGCAGTGACGGTAACGGCGGGGCGAGGCCGGGAGCGGCAGGGGAGCGGGGAAGGAGGGAAGGACGGGTGTCTGCGCTGCCCCGAGCGGCTGCCGCAGCCTCCCCCGACGGCGGGCCTGGCGCGAAGGGCAGCACCGGCCGAGTGCCGGGCCTGGGGCCGCCTGGCCGCGGCTCTGCGGGGAGCTCATCTCGGGCAGGGCCAAGGGACTGCACGGCCCCGGGAGCACCGGCGGCTGCGGGGCCGAGGGAACTGACACCTCATGCCGGCCATCCAGGTCGGAGGCTCCGTGGGGAGCGAGGGCAGAGCCCGCGGGCCGGCCCAGACCGCCTCCGCACGGGCGGTCGGGGGGGAACTTCTACTTGTGAAATCCTGAAATCTCCCCGGCTTCCTCGCTGTGGCCGCTTCTGTTTGTGAAACGTGGAGGCCGAGCGTCACAAGTGATTTCTGAGAGTGAGCTTCCCCCTGGGGATCTTTGCTGAGATTCTGTTTTGACATCACTGTGTTTTTCCAGTTACACTATTGAAAAAGCTGTTGAGAGGTTTTATTTTTGATTGTAGTATACTGCATGAAAGATTTTTCTTTTGAAGTCCATTTTTCCTAATAATGTAGGGATGAAGCAGTATAAATGGTGGGTAGTAATGCAAAATACATTTTAAATAATATTTCAAACTTATTTCAGGCATTAGAGTAGTGAAGGTTCAAAGCTAGGTACTTCAGAGGAAAAGTTCAAGGGATTTTCATTGCAAGCACTTTGGAGAGGAGTAGTGCTTATTTGACTAGTAGAGCATCTTGGTGATGTGTTTGTGTTACTGAAGTCTCTTTGTAACTGCGTGTGGAAGAACTGTTACACTTCAGAGTTACCTTATGCTTTCGAGAAAGTGTCAAGGGCAATTCCCCCAAGGGATAGTGGCCAGGTGTTGAATCTAAAATGATAAGAGAGCATTGTAATCAATTTCTTAAGCCCTTATAACTGACAGCTTGCATTCTTTGATAGTACTGAGGGAGATGAAGATAGGTCAGAGCACTGCTGGTCTTGCAAGGTTGAATTTATTTTTGTTTTTGAGACATGAAAGTTTTCATTGTTCAGTGTTAAAATAGTTCAATGACCTGTAGAATTGTAAATATCAGGCTAGCTATCTCAGTGCTGTACATAAAGTTGGAATTCCAGAACCTGTCCCTGGAAGGCCTGAACTTTGGTTCAGCATGGTCTGTAGAGTTTCTTGTATAAACTTTGTTTCTCATTTTCCTGACTTTTTTTTTTTTTTGGTTGTATAGCTAACTCATTTTGCTGGTGTTGGTCAGAAATTGCTTACAGTGGCCTCTTGGAAGCCGTTGGCCCATTAATGGGTGGCTTTACCCACATTCAGCAGAATTAGGACCGTGGATTGTACTCAAAATACTTTGGTATGGTAGAGTATGGAAAGGACAATGTTTAGGAAAAAAATCACCGCCCTAAAACATCAGCTTGATTATCTGAACTTGTACTGTGGTATTGAATGTTTTAAAACTCAGAAGTATATGTGTTGTGGGCAATTCTGTCTATGTGTGGGGATATCCATTTGTGAATATTTCTGAAGTGTGTGGCAGAAACAAATGAAACAGCAGAAATAGCAAACAGCGACAGTGGAGCTGTGCTATGACACGTTCTGCTCAGTACATTACAAAGTAACGACCAGTGCTGGTCACGGAGGTGCGTGGTGTGAGCAGCAGCTCACTTATCCATTTTTATAGCTTATTCTAGGTTTTATTTGAACACCTGGTGTTTCCTGCTTTATCCTGTGGTCCTTCTCTTTAAATTTCTTGGCTTTCATTTTATACTGGATCTGTATGTGTTCTTTGACCAGTATTTGTTTCTGTTTTTCTAACCATTCTGTAACGCTTCTCCTTTCTTCGCTTCTTCTTTGGTATTCCCCATAGTTCTGATTTCAAGCCCACTCACATAAAACAAGCACTTAAAACTCTTCTACCGAGCTTTTTTTCCTTGTATGTATTTGATAATACCTCCATTGAGTTAAGTACCTTGAATGGGAAATCACCTTCCTTCCCATGGCTATTAGAAATGGAGCAGAGCTTCAGGAAAACCAATGACACAGAAATGGTGAGGAAGGGAAGTCCATTGACTCCTGGGAGCTACAACTGTTACACCTGTGCCACGTGACTTTAAACAGGAGAGAAGGACCATGATTATTCAGTTGAACAATTCATTTTTGCCTCACATATTAAGGAATCATAAAATGCTCTAATTCATTGGGGTGTAAGCATAAAAAAAAGATTTGCTGCAAGTCTGTTAGGTGTTTGTAACTTCAGGCTTGTTTATGGTAGATTTGGAGTCATCATATGAAGTCTGAACAGTTGCTCTTGGAAAGCTGACTTTAAAAGGTTGGAAAACTTTACTTACTGAAAGCAATTTTTCTTTGCAATGGGCCTATTATTTTTTTTTTTCACGGGAAAAGACATTTAGATTTTTGATGGTGAGCTGATTTTCCCAATCTGTAATGCAGGGAGTGAGACTGCGTCATTGTAAACATGTAATTGTTTCCTTAGCTAGTATAATCTCTGGAAACTTTATACATATTCTTTAGTGGGTATTTATATTTGAGGAAAACATGAGAATGCAATGTTCCATCTGTCTTACTGAGTAGGATTCTGGATTTCTGTTATGGCTATTCTGTCTTTTATTAGGATATTTGCACATTGCTGCTGCCACCACCTAAACTAGTTTTTTTATCCAACATTTATTCCAAAGCTTTTTCTAGTCCTAGTCTAGTTAAAATAGTTTAAAAAACCCACAGTTTAGAGCTTAAGCACTTTGAGTGTGTGTGTATCAGCTCGGTGTATCAGTGGTGTCTCCCTGCCTAGGTGAAGTTTTATTGTAAACTTGGCAGTGCCTTTTATGGGGCTGGAGTTCAGTGGAGTGTAGGAAAACCTCAAGTGCACCAAGTTTGGTGTGTATTAAGGAAGATAATGCCTCAAAGTAGTCTAAAGAAGAGGAGATTTTGTTTTGTTCCAAATCATTGATAATTAGCAGACATCCTGTAGAGACCCGTTATGAGAGATAATCCCCTTGGTGCTAAACAAAGAAGGCCTGTAGCATGGTGATAGCTAATGCTGTGTGTGTCTGGTCTGGTAAATATTCTGACTTCTCAAATATCTGTACCTGCCTTGGCACCGTCTGCATGTGGGATTGTGGCACTGCTGTGCTGCTGCCTGTGCAGTGTCCTGGAGTGGGTGGTATTAAGGACCTCAGGAACTGGATGTCATCGTCCCCTGCTATGAACAAGGCCCTTCAGCTGAAGGGGGTAGCTGCTGTAGCAGTGACAGGGTGTGCTTCGTGGTAGTAATTTAATGGCTGGTAGACTTTCTTCAGCTTTAGTCTTCCTGAGTAGCTGAGCAAAAGAATCAGTGAACAGACCTTTTTTTTAGCTTACCTGGAATTTCAACACCCTTGGTAACTTGTTGCCCCTCCAATGATTACACAGATGAGGGACCTGTGTGTGGTGTTTTGGGCAAAGTTTGCTACCAAATTTTAATTCTTAAAAATACAGCATGTGATTTGCTCTCCCTCAAAAAGATTAAGTGCTGTAGTCTGTGCTCATGGAATGTAGGTTAATCTCCACTCCTTCAAAGCTGCTACAGAAGACATTGCAGATATCAAAATTTGACATTTAGATTCTGTCAAGGTACACTTTGATTTTTTTTCTTCACTCCCTTACTAAAAAAAATCCAGCAACTGTCAGCCAGCTACCTCTGTATCTTAATCACAGAACTTATATGCTTTTAAATTCCTGAGCTTGTTTGCAAAGTAACAACATCATTTGTGTTTAGTACCAACACTCTCTTGACTAATGCCAGTACATGTAACTTTATTGATGATCTGCATTGGCAACAGAGACATCAAGGCTAGAAAGTGTCCCCCTTTTTGTTGAAATTTTTAGCTGTCAGGAGAACCTTAATTGCATGAAAGAATAAACTAAATTTTATTGCATTTAAATAATTTTAGGGATTCACTTACTTTAAAACACTGTCCTAATCTGAAAAATTACTGGAAAAATATAATGTCAGAGTTGAAGTTTGTTTGGTTTTTAATTTTTTTTTTCTCTCTGATGTGTTTAGAAAAAGTTGTTGTGCAGAAGCTGGAAAATACATGCAGCTGTCAAAATATGATTTGGGTCCTGTTTTATTTGGTTTATTTTCAGTTAGATTGCTTGTAATCTTTCTGTGAAAGTACAGTGGAAAATGCTAATGTTGCAAACTCAGCCCACCTTAACTTGCAGCATGAGCATTTTAAAAAGACTTTCCAACTGTGCAAATGTGATTTGGAAGATAGGAAAAAATGAATTTGAAACCACAGTGATACTCTTGGGTAAAATCTCTTAGAGTGACTGGAACTGCACTTTAGTAACATGGAATGAGATATTTTCCTTCAGGCCAAGCTTTGAAAGCTGCACTAATGGCAGATGTTTTTTCTTCTCTCCCTTGCTTCCCTTCAACTAGCGTCTTACCTTTATCTTCAGAAGCAGAAAGCATCAAGATAAAGGCACAAAAATGACCGAGTTTTGGCTGATTTCTGCTCCTGGGGAAAAAACCTGTCAGCAGACGTGGGAGAAGCTACATGCAGCAACTACAAAACACAACAATCTTTCTACTAATTCAAAGTTCAACATTCCGGACTTGAAGGTGTGTAAACCCTGTGTTGTCTCCTAAGAAGGGTGTTTGTTTTGCATCATCTTTGTTTCTCTAGACTAGAACTGCAGGTGAGGAGTACTTGCAGACACTTTAGGGAGTACAGCTGACTTCTTTTGATGTTTATGTATGGATCTCAAAAAATAATTGAGACAACAGTTACCTTTTTTCTGAACTTTGCTCACTCTGTATGTTTTAAAGGTCCAGCAACCTGGGTTCTTTCAGGTAATATAGCAGTTTTTCCAAGGGTGGTATTCTTGCTTATACTGCTAGCAGTTAGTTGGGGAAGAAAAATGGAAACTTGTTATCTGAGTATTGAGATGATTGTTTCCTTTGACTGTTTTGTTTTGCTTTGTTTTTTTTTCCTTCTGATTTGTCTGCTCCTTTTCTGTCTGAGATGCAGTGAAAAGGCTCAATTTAAAATACAGGGGTATTCAAACAGCTGCTGCCTTCTCTCTGTCCAGAAGTAACATTCTTCTGTTAGACTAGTGGTCGTTTCTGGCTGAGCGTTCTAGTGTGACCTGCCAATGGGTTGTGGAAAATGGGAAAAAAACCTGTTTAAATTATTCCTGTGAGAAGCAAGTAGGAAGAAATTATTAAAGCTGATTATTTTGGTTTAATACAATCATCTGGATATGGAAAAGTTACGAGCCAATGTATTTGTTAAGAAAAGGTCTATCCTGACACCTGAATGTTTCTTGAACAAGAAGAATTGTGAGCTCAGTTTAGTGGAGTGAAAGCTCATCAAAGCTTATAAAAATGAAGAAAAAAAAATGCCATTGATTTTTGTCTACAGAGTGGATCAGGTTCAGGTAGCATGATGCCTTGTTCCTGTCTCTGCTAAGGAACAAGCCCAAGGCACAAAGTGCTTCAGTGTGTCTTTAAAGAGGATTTTCCAACTGCCATAACTTTGGACTGTCCTGAGTTAGAACAGGGACTAAACAAATGTCTGTCTCCTCCCAGGGCATCCTTGGCATGAGTCAGGATGGCTTTCAAACCGTAGGGTGCCTACAGCACTTAGGGGAGTTGTCACTGAAAACTGATGGGGCCCATTAGGGCTACAAACAATTGATTTTGCTTCTACTCTACTTCCTGTAGGGCAGAAGCTGAATATACTTTATATAAAGTTTGGCTTCTGTGGACCTGGTAGAACTGTTTGAATGAGATCCTTTAGTTAAAACTCACTGAAACAGTGATTTAGTCTCCATTGAACAGCAGCCTTATTGCTTAAAGACTTACTTGTCCTGTGGCTTGTAAGCGACTAGTTAAAACCTGAGCTTCCTTATTCTGCACGTGGCTTAGAAGAAGGTGGGGCATAGAACATGATTTGGTTATGATGTTTCTTAAGTAATTCTGCTCCTTTCTGCTTCAAGGCTGAAGAGAAAAGGAATAATGTGAATTTGAGTGGTCAAATGTATAGAAAATAGATGCTAGACTACAAATAATGTTATAGCATCTTGGCTAGACAGAAGATTCACTTATGCTCTGTAATATTTCAGCAAGAAATATGTACTCTATATAACTACTTGAAATTAGGCAAGAAAGTGTTTTCTGGAGGAGAAGGGAAGAAAGAGTGAAAGCCAGACAAGGCAGTTACTCTGTTACCCCAGATGCAAAAAGTCCAGACTCTTGTTGGTCTGACTGCTGCACTACTCTTGTATCATCAGAGTTTTCAATGTCCTGGTTGCCTCCAGCACTGAGATTCCTGATTAGAGAAATTTCAGATTTGATCTAAAGTAGTAAATCAAATGCTGAAGCAAATCCCTTGTGGGAAATACAGACAATTCATAACATAAACTTCATTTTAACATGTTTTGGATGGCTAGATTGCAGAACTGAAACTGTGCACCCAACTAGTGAGTTAATCTGATACTGTATTGCTTTATGGGAGTATCTTGAGCAAATGAAACACAGTGTGACTTTGGTAAATCAACAAGTCTGAAATCCTAGAGTCCAGCATTTCATGTAGTTCTGCAATGCTGCCTGTTGGGAAGATTTAAGTTTTATTGTTATTTAGTTTTACCTTTTATGTTTATATATAACTACTAATGCATTTTGATCTTTGCTTCTAGGTTGGCACACTGGATGTATTGGTTGGTTTGTCAGATGAGCTGGCTAAACTGGATGCATTTGTGGAGAGGTAACAGTTTATTTTGACTAGGATGCAAAATATTAGAGTAATGATGGGATGGTTTGCTGAGTCCTAATAATAGACAGGTTATTTTCAGCATTTTTTATTCCATAGTGATCCTCTGCAGGCAGTCAGCAAGCTAAGATTTCGGAAAGCTAAGATGCTGTTTTTGCTAGAATCTGTTTTTGAAATAAGGAAAATAATCTGAACTTCTTGTGGAATATGCATTGATGAAGGATGGTTGTCCCTATAGTAGTGCTGTGTGCTGCTGGAGAATAGCTAAGAATTGAGCCTGGCAGCTGCAGAAAGTGATGGTATGAAGAAGTAAAAGCTTGTTCTTTTAGCAAGAGTACAATTTACAGACTTTGAGGAAGTACCACATTATTTCCTAATTCACAGAAATGCTTAAACAGCATTAATAATAAAATGCAAGACCTGTTAATTTTGAAGTAACTAATGGCCCTTTGAAAATGATTTTGAGCAAAAGTAACAATATTTCACATATCCAGAAGTTGTGGAGCCGTCTTCTATTTCAAGGAGAGAAGTCTTACGTAGTTGTTTTTAAGTAGAAAAGGAAACTATTTGGCATGGCCCATGTGAGTAATGTTATGCATGACTTTTCTAGTCAGGTAAGCAGGTCTTAAGTATCAGATTTCATTGTCAGGGTTGCCTTGTGTTTGATTTGGATTATTGATGATTTCTACCTCACTATCTATTTCTAGAAAGGGTTAGGATTTTGAAAGTATTGCAGACTTCAAAGAAGTTTGGAATTACAGTTGAAGTCAACACCCAAGTGAGGGAGCTCATCTCACCTTGCTGAGAACTAATGAGTAGCAACACTAGAGAAGGTTTTAAATGAACTCTTGGAATATTTTTGAGAAGTTAGTCTCCTCCAGATACTGAGCCCAGCTTGTGCTCTTGGAATGCTTGTATGCAAAGCAAACATCATTGTCCTTGTTTGACCCAATCACTTTTGATCCAATCTTGGGCAATTCAAAATCAGTTTTGTGAATGGCATTTTTCAAATGGCATATTTTGTTGTTTTTTGTTTTTTGGGATTTTTTTAAGTGTCTTTATCTTTCATTTTTCAGTGTTGTAAAGAAAGTGGCCCAGTATATGGCTGATGTTCTAGAAGACAGTAAAGATAAAGTTCAGGAGAATCTTCTGGCTAATGGAGGTAAAGTGTTAACCATGATTTGTGCATCCTAAATCTGCAGGTAGGGGCTTGGAGTAGTGTCTCTCACAAGTAGCTTTACAAAGCTATGGTTTCAAGTGAGCCACATAATCACTGCTGCCTTCTTTGCCGTCGTAACCCTCCCTCTTCCAACCCATTTTTCTCGCAGAGCAAAAAATAGTTGCTCCTGTCTGTCGTTCTCCAGCCATCATTGAGTTCCTACTAAATATCATTTAGGGTCTACAGAGGTGGAGAAACCAATATCTTGAAGGCAGAGGTCATGGATAACCTACAACTTGATTGTTTATTTTCAAATTTCTTAAGCAGCGGGGTCTGCATTTGACAAGGTCCACAAAGACTCTGTTACAGTTCTGTTCTGTTACAGCAATTCTACATGGAATATAATACCTCAGTCTTTTTATTATCTATCTTAACAAAGTTCTTTACAATTTTAGTTGACTTGGTCACCTATATTACAAGGTTCCAGTGGGATATGGCCAAATACCCAATCAAGCAATCCTTGAAGAATATTTCAGAAATTATTACAAAGGTAAGGTAATTTGATTTATGAAAATTTCCTATCTGAACTTGAGTTATTTATGCACAAACCTTGCTACTCAAAGCTATTTGTCTATTTTAGTCAGATAACAATAGTAGTGAATCTTGTAGCAGTTAGTAACAAAAGACATACAGTTAGCAGGGGGATAAGGTTTGGAGAGTGCTCCCTGAAAGCCATCATGCTGTCTTTGCTGATTTTTGTTTCCTAAGGTCACTGAGTTAACAAATAAATAGCTAGCAGATGATGTTGCTTACATTCAAATTTTGCTGTACTAGCAGGCTGTTTGTCTGATGTTCTCAAACCTTGTGGGCTATTAGTGAACCAGGGAATGTATTTACCTTCTAAAAGCTGTGGCACTCAGTTGTGAGGGGAAAAATAAGCTTCCAATGTTAGATGTAAGAAAAGCTCATTTGAGAGCTGTCATGCGTTTTCCTCATCTTTACCTTGGCAAGGTGTTTTGTGCTTTGAGGGTTTCGTTTGGGTTGTGCTTGCTGTGATGAGCCTAGACAGGGTCCTCAGCAGTGACTGACTGTATTCAAACAGTAAGCAATTCTTGCTTTAATATCTTCACAGCCTTTCCTTTTTTGTTTTGCTTTCCTGTTTTCTGTAAGCTGCAGATTGGCTCTTGGAATTGTGTGTCACTAACTGGAAATGCATAACCTGGAAAAAAAAATGTGGCTTCTTTGGGTACCTATAGAGATAGACTCTGCTGATGGATAAGTAGGGACTATAATTGGGGTTGGGATGGGCAGACTCGTGCTTTGCTATAACTGCAGATTCCTGAACCTATTAATTTAGTTTTTTTTTTCCAGAGATTACAAAATCTGGAATATATGGCACAAAGCTGACTGAGAATGCAACTAACACTTTTCATTTTTGTTATTTTCTTTGGGACTATCACTGCATCTTGGATATTTTCCACAAATTACACTCAGTTACTATTCCTGGAAAACATCTGCAGTGTGGCATTTTGTTGGAGGAAGACTGACTGTCTTATGACTCTTAAGATTTCCACATTGAAAATATCTCACAGATATAATAATCTTAATATTTGACACTAGTACATATTTACTTCAGAAGAAGAAGGTATCAAAAATGAAGCTTTGGTCTGTTTCCAGCTGTTATAGTACAGATCTTGTTTCTGTAGCAATTAAACCTTTCAAAAAAGTAACAAAGGACATGAAGGGACATGCCCTGTACTGAAAATTATGGAGGATTCAATGCATGTTATTCTGTATCCTGGAGTTTGCTAGATAAATAATCTGCTTGCAGCAAAGTTGTATACCAGAACCTGAACTTTAACTGTCTTACATTCTTCATCTACGTTAGGGACCTCACTGAATTATTAGGCAGGATATTGAATGCAGAGAAACAGGTCTGCTGTAGTTTGGCCTGAGTCATCCTGGTGAGGGTTTCCATTCCCTTCATGTTTAGCTGTACTTGTATTATGTAGGGACAGAGAAGGAAGATGACTGAAGATGCTGCCTTATGTTCCTGTAGAAGTGACTCTACAAGGAGTTCATGTTGTGGGACTTCAAGTAGTTTTGTCCCAAGGCAAAGAGAGTCCTGACGTAGTTAAGATCTTTACTTTGGCACGCGATTGACATGATGATATAGAAAAAATGGTAGAGCTACATTAATTAAAATCTGTGAAGCCTTTTGACATGTTAATGTTAAATAATTTGAAAAGCTTGTCAAATCATGAGATTCTATTTTTCCTGTATGGTTTATATCCTCACTCACTGTGGCAGCAGATTCTGATGTCTGCCAAAATGAGTAACGGCAATTGCAGTGGGGAGTTTGTCAGCTGAGTAAAAATTACAGCAGTGCTGAAAACATTTGAAATAAAATGAAATCTGCTGGAAATATCCATCAAGTTTTTTCAACTTTTAATGTTCAGAAGTACCATGAACCCCAGTGTCAATACTGAATACTTCAGACAGGGCATCTGTGCCATGTGACAGCTGTCTTAATCTAGTCATTCTCTGAATTTGAAAATAGTCAATTTTGAGTCAATTTTGTTATTTTCAGAGTGTTTTGTCTAAAGCATTGCTGTAGCTGTAATGGTGCGAGCTGTTAATGTCTTGCCAAATAAAACTACCAGAATGGTCAGGCTTTTGATGACATTTTCCTGCTACAGACAAGCCAACTTAGTTGTTACCATAAACAAGGTCGCTATTTAACTAAGCGACCTTGCTTTTAAGAGATATTTATTTTGTGGAAACAAAATCATATCTGGATCTCCCAGGTGAAGTGTTTTATGCAAACAAAAATGTTTTGTCAATGGCCTAAGTCCATGTAAAGGGAGAGTCCCTTGACCGTGTTCAGAAACCTGTCCTTGGGAATTGTTACATGCTTGTACCTCCATACCATAGTGAGGAGGCAGTGAAGCAGAAAGTAGGCAGCATTATTATGCCAGACCAACACTGTACCATATTCTTTGTTACCCAACTGTTACTGAGTATATTGATTTAAAATACTTCCTTGTACAGGGTACACACAGATAACGCGTATGGTCGGCTGTTTAAGACGTACTAATTGCTTCATTTGTTTTGTGTTCTTCCACTTACTGCCAAGTTGCCTAGCTGGGAATGAATCATTTTTGGTAATCATGCTAATTTATCCTAGAGGATGGATTTGAGAAGAAATGGCAAGCCAAACATGAGTTCTCTTTTAGTTTTTTAGACAGCGTTCCTTTTCTTTTTATATTTAAGGGAGTAAACCAGATTGACAATGATCTAAAAGCAAGAGCCTCGGCATACAATAATCTGAAAGGGAATCTTCAGAACTTGGAAAGAAAGAATGCGTAAGTTACATTGTTTTTTGCTAATTTAGCACAGGAAAATTATCTAAGCATGAAAACTTAAATGCGGAGTGATACAGGCTCTAAGCTTAATATATTTTTGAGGTATTTATTGATCTTGAATAGCAGCTGTCATAAAAGAACATTTGTTACCAGCTGACTGGTTGGTATTAGCTTACTTGTGAATGAAAAGCAATTACAAAATCACAAAAACATGTAAAAATTGTATAAATTGCTGGAGCTTTTGAGAGGAGCTTGCTCTTAGTGGTGTGTAACACTGCTCCTAAGTTATCTCTTGTCTAAACAAAAAAGTCTTTCCTTCACTCCAATTTATGTTTTAAGCATATTAATATTACTGGGTTTCTTCCCCCAGAATTAAGCAGCAGAGACAGCAGTTGTGTGCACACAGATAACAAATTAAACAGGGACTGTGTGTTGTTTTGTCACGCAAGAGTGATGATTATCTGAAATACAGTAGAGGTGCAGTACTTCTTCTGTGCAAATATGGTTGATTAATTTGCCCCAACCCTGCCATTACAGTTAATGGTACAAGCCTGCTGTCTGATTCAGAAACATGGGTCATACTAATGAGAGTATGTGACAAGCTGTTTTAGGAGTGAGCCATAACTTCTGTGTTAAGCCATGGTAATTTGTGAGCTGAGGCCCATTAAATCTAGGTATGTTCTTCATCTTTTGTGAATATGAGGCAATAGGTTGCTCTGATTTTTTTATTGAGATTCTGTGTGTAGGTCTGTACTAGGTTACTTGTAACTCTGAGGCTCCTATGTGGAGAATTCACAATTTATGGTTTTAATGCTTCTTGTGGTTTTAAATAACTTTTAAAAAGAAAAGTTGTCTGCTTAAGCATGTGAGGTATTTGGAATACGGAAATGACGCGCAGCAGTGGAGCTACTGATAAAAACTTCCAGTGACTTCGGGCAGCGAGATATAAAATGCACGTAAGGGCATTTTGTTTGCTCTGCTAATAGCAATTGGTTAAGTAAAATATATTTTTGAAAATGTTATGTTATCAAGCATTGCGAACTGTTATCCAGACAAATTCAGTTCTTAAATATGTAATTGTTCTGGCTCTCTTTATTTCTCTGCAGGGGAAGCTTGCTAACCAGAAGTCTTGCTGATATTGTAAAGAAAGAGGACTTTGTACTCGATTCAGAATATTTGGTCACATTATTAGTGATTGTACCAAAGTAAGTTTATTGTTCATCTTAAGAGCAGAATAAAATAGGAAATCTAAATCAAATAATAGATCTCACAACCCTATAATACTGTAAGAAAGGACATCTGAATTTGTTTAGGGCTTTCCTAGATGAGCAAACACAAACATTCAGATGCTTAGTAGAGGCAAATGAGCCTGTGTGCCTGTATTCCTTTGTTCACAAAAACTCATCATAAGGAATGCTGAGTGCTCATGAATTTCTTGAAGAAACAGATTAGACTTAAGTCTCCTATTTTTGCTGTGACTAGTCATGTTGCAGAAGGCATCCTTATGAAAACAGTAAGTGCTGAGTAAAAACATGACTTGTTTTACATTAGAAGGCTTAATAATTAAATTATCCTGGTTAAGACTATGTTAACCTTCACCACCTAGTGAGTGAAGTGAACTCTTTACTGCTTTGCTCTACATGTTTTCAGATTGCCAGAACACAGATTTTTTACCCTTCTTATGTCATGTCAAAGGCTTACTGGAGGAACAGGTTGTTCCTGTTTAAACAACAGAAACCCCATCTTTTCCCCTGGCCAAAGAAAATGATGATACAGATGCCCTCAAAACTCCTGTAAAATGAGAAAATGGTACTAGACTGTCTTTCCGGAGCTGGGAACAAAAAGACCTTCTAACTTTTAAAAAGCCCACTGGCTTTCTTTACCACATGAAGCAGTAGAGTCTGCCATATGTAAAACTCTGGTAAGGAAAAACAGTTTTGCAGTGACTACAACAGAAAACAGGTGGTTAGTATATCTCAGCTGTTATTTTTGTTTGAAATGGAAATTTTTTGGTTTCTGGTGTTGAAAGGATGGAACCTCTTCACCACCAACTACAGAAAGGCAGGGCTTCCAAAATTCTCAGCCCTTCAGGCAGGTGCAGGACCATGGGGAACCTGTTTGTAATTGTGGAAAAAGTAGTCCTGTTAGTAACTCAGAAGAGGAGAGCTGCATAAGGAGTTTCTGATCAACCTTGATAGTTGAGTCCATTTGGTGCTCTGAGATCTGTACTTGATGATGACTGATTTAATTTCATAGTTCTTTCATTTCAAAAATTTTATACTTTAAATTTATATGAAGACTGAAAATTTATTACTTTTGCTATCATTTTAGTTTATTATCAGTAATTATAAAAACAGCAAGAGGAGTACTGTCTCTGTCCTGAGTATTTGTGACAACCAACACCTGAGTTGGAAGATGTGATTAAATGCTTTTAACCCTTTTAAAAACACTTGATCCTTTCATCTCAAATTTTTACTACAGTGCTAAAAGTCTAACCATAACCTATGTATTCTCTAGGGTAAATTATAATGACTGGGTTAAGCAGTATGAAACACTAGCAGAGATGGTTGTACCACGTTCCAGCAAGTAAGTCTTTAAATGCTAAGTCTCACATTTGTGTGTGCTGTGTTTTAGGAGTGTTCTTTATGGGTGAAAAACTTGTCAAAATGTGTTTATTGATCAAGCCTGATTGTGTTGTAATTGTGGAAAAATTCAAATGACCTCTAACTCTAGAGTTAACGAAGTTATCAAACTTATGTGGGAAGAGTAAGAGAATTGATTCAGCTATTTCTGGTCAGGCATATTCAGCTTCAAACTGGGGCATTGTGGGGATTAGCAACAAGTGCTGGTTGCCAGCCTGTACACTTCATGTTTGTATTCGGAGGAACTTGAAACAAGTTATAGATACTCTTTGAAAGCTGCTAAAGAATGAAGAACTGGAAGTGTAAATGGTTTTCTTGTGTGCAAAGAAAGGTAACTTGCCTCTTTTAGATCCTTGGTACCAAGCTAGTGCTTGGTGTCTGTGATGGGCCAATTTGATAATACTGTTAAACCGCTTTAGCAATCTTATAACCACATTGAAAATAAAGTCAATATGTAGTACAAAGCATTGATGTGGTTAATTTTAACTGACAGACTGAGGTTTTGGTCAGACAGATCTGATATTGCCAGCTCTGTGCCAGTTACAAAATCTGAATGTGCTCTGGATGACTTCACATTTGAGTTGCATCTATTTAAGCCTACTAGGAGATCTGCTAATGATTCTTACTTAATTACTGGGAAACCATAACCTAGGGGTAGCTTAAGAAAAGGCTACTGGTTAAACTATTGGACAGTGCTTGTGGTGAAGACAGTATGACATTGAGGAACAGTCTAAATATCGTCAAGCTTTTTTCCTAAGCTGAAGCCTCAAAATAAGCAGTGTTATTTTGAATTATTAAATAGTAAATCTACAGCCTAAGAAACACTTTCTCTCGCCAACCTATATTTTTTTAATTTGTGTACTTTTGTATTTTAAATCCATTTAATTTTTCTTTAAAATCCATGTTTCTAATAAATCCCTAGCCCAAACTTTTCAGTACTGAGCCAGCTTCAATTCCTTTTTTTTGTAAAATTATTTTTAATTTGAACAAATATCCTATGAAGTGTTTCTGAGTGGTGAAGTCTCTGAATGTGAATTATAAGCTGCCAGCCTTTACGAAGGGAGTAATTAAGAGCAATCGGTTACTTTCTCTTTAAAGTGTTTATTTCAGGAACTAAATTCTGCAAGATTATCTACATTTATGTTCTTGCCTTGTAGCAATAAAGTACAACTTATCTTACTGTGTGTCAGATCTGTGCTGACTTGAATCTTGTTAATTCTGACACTTGGTTTGTTTTTTCCCTATGTAGCGTACTCTTTGAGGACCAAGACAGTTACCTTTGTAACGTCACCTTGTTCAGGAAGGCAGTGGATGACTTCAAGCACAAAGCCAGAGAATATAAGTAAGGCTTATTTTGTGTGTGTTATGTTTCTCATGCGTTGAAGGATCTCCAGGTAGCCACTTCTGATTTTATTCACTTCCAAACGTAGATTTTTGGTCCGTGACTTCCAGTATAATGAAGAAGAGATGAAAGCTGATAAAGAAGAAATGAATAGACTGTCAACTGACAAGAAGAAACAGTTTGTAAGTATTTATAAACTAGTCATTATAGAAATGTGAGACATCTAAGACTTGTTATTGTTACATAAAAATTTCATGAACTTGTGATTCTGAGAAAGCATTGCAAGGATGACATGCTGTATCCAGCCTGCCACGCAGCTAATCTGCTCTGGGATGAGTATGAGTGCTCCTCACTGTATTCAACCAAGGGCTGGCATCACAGCTGATAATATATGAACTTTGAAAATGGACAAGTATTTGAATGACATAATCAGATATTACTAAAATGATCTTTAATATAGTTAGCTCATGAGAGCTGAGATGGTGAACTGAAGAGACAATGGGAAGTCTCATTAAATTTCTCTTTACTTATCAAACTCCCTTGAGCCATTATGTCTTTAGTGTACTCTGCCTTAAACTTGTCTTTATTATCATGATACAGATATTGAGTAGCTGCTCAAACATGGATAATGGGCTGGATCTTTTTCTGATGTTTGAATAACCTAATTATTTTTTTCCTTTTCCCTTTCACAGGGGCCTCTGGTTCGGTGGCTGAAAGTTAATTTCAGTGAAGCTTTCATTGCATGGATCCATGTGAAAGCATTACGAGTTTTTGTTGAATCTGTTTTAAGGTAATGAGGCAGATTTCAACAGTGCTTTTCTTCCTAGGCTTTGTAAGACTTTATATTTAGCTTGGGATTATCAAACTGATGTGTGTGAATGCTGCTCTTCTGAGAAGGAGGAAGGAAGAAGTAGGGCAGTAAGAACAGCTGATGGCAATACTCTTGTTGCCAGCTGTGGAGTATTTGAGGTAGGTAATCGTATGTCTTGTGCTGTGGATAGTCTTTCCACTAGTGCTTTAGGAGTTCCACATGCTCTGTAAGTAGCTGGAAGGCATATTTGCTGATTTCTAGCTTACTTTATGAGCTGCTTGTGACAAGAGCCAATTAGAGTGGTTCAGAGTAAAAAGTATTTGGGCTTTGAGTAATATAGTTCGACATCACGAAATGTGTGCTTTTTCTTGAAAACATGCTTTTCTAAAACTTTTCAGTACTAAACCACTCAGTTTTCTAACTCAATTTTTCTCTGCTTTTTTTCTTCACAACTATTGCCGATTGTATGACTAGTTAAGAACAGCTGTAGTTGTTCTGCAGAAAGAAGCACCTTGATTTGTTTTTTGGGGTTTTTTTAGGGTTGAAAGGGCTCCTGCCTTAGTCAGGAAAGGGAAAGGTGTTTTTAGCCTTTTTGATAAGTTGTTATAAAGGAGACAACCAGAGGATAAAAAGAAAACAAATCACATTAACTTTCATTCTAGTCCACTAGATAGCTGCTATGGGCTTATTTTGAAGATAAAACTTGAGTAAGGAAGAAAGCTGAACTCAATTGGAACGTTGGCAAATGTTTCAAGCCCTCTAAAAAGGAGGATTGAGTAGAGACTGGATTCTCCACTAAGTGCATAAGCAAAGTCTTGCAAGTAAACTAATTGGAGTGTTCAAAACTTAGTCTGAGAGTTCAGGTAACTTTGAGAATTGTACTAAGTACTCAACGATTTTAAATTATTTTAAAAGCATTTAGCCTTCTGTTTTATAATTTTCAACTTGAAGAAAGAATTTCTACTTTGATGATGCCTTATGAATTGTAGAAACAGGATGGTTTTGCAGAAATGGAAATGAGCAGAATTTCCTCCTCAGCAATAGGATCCTTTCTCAAAATAAAATCAAATTTTGCTTTGAAATATAAAAGAAGGTTTATTTCAGCATTTTCATAGTTTTCTACTTGACTTTGTCAGGTATGGTTTGCCAGTTAACTTCCAGGCAATGCTGCTTCAGCCTAATAAGAAAACAATGAAGAAACTGAGAGAAGTTTTGTATGACTTATACAAACACCTTGACAGCAGTGCAGCAGCTATCATTGATGTAAGTACTTTTGTGACTGCCACTCCCCTTCAATATTAGTTTTAGTCCGTTTAAATGGAACAAAAATGTCTTGGCTTTATTAAAAAGTTATACCTCTCCATATTCTCCATTCTCTCACAGTATAGAGAATAGTGTCTCCTTATAAAAAATGTCTCTCTTCTCTTTTACATTTTTGCAAGGCAGATGATATTTAAAGTTGCAACCACTGCATTTGATGAACTGTCTGGTTTAAAAGTCTCATGTAATTTCTTCTTGCTTTATTCTTTCCTACTACCGATGGATTGCAAACATATTCATGTCCTCAAAGAATTCAAATCAAGTCAACTCTGATCTCAGACTAGGCTTAAGGAACTTGAACATGCCTTGTATCTTTTTTGAGCCCAGAGGAATGCATAAATTGTCCACAGTCTGTGACAACAGTGGCCTTAGTACCAAAACTGTTTTTTTGTTTGCACTGCTGTCTTTAAGTTCTCTGCTGAAGGAGGTTGAATCAATGTCAAAATGGAGTCAGCTTTTCTATCTGTAGAAGTCTCATTTTCACATTTAAAACTGGTTTGCTGGGAGGCTTATTCTACTAATTTGTTTTGAATTGAAAAGCAGTGATTTTTGTAGTTAAAGATGAAATAAATATATATACCACACCATGAGTTTAGCTGGATTAAAAAAGATTAAAAATACTGTTAACATTATACTGAATGTAGTGTTTTTCCTGAGTATCTCCAGGCCTTTCTGGGGAACAAGTATGTGAGACAACTCAGGTGAAAATTAAAAGTGCTGAACTTTATGTAACTTCCTGGATCGTTCAGCACCCTTATAACATTCTTATCAGAAACTGACAGTGTTTTCACGTAGTAAAGTGTGTGTTTTTGTAGCAACAGGTGTGAAATATTGATACAGAACTACTTAGAGTTTGAAAAAGCACTTTAATTTTGAAAAGTACTCTTATTCATTTGTCAGAGTTCTAACTTTATCTGTTGTTAAACAGTTGCTTGATTGTGAAAATTTAAGCTTGAAGTCTTGCCTGGCGTATTTGCTTCAAAAACATATGAATATTTCATCTGCTTCTGAATAGGAGTCTGAATTGTAAGAGTGTAACTGGTTTCAAAACTTTATTTGCAGGCAACTATGGATATTCCTGGCTTAAACCTCAGTCAACAGGAGTACTACCCATATGTGTACTACAAGATCGACTGTAACTTGCTGGAATTCAAGTAAAAGTTCCCTAACATGACAATCTTCTCAGTGTTGGTGTTAACAAACAGAAGTGAGGTTAAAGTACAGTAATACTTTTAACACTATACTAATCATATGCTTGCTTCTTATGTTAGGTGAATTTAACACGCTGTGGTCCATCTCTAGACATTTTCTTTCCCAAGAACAGTGTAGGTAATCAGCTTTTAATCGACTATGTCTGTAAATGTATATTGAGAGAATTGAAGTATTTATAAACAGAGTGATTTATTTAAGGAAAAGCTTATCCCTCTTTCATATGGTGGTCTGTGTTAATTCAATTTACCATTGTTTATTAAAAAAAACTTGTTTACAGAAGAATAGTGTAAATGTTCATGGCCATTTTGTTCATTTGATTTAGTATGTACAACTGTGTTAACGTTGTTGAACTGTGATGTAAAGTATGTAAAATTGGTATGAAACTGTGCTTTCTGAATGGTTTAAAATTACAATTGATGCACTGTAAACACAGGAAAAAATAAACATACCTGTGCAAAAATGTCACTTTCTTGTACCACATATAACTGCAGGTACCTGTGTCTGAACTGAAGCAGTGTATTAAGTCTTAACCTATGCTGCATCGTGCATGCACTGGTACAGAAGTGCAATTGGCTTCAGCACAAATACTTTTAAGAGATGCAGGAATTTATTTTGCTTTGTGCAGAAATGCTCAAGTGTGTTGTTTGGCCACCAAACGTATGTATGAATGTTTGTCATGTTTATATCTTTGTGACTCTAAAGAAAAGATGTGAGACAGTTATTGGGAAGATGGTGGTAAGCTGGGTTTCTAGCAAGCAAGGCTGAGCTGGGATTTTTTGATAATTCTTTGTTCTTTTCAATCAGTTAAAGCTTGAGACTACTTTATGGCTTTGAATACTGGACTATTAAATGTCCTTTTTTTTGCAACCTCTGTCCTACCACACAGGGAATATGACAGCTTCCTTTTAATGTGTATAGAGAGGGTTGTTTAGTAGCAGCTATTACAAGGATTCTACCTACATGAGTAGCTAAATATGCAGTTAAAACTACAGTACTGGTTAAAACTGACTTGAATCAAGAGTTAGACTGGAGGAGCACTGATTTGTCAAAATTAGTATTTGAAGTACTGTAATGACTGTATTTTTTTCCTATTTAGTCCCTAACTGAAAATACCAGTGCTGGGGGTCTAAGCAGTATAGAGGTTTTAGCTGCGGAATCTATAACATAACCCAGAAGCGTTTTTGAGGAATTTGCCAACTTTGATGAGGCAACATTGAGATTTCTGATTATTAAAAGAGAAGTCTAGCTTTTGAGTTGCATCTAGCTTCTGATAGTGAAATGTGGTTTGACATCTATAAAAGTATTTGCTGTGTAAATTCGTATTTGCTTTTCTTACTATTTTTACAGATAAAGGGGGAAAGAGTGAAATCAAGTGTTCAGTTGTGCTCACAATCCCATGCTCTCTCCCATTTCCTTACAGAAGATAACAGCTGCTTACTATCCAGATTGCTAAAGTGTGTGACCAGATGAAAGGGGTTTTCTCTTTTGTCACAAGCACAACAGACTGGACTTGGGGAAGATTTAGTTTATTGCCAGCTACTGTAGATTTGGATGATGAAAAGCAGACAAAAAGTAAAATATCTTATCCCCGTTCTTTTTCTCTGAGGCTTCACTCCTTTATCCCTAACCTCAGTGCCCAGCAGCACAGAGGGATGGGGAGTGGGTGGTTATGGTTGGCTCACAACAGTTCTTCTCCGCTTCACCTTCCTCCTCACACTTTCCCCTGCTCCAGCAAGGCTCCTTTCACAGGCTGCAGTCCTTCAGAGTAAGCCTAGTCTAGCACGGGTCCTCTGTGGGCTGTGTTACTTTCAGGGCATGTCCACCTGGTCTGATTTGGGTCTTCCAGAGGCCACAGTGTGGGTATGTCCTCTGGTGTGGACTTCTCCATAGGCTGCAGACAGTCCCTGCTCCGCTGTGGGCTGCAGGGAAATACCTACAGTGCATTTCCTGTCGGTGATCTATCTAGACTGGAGTTACCTGTGGCTGAGCAGACTTAGAATTGCTGTTTGCGTGGAAGGGAGCATTGTAAAGCATTGCCTGTTAATGAGTAGCCATAGAAGAGCTGATGTCTGATACCACTGGGCCTTCCTCATGTTGAAGAGAGGTACTTTGGATACAGGGGCTGGGAGCTAGTCTGTGTTAGATTTGATTTACAGGGAAAGGCTAGAAACAAAACCTCCTCTTTTTATAGTTCGTTATATTTCTTCAAAGTGGTTCTTCAAAGATTTCTGGCAAATGGAACAAGGCTAAAACTGTGTAGAAATGGAAAATTTTCATTTTGTTTCTGAGAAGGTTGCCAAGTGATTAAGTTAGAGAGCAATTTGTGGAAGAAATGAAAAACGTACTATACTCTGGAATGCGAGAAGTATGGGAATTTTATTTTTCTTATAATAAGTAATAACAGATGATTTATGTCCTAATAGGAAAAGCAGACATAACTGGATTATCACAATTTGCATGTCTGTAGTCAAAGTCTGAGAAGGGGAGAGAGCTGCTGCACAGCAAAAGTATCTAGAATAGCAATGTACTAGTATTTTAGTAAATTTAATACAGATCTTGAAATGCTGCTGATGGATGTCATTTGAAAGCTGACAAAGTTTAGTAATTGTGTGAGCAAGCAATACCTGCAGTGGGTTTCAGGATCACCAGGACTGGGGAGAAAAAGGAGCAGAGAGCTGGGCCGAAGCAGAGGGAATGTGTTAGTTAGCAGCTTGTAGTAGAAGCAGTTAAACAGACCTAGTAACTCATTACTGAACAGGAAGGGGCACAGGGGAGCATCACCATAGCTGAGGTCAGACAGAAGAGGATTTCAGTGAACTTAAGGAAAATGAATAACCACAAACTTGTTGGAAGAAGACAAACATTGCTCTGTCTTAAAGAAGGGCAAGAAGAGGACCTGGGGAAGTACTGTCTGGGCAGCCTGACCTTGATGCCAGGGAAGGATCAAGGACCAAACTATTAAGGACAGGAAGGTGCTTAAGGGTAGTCAGTGTGGATTTGTGCCTTACCAACCTGATGCCCTTCTGCAATGAGATGACTAGAGCAGTGGGTGAGAGGAGAGCAGTGGGTGGTTGTTTACCTTGGCTCCAGCGAGGTCCTTGATGCTGTCTCCTGTAACATCATGGACATACTGATGGAGTACAGACTAGGTAAATGTACAGTGAGGTGGACTGGAAAGCAGGCGAATTGCTGGGCTCAAAGGCTTGTGATCAGTGGCACGAAATCCACCCAGAGGCTCAGGGGAGTGGGGTACCCCAGGGGTCAGTACTGAGGCCAGTATTTGTTAGCATTTTTATCAATGACTTGGATGGTGGGAATAGTGCAACTTCACCAAGTTTGCTGGTGATACAAAATTGGGAGGAATGGCTCATATGCCAAATGGTCCCTGGTCAGAGGCCCTCGATACACTGCGGAAGTGGGGACACAGGAACCTCCTGAAGTTCAACAGAGGGAAATGTGGAGTCCCACATCTGGGGAATAATAACCCCACATAGCAGTACAAACTGGTGGCCAACTGGCTGGGAAGCAGTTTTGCAGAAAAAGGGCCCAGGACTTCTCTCGGAAATGTTGAGCACAAGGCAGCAATGTGCCCTTTGCAGCAGTGAAGGCCAACAGCCTTAGGAAGAACATTGCCAATGAGTTGAGGAGGGTGCTTGGGCTCCTCAACTCGGCACTAATGAGACACGTCACAGCTTGGCAGTAGTTGAGCTTGGCAGGCACCACTGAAGATTATGTAGTCCCCCCTGGTCAAGCAAGGTCAGGTAGAACAGATTGCTCCAGACTATTTCCAGTAAGGTGTTGAAAATCTCCAAGACTGGAGGTTCCACACCCCCCTCTGGGCAACCTTCTCTGGTGTTCAAACACCCAAGTATTAAAACTGTGTTATGTTTAGACAGGACGTGATGTGTCTCGGTTTGTGCTCATTGGGCACCACTGAGAAGCCAGGCTCCCTCTTTACACCCTCCAGCAGTTATTCATAAACACTGATAAGATGCTCCTGAGACTTATTATTTTCTTAAGCAGAGGGTGGTGAGTGCCCCTGCAGTATTCAAGCACCTGCTTCTGGGTCTGCTTTTGTTGTAAGAAATATAGCTGTTAGATGGGGCAATCCACAGTGACCAGCAGATGTGGGATCTTTGCTTTGGTTTCTTGTTTGTTTGTTTTTAATATATAATGAACATTTTGAAACGCTCAGTATTTAAACCTCTGTATTAATTCAGTTTTCATAAAGATATTAATGATTTTGAAAGCTTTCTGGAAGATAAGTGTACCTATGATCTGGCGAACTGTTAGGTACAGAAAACCTTGCATGCAGTGACTGATTTCTGAACAGAAGTGTTTAGAAAGTAACTTCTTCCTAGATATCTTTGTATTTTAATTGTGGCTTTCTGACAGAATTCCCACTGCAGAAGGGATGTTTGAATTCTGCTCTATCACTTAATGTCAACAACTGCAGTGTTTGTCTTCTGCCCAACCAGGACTGGATTCTTAGAGTGCAAGACCCTAATATTTGCCAGCAGCTTAGTATTTGTCTCCAGGCAGACAGTGTATAGTTTATCTTATACCGACTTAAATATCTTTAAGAGCACAATTGGTGAGATTAGTCGTAAGCAAATGTCATCACACTTAACTTCATGGGGATAGGATCCATGCCTGGGATCTTCTCATATTTCTTCAGTTTAAACAAATGAACTCTGTCAGCTCTCTGTACTGTGGCATGAATGGCAGGAATCACGGATAGACTGAATCATGAACGCTTCCTCTTGCAAAGGTCTGGACGCTGTGTTTCACCAAGAAGCTCACTTTCTGTAGGCTCTGGGAAAATACAAGTATAATGTTTGAATTCCTGCAACTTCACTGGATTTAATGTGATTTTCCTGAGGTTCCTCTGAGCCCATAAACAGATCACTGCAATGCTGTATTTCCCTCAGAGACTTGTGTGAGGTGCTGGTGGGACCTGGCAATCTGTGGCTCTGTGGGTACTTTTAGAGAGTCCTGCATTGGACAGAGCCAACAGGAAAACTACAGGCCTATATTTGGCAAAAGGAGATGCTGGAGAGCCAGCTTTGAACAGACAACAGCACTTTTATGTTAAAGAGTTATAAAAAGCAGTGTGAGCATGCACACTGTTGTGCACACACCTATTTTTGGCTCCTGTGTCTCTTCTTAAAATGTGGTGGTCTTAGCTTTTGTCCTCTGTAGGCTTATCGAGGACCTCTCCTTTTTTTACAGTCTGTCTGGGTCTGTGCTCTCTGCTGAATTGTTTTGGTTGAATCATCTGAAATGAAATCTGTATTTTTCACCTCTAGAGAGCGACCTCGGGCTGCTCTCGAGTAACTGCTGGGGTAAAGCTCTCACGAAGCCTTTGCTGAATGATTTAAGTTTGAATTGAAGTGTTTGATCATTGAATGATCTCTTGGTCTCATAGTACCAAGGAAATTCTTAATATTGTCCATAATTATTATGCTTTGCTCCCCTGTACTCCCTAGAGATTCATGTGATGCCAGGCACATATCCAACCTTTCACTGAGGAGCCTGAAGAGATTGGCATGTCCCAATAGTAGAACTTTGGTGGACTCAGAATTGCTACTTAAAATTTTGTATGTCTAATTTAAGGTCTGTTTTGGGATTTCAGTATTTTAAAAGTGTGCTCTTTAACTACATTTTTTACTATTTCTGTTGATATTAGCAAATACTATGAATGAAGGAATTTGAGGGATGACATGCATTCTCCATCAAAGCAAAAGTCCCCAGCTTTCAGCCTTCTGTACCATCTCCTTTTGCAATGTACAACCCTGCTTCACACCCACGGCAACAAATGGAAAAGACACAGTGATCCTGCAGGTGAAGGCTGTAGAACTTTGATGCAGGGCCTTTTAAGCTTTGTCTCTTTTTGAATAGATTTATGAATTTTTTGATGTGTGAAAATATTCCTGTAGTTCCTGAGCTACCAAGTTTTCTTTCCATCACAAACTTCGATTTTAAGTCAAATATTAAAATCTAAGGCTTTGATAACTTCTAACAGAACCTGGCAGAAGCTTGCTGTTTCCTGTCAGACTCTTCAGGAGACATTCTTGGTCTCTGAGGACAGAGGCACTGTGGAAATCATTACACAGTTACTTTTATTCTTGCATGTCTGTTTTGCTGTTCTCTACCTTATGTCAGCAACAGTGCCAGCCCAAGGCAGGTCTGTCACCTGGTCCAGCTGAAATCAACCTGTTTTCCCATGTACTGGTTACCTCCTTTGGCAAAGAGAAAAGAGAAAAACTGTTTTCAAATGGACTTCACCTGTAAGCATAATGGAGAAAGCAACTGTAAGAACAAATGTTTCTCTGGGTTACACGGAACATTCGCACTTGGAAAGGTAAGGACACACTTTCCACACCAAGGCAGCACCTTGGCCCTGCTTGCTTCCCAGTCTGCTCTATCATATCACCCTGGCTAAACACTCTGCTGAAGGTCACTGCATGCTCCTTACTGAACCTCTTAGCTCTCTGTCCTGCAACTCCAACTTCCTGTCTTCCCCTTGCTTACTCTCTTTTACGTTCTTCCATTCCTCCCTTCCCTTGTTCTTCTTGGATTTGTAAACTGCCACGCTACCAGAGGCTGCAGTTTTTAATGGTTTCATGTTGCTAAGTGATATTCTTCCTCTCCTGTCAACAGCCTGGGTTTTTTAGAAGTATTCAGTGTCTGCAATTCCCACTTGGTTGCCCTGAATTCAGATGCCTCCTTGTCTTTATCTCTCACAGCTAAACAGCAGCTTAACTTGCCCCCTTTACCCATGTGAAAGCTTGTAGTCATTAGTAAAACTATTTCTTGGATGATACTGTTTCAAACTGGTAGCATTTCACAATGGACTTATTGATTGTACTTTGAGTGTTTTCACAAGAGACTTTTAATCTGCTCGTAAGGGCTCATCTGACCTGGACCAGGGGCTTGAGGCCCATCATGCTGCAGCAATAATCAATGCTCCAAAGCATCATAAGGCAAAGGACTGGCTGACCAATTATTTGGTCAATCTACTTATTATGCTCTATTGATTAAGGGTCTGGAAAAATTAAATTATGTATAGATTTTCATTTACCAGTACTACAGCAAATGTTTGAAGAAGCAAGATGAAAAGACAAAGTTTTCACCAGCTGTTGAAGTCAAACTGTCCCCAAAATTCCAGCTGCCCCTGAAATTCTGATCTACAGTGAAACTGTGGATCAGATTTACCCACATGAGTGTTTTTATGGCTCCGTTCAAGGTTAAATAAGTGTCAGAAAAGAACATGAAAAGAAGCATCATGAACTTAGATGAATGCAATAGGAAATACACAGCAAATGCAACCAGAGAGAGGTTCGTCCCACAGTGTCAGGTCTGAGTGCTCCTGGCACCATCGAGAGAGAGGTGTTAGTACCAATATGGCATCACAGTGGCTTTATCCACCTGTCACTGGTATACTGGGCATTGAGACAGCTTAGAAGTGTTCAGCACTTTTAGAGACCCTGTAAGGCCTAAATTTAAATTTACCTTTTCAGACCATGATGAGTAATCCAAGAGGAAAATGAGGCATGTCTTTGATGCAGAACTCCAGCCCATGGGAACATCTTTTGGTACCACTCAAAAACACTCAGGGGTTCCACTGTGTGGAAAACTGATAATTAAACTATTTAGTAGGAAGAATTAGCCCAGCTGATACCAGAATGGATTATGGTACATGCATTCTGACATTTTTCTAAAAATTAATGTGATTCTTATTGTAAAGTAGTGGTTTCAAATAATTTTAGAATATTTGCTAATGGAAAATATATCAAGATAGTTAATTATGTAAAAATAACTTTACATTCTTTAAAAAAACCCCACACTTTGAATTCTTAAAAAAACAGCTTTAGATTTATTAAATACTTCAGCTGATCCTACGAAAAGGTATCACTTAAGACAGGTGGAAAAAGATTCTCTTTTGTTTAGGGGGAAAAAGCTGTTGTAATAATAAAAGTATATTTCTCATATAGATATTCAAATCCTTAAAATGTAAGATCTTCAAAACTTGAAGCTAAAATGAGTGGGTTAAATATTGTCCCCATTTCAGTTGACATTGTCTTGCCACTTGTCTCTGTCAGACTTGGATTGCACTCAGAATGGTAAATCAAACCTGTAATTTTCCTGTTGATCTCCTTTGCTGGAGCGACAGTTCAGGCTCCTCATTGAGGCCTTTGTATCTCTTGTTGTCTCTCACACAACTGACCCCAAGGAATGTAATAGTTAAACCGGAATAATAATACAAAATCCATTTTTGTTTAAAATAATTATGTGGGTACGTAGTTCAAGGGGAACAATTTTCTAATTAAAAAACAAACAAACAACCCCCCCCACAAGCCATACACACACACACACACAAAACAAACCCACTTAAAAAACCTCCAAACAAACTAACAAAAAAGACCCACAATAAGAAGATCCCCACATCAGCAAAATTTGAGTTTCAGAAGATAGTTGTTAATTTCACAATCCTTAGAAGTGGGTCAGCTGCTTCACAGAACTATTTATTTTTTCATGTAATTACTGCCACCTTGTCATATCTTAAAAAATCTTCACAAAAGATAATATCTCAAAGTAATAAGCTTTGAAGTATCCAATCTTTTTGCATAGCATGTCAAATAAATCAGGATATGTGATCATTTTCTGCAAAAGAATGGAAGGAGCAGAGTTAGCAGACAGAAGGCAGCTTAGCCAAGGTGTGAAATTCAGTTCTAGACAGCAAGATTGTGTTATCTGCCTGTAAGCTGGGTGTCTGAGCCCTCACTGGCGACAGCCTGAGCTGTCATTTGTTACTGCTGTGTGAACAGAGGTGTCCAGTGCCATTTCACACACCATAAGGCAGCTGAGATACCCTGGCAGAATCACAGAATCATTTAGGTTGGAAAAGACCTTTAAGATCATGGAATCCAACCATAGGACTGTTAGGTAAGATGTGTGGCCAACAGGAGGCCCATATCCTTCTGGATCTCACCTGGATCAGTAGGTGCTTTACTTACCTACCTGACTTGATCCCCTCTGGCTGGGCAGCTGAACTGCTCTCCAAGCTATTCCTTAGATCCCCACAGACTGTAGTGGGCCATAGGTAGGGTCAGATATCTTTGTCTCTAACTGAATCCCAAGGACTTCATCTCCATACTATGATGTTTCCAAACTACTCAAGCTGCAGCTTTTATCTGGAGCTCTCTGCAAATCACTGTTTTGCAGAGCTGCTTTCTTTTCTTGCTGTTGCTTTTTAACTCTTCTTGAAGCTATTTAAATTTGTGGGTTTTCTCCCTATCCTTATGATGGATTGCAGCCACAGCGTGGAACAAAGGTGCTACCATCCTGTCGAGTGTGAACCCAGCTGAACATTGAATGGTATCATGTTAGTGATACAGCTGTGGTCAGACACAGCAGGTCATGGCTTTGTCTCAGCCATCAGGCATGCAAAGAGCAGGCACTGATGCCCCCAGAGCCGTTGGTCTCCTCTCCTCTGAGGACAGCTGACTCAGAATGCTCTGCTTGTACGATATACCCAGGCACACAGTCAGGGTGCAGAGTGACACTGTGCATAAACACTCTGTGCACTGAAGGGATGTTGTGGATAGACTTTAAGGACAAGTGAGGCAATGCCCTCCAGCAGTGTTTTGGTCTGTAGCACAGCTCCATCTGGAAACAGCAGCTGAGTCAATCAAAAATTCAGGGAATGTTCTAAGCATGAGTGAGCCTATGCCTCCTCAAGAGCAGCTGGGATACTTCTCAGGATAGATCTTCCTCCTGGTAGACCTCTTTGCTTTTATACATTATGTCCTAGTTGGTGTTCTGACATGGCATCCCACACAGTGTGTGTGTATTTACTTTGCCATTAACACAAAGGTTAGAATATTGCCTTTTTGTGGGTTTGAGAATTGAGGCACAGAGCTAAACTTCCAAATTTCCAAACTTAATTTAACTTAAACCCAAACATTCAAGTACACTTATATGTCACCTACTCACATTTAGACACAAAGTATGGCAGAGCAGAGAGCCACAAAAGTCATAATTTAATTCCTCAAATAAATGAGAATGCATTTAGTTATTTACTATCATCACCAGGTGCTTGTGCAAAACTGAGATAGTGTGTTACCACTGGACAATAACTAGCTGTGCTAAAAGACGATTATCTTAGTTTTCCTTTCCCAAATCGACTGACTTCCCACTGCAGTTTGTTTGACTAAGGTGTTAAAAGCTGTAGCAATTCTAAACTGAGGCAAATGAGTCTGTCTCAAGTTAAGTAGCCCTTGAGTCGTCTCCATTTACAGACACCACTTACAGACTGGGACATCACAGCAAGCTGAGATCAGTGCTACCTTACGTTGATTTGCAGATGCGTCGACTCTTTAAGTTACAAATGAACGGAACTGCTTTTAATAGAGCCAGAAAATCTCAGCTGAAGAGGAAAACTTCCATCACAGGAACAGGGCTTGGTCATTCAATGAGGAGGGAAGATGCAAACATTGCAACAGGGCATTTCTGCTCCATCTGTAAGCGAGAGGCTGTTGCTTCTGGCAAACTGAGCTGAACCAGCCAGGAGCAGCCACTGGCCCTGCTCTGCTTCCGAGAGGAAAACACAGAGCCATGTTCTCGTCATTCAGAGAAGGAGTGGAAGGAAGAAATAAGTAATCTGCTAAGGTGGAAATGGGTAATGGAGATATATATTGAAACTGATGTAAATCCTGTTTGGTGACGTGCTGGTGAGTCATGAGGGTGGGTGGAAGTGATTTTGCATAATAACAGTATCATCTGCTTTCTCCTCTTGCACTGACACAAAACAGCAAACACAGACTCTGTGCAGCAGCCAGTGAGTCATATGCTGTGTACCAACCTAAAAAGGTTGAAACTTCAAAATATTTACAGTTGCATTTCACATCGCAGTGCAAGAAGGCATTGGGAGTGGGCAAGAGTGGTGTACTGCTATTTTGGTTTCCCCTGGACTGACCAAGTCAAACCCAGTAGTCAAAACTTTGGAGGAGTCTTAGGAAGAAGCTGCTCCAGGCTTCAGAGTGTTTAGACAGAATAAAAGGGGAGAGACATGAACAGGAGGACAGGCTCTTTCAGAATTAACATTTATAGAGAATGAGGCTGAATTCAGAATAATTGTACTGACGTAAGTTTTCAATGTAATTTTCAAATAAGCTCAGCAGAAGCACTGAATATCAGAGGAAGACTCACACAAAGGATTGTGGTGAAGCTTAGAAATGTTCAGAAGTACTTATTGAATGAAGATGATTTTTTTCTCCTTTTTAAAAACATTTTAATTTTTTATGACAAAACATGCTTTAAAATTCAGCGTGATTGCTCCTAAATGAGCTCTTACACACAGATAACACAAATGTCATCAGATCCTGCCAGTTTCCATCTCCTTTTTTTCCGTACTCTTGGCACTGTAGGGAACAGAAGCAGAGCCTAGCAAAAGAAGAGTGCAAAATATTGTATTTTGTCAGATTTATAATTGACTGAGTGGATCCTGTATGTGTAGAATTAGAAATTCCTCAGCATACAGAGCTTTCCTAAAGCACAGTACACAACTAATGGAGTGTCTGCCTAACTTCCTTTTTAACTGCATTTAGGTTTCCCTGCATTGTTGCTTTAGGCTGTTAGAGCATCTAGTCTATAAAAACCAAATGAATTACCTATAAACAATTAAAACATAGCAGTACCTGCTTAATCTCGTAATACCCGCAGAGAGAAGACTGCATCTGAAGGAAAAAGTCAAAGATATTTTAATTAAGATTTAGGTATTAGAGCCATAAATTTCAGAGTCACTCTGCCAGGAACATCTGAAGTGATAAATGTTTACCCAGTATGATACTTAGTTACATAAAATACTGGTTTCATAACTAGATTTTTATGATTTACCTTCTTAATTAGGGACAAAGTGTAGTCTTGGAACAGAGCACAAGGTAAACAGATATCATGTGAAGGAGCTCCACAGAGACTGGGGTAAATGAGAATAAATCCATCACCGTGCTGTGCTGCTGCTCTCTTGGCAGCCTGAGGTTTCCAGAGACCTTACGGCTGGTGCCAGTGCCGGCCTCTGCCAGGCGGCAGCAATTGATTTGCACCCTTTCAGGGATAAACTCAATAGCTCTTTTCTCTGGGGAGTATCAGAGAAATTCTCTGTGTGAGCAATTTTGAGCCTCTCTCTGCGTTATTCTTTCTTTCTTACGCTTAATATCCTTGCTGGATATTACACTTGATGTGTTTTACTCAGGCTCCCTAACAGCAGATATTTGAATACTTCCAAATAAAGCCTGGTGCACAGCTGACAATGTTTTTTTCCTCAGAAAAAAACAGCTGCCAGTTTATTTGGGCAAGTCTGGGACAGCCAAAGGGCCTGGAGGAAGACCTTTTACCTTCCTTAAGAAGGTCTCAGCTGGGGTGTCATAGCCTAGCAATACTTTGTAGGATGTTTTTTCATTGGTAGTTATGGTGCCCTCCAAACACTGGTGAAGGGAATGGCTATTTAGAACAACCAGCACCTCTTGATGTTACAAAGTAATATAGCCAAATCTTCTTATATTGTGCCTGTTTTCATACCTCCTCTTCTTTTGATCCTTTGAACTATTTGAATTCACAAGAAACTAATTGAGAAGATATTTTCCATGAGGACAAATACACCTAGCTATTAGCAAGCATGCTATACCTGTAGCATCCCACCTTGCTGAAACCCCAGTATCCACCACCACCCATATACCACCTACCCGATACCACATCTCTGCTTCTGTGGAGTGGTTGCAATTTACTTTCCATCCCTGACTGCAAATGGAGTAACACTGCATTCCGAGTGCAGCAAAAGGCACTGCTGCTCAATTGAAAAATGAGACAAACATTCTCATGCAGCTTTGCAATGTTTAAACCCCCAATGGATCAGAAGATAGATGGAGGCAAACCTAAGATTTTTTCTTTCCACATACTGATATTGGAGATTTCTTTGCACACAGCACACAGAAAAATCACAATGGACACAGAGCAAACCTGTACATCTGGCCTAATTTTCAGTCATAAAGTATCAGTGAGATGCCATGGAGTGAGGACACTGATGTAATAGTTTTCCACTACTTGATAGGAAGGTCAGTATGATTGTACTGATTCTAAACCTCCCACTTATGCAAAACATACAGTATCTTCACTAGGATACGTTCACTATTCACAAGGGAAGGAGGTTGGACCCAGACAAGTACAAGTCAGCATTAAAGTCAAGCTGTGGTTCAAAGGCTGAGAAGGCTGGAAAGAATTGACTGAAATTTTCTTGATGGTACATCATCACAGGAAACTTCTGTGCTGCCAGGGTATTATTATTCACTATTAAGAATCTGGTGAACTATTCCTCTAGGGTTTTTAATCCAATTTGAAACTAAATTAGCAGGCTGGGATGGAGGAATTCAAGGCCGTGCTCTCTAGGTTGGAATTTGAGGTTGTGTTTCAGAGTCATTTTCAAACATGAAAAAGATGCAGTGAAAGAGTGAGTCAATTAAATTCTTCCTATTTGTATTTGGAGACATCTTACCACACCTTCAGCTGTAACTATCACCTAAGTATGTCCAGGAAGCTGTGAATACTAAACTGAAAACCTTTTGAATGGCCAGGAATGAATCCTATCATTTCCTTGTTGAAAGAAATGCATAAATAATGCAGAACAATGTGAAAATTATATGGTATACATTTGAAAACTGTTTAAGATAAATATTTGAGCAATCAAGGCAAGAAAATTATATTTCCAAGTGCTCATAACAGTAAAGAGGAATGCTCAATCATTTACTTGAAGTAAATATCTGCTGGCAGGAGGAGAGCTGACTAAAGTATACAGTGTGAAAGCTTCAGAGGCAATCTTGCTTCCAGGCATATTGCAAGCTTGAAGCAATGATGTCAAATGGGTATAACACAGCTAAATAATTACATTTCTCCTCAGATACACAAAATACCTTACTAGAAAGAACATATTTTAAAGACAAATTCTTCTCTTCTCTCTAATGATGTCCTTGAACCACAGGGGTCCTGAGTGAGTAAACTGACCTCTTGTCTGCTTTCTGGAGTGAAGAAAACGGGTCTGCAAGAAAAGCTGGGACCTAAACCCAGATTTAACTGGTGTCTTTGCTAAAACACCATCTAATGCCAGACAAAAAACTGAAGAGAAAAAGGACATCTTTTCCTAAATCTCCTATTGCTTCTCCTGCACTTAACACTGAAATGATCATTGGATATGAAAGAATTGTAATCTGAGGGGAAAAATAATAATGGGTCCTACCACAATTCCATATGAATTTTATGAGGAAAAGTATATTTTCATTATTTTAACTCCATTTTAGAGAAACTAAATGTCAAATCCCTGAGATTCCCTTCCCTTGCCCATCCCATGCTTTACTTCCTACTCCCATTTTTGAAGTAGCTTATCTTGAAACCAGTGTACACAGAGCAGACATCGACAGTGGGAGGAGGAAAAGCATCACTGCACAGTGTGCATCAGACAGCACAAAACCAGAAGGAGCTAAAATGCAGTCCAAGCTCCATTAATAGGATCTCTGGGAGACAACCCTTTTTCTAACAATTAATGGAGAGAGGTCAGATTTTACTGCCTTACTCATCTCCTGGCATGAAGCTAACAGCATGACAAGTTAAATTTGATCCAAAGAATTGAGTTCATAATCCCTTTCCTGCCGGGCTACACCTCCTCAGGTGCTGAAGTAAAGGAAGAAAAACAAATTGGAAAGTTTCTCCCCTCGAGAGTTCTGCAGATTTCAATTCTTCACTCATACGTTGCCATCAACCTCTTCCTGCCCTACAGCAACTGCTTTCCACCCAGCTTCACCAGCAGATTGGTTCCCACCTGATTACACTACTGGAGGAGATGGAGTCAGGCCAAGGATTCATTTGATCCTAGGTATTTTCTGTATTTCTGAGGGGAAATTTCCTTTTCTATCTACTTTCTTCCCCAATATGATTCTCAATGCAAAATTAATATTATTGAATTCATATTCTTTTGTGTTGTTACCTTGCTGTGTTAAAGCTGTCATCACCTGTTTCATGCCAGCCAACAGGCATTTCCCTTATTTGGAGACTCAGGCATGTCTGGCAGGTTTTTTTGGGCCATGCCCTATGCCCACCCAGGGCACACACAGCTCCGGGGAAGTGGGATGTGTGTTAGACCTCTTCATTGGCTTCAAACACCACTATATTCCATTGCTCTGGGGACTATCTGCTGGTAGGGCAGTCTGATTGAAATACAATCTCTGTTGAAACCCTCTTTTTATAAAAATAACGTATTTTTATCCACAAAAACATTACCACAGTGATGAAAAAGTAGCTGCTTCCTCACAGATCACTGCCTCTCTGATCCTGGGACCTTGGTAGCACAGGTACGGGGGCAATAACTGTCAGCAACATCCCCATGGGTGAGGGATCACATCTCAGCTGGAAAGTAAGGTTGTTGTGAGTCAGTGTTTGGCTGTGCAGCTGCTTAGAAACACCTCAACACTCATCTGCTTCAGGAAGCGTAATGGGTAATTCAGCTACTCAGACAGCAGTTTTCAACCTGCATCACTTCAGAACCAGAACACAGGACAGAGCAGCTGGGATGCAGAGCTATGGGATCCTCTTAAAAATCTTGTACCAGCCTTTAGAAACAAGATCTTTTAGCTCCAGAGAGTTTGTGTTCCTACTTTCAGCTCCAATAACATAAGATAGCCTGAGTTTCTACAGATTTCAATGGATATATCTTTTTTAGCCAGGAGCCACACTGTGTAACTGTATGGAGCACAGAACATAACTTCTGTATTGCTCTGTACTTTGTCTTAGGGGACAGTCATTCCTGCTGCTCTACTGCAAAATGATTCCAAGAGAGAAACATCTATCTGTCTGGGCTAAAGTCTCCTCAAGACAAGATCCCACAGTGCCTAGTGTTAATGAAGCCAGCTCTAACTCTGACACGGACCTTAACAAGCAGCTATTGCAATACTAACTGCTACCACCATCAGTGACTCAAAAATCTCTACGTCTGTTTAGATTACCCTAAATTATAGTCTGTTTTGCAGATATCTCATGTTCTCTGTTGCCTCCCAAAGTGAGTATCCAAGGGCAAAGAGCAGAAGTATTTCTCGAGTTGAGCACTCAGTATTGCTCTTCTATATAGCAGCAAACCAGCTAACGCCAAAGGTGGAAGCAAGGCTCTCCCGGCTAAATCAGGGAAGGGCAGATGGTTTAGTGAAACCGAGCACAAGACCCAGTCAGGGTACATGCGCTGCTGCTCAGCGCAGGCCGGCAGGACCGCTGTGCCTCTCTAGCTGTGGCACGCTGGCACGTGCGAGTAAATCCTGCCCGTACGGATCCATCACCCGGGGAGGAGGGAGCGCTGCCAGCCCGCGGCGTGTGTGTACCCGAGGAACCCGGCGGGCCAGAGCCAGCGCTGCGGCGGAGGCAGCAATCCCCGCTCCTGGGGGACAGCCGGGGATGGGGAGAGATCGGAGCCGGTGCGGGAGGCGGTGGGATGTGAGACAGGAGAGAAGCGGGAGGGGAAGGAACGGGGTAACGGGAAGAGAAGGGGAGGGGACAGCCAGGAGGGAGGGGGGGCAGCAGAGATAATAAAGCCGGAGAGAAGGGGGAGAAGGGCGAGCGGAGCCGGGGAGAGCCGGACGATCGCGGATGGGGCGGGGGGCGTGAGCGGGGCCGGCGGTGCCCGGCGGTGCCCGGCGGTGCCCGGCGGTGCCCGGCGGTGCCCGGCGGTGCGATGGTGCCCGGGCGGCGGCGGCGGCTGTGACTGAGCCTGTGAGCGGGGCCTCGCCATGGGCTGCGGGGGCAGCCGGGCCGACGCCATCGAGCCCCGGTACTACGAGAGCTGGACGCGGGAGACCGAGTCCACCTGGCTGACCAACACGGACTCCGAGAGCCCGCAGCAGGAGGGCGGCGGCGCCGAGCCCGGGCGGGAGCAGAGCGGGCCGCGCCCCGGTGAGTGCGGGCGGCGCGGGGGGATCGCGGGACGGGGAGCGGCCGTGACACACACTGTTTAGACACCTCACAAGCACGTCTGCCCGCACGGAGCTGTGTGTGTGCACCCCCTTTACCTGCTGCGAGGGGAACATATTCCGCCCCCGCCGAGAAATGCGGGCGCCCAAGTCTCCGCCAAAGCCGCGCAGCGCTGGGAGCGTCTGCCCTGCGGAGCGGGCTCTGCGCTAACAGAGCTGCCCAGGGGCCAGAGACCCGCTCACGGCCGTGCTCGGCTACGAGCGAAAGCACTAAACGCCGGCAACTGTGGGACAACGTCACCAGAAGGGAAGAGAACTTGGTCTTGGAGGGTCTTGCTGTGGAATACATGGCTTTTCCTTCTGCAAAACAAGTAATTTAGGAAATAGGTTTGAATTAAGGAAGAGGTAATGGTGCGCAGCCTTCTTCCATGCAACCTCTGATACCTTCTGATGTGCAGAAAACTGGCCAGAGGGTGGGCTGCACAGAAGCTGACCTGCAAGTTTGAATTTCCCAGTTCTTGTCAGTATGCTACATCCTTAGCTGTACACCGGGGTATTACAGTAGGGACAGATAAAAGTAGTAAATGCCTATAGGCAGCTTCAGAGGAAAAGAAGTAACTTTACAGACATTTATAACAAGTAATAAAGCACCAAAAAGAAATTATGAAAGTGCAGGAGTGAAAATTCACAAAGGTGGGCATCACAGACCAGCTGGAATAGGGAGGTCATGACTCTCTGCTGACCAGAATATGAGAGGGAGGGAGAAGTCACAAATGGTCTGTTTTACTCCTGAAGGCCAAAGAAAGACTTTGTAGTAATCACATGTGAAATTATGAGAATTTGAAGGTGATTGATCTATGAAATGCTGTATTAAAGAAGATTATATCAGGAATTTAAAGACATTCAAGACAGTGCTGGCCAGTAAGTTCGAATGGCAGGTGTCAGTCTTGTCTCCAGCAGTGAAGGCTAAACACAGTGTTACCTCTGTACCCACAATTAGCATTATCTTAGCCATGTTTACTTTGAATTGCTGCCTAAACATCCTGAACAGAAGCCAGATAGTCCAAGACTTGATATTGAATAGGAGGTAATAAAGAGGTAGACTAGTAAGTATTCTTCCTAGAAACATGCGATAATTGAATTTGTATTTAAAGATGAGAATACCAACAGTAAGGAGAGGAGGACAACACTCAAGTCCAATAGAGACTGATTAGGTCAGAGAAACTTTACAAGGAAGAAGAGATTAGAGGGAAGAGAATGAGGAGAGGACAGACTACTAGGAGCAAAGGAAGGACTAGTAGGACTTAAGTGAGGGCAAGATTTGCTCTTCTACACAGAGCGGCGGCAGCTTAAGGAACGAGAGGAACACACACTGCTCCCAATTAGTGCCTTGAAAGTCATAAAATACTTCATGGAGAGCTGTAGTAGGGTAAGGTTTGAAGTAGGAAAGGAAAGGGAATAAGTAGAGGTACTCCAGGGAAATAGAAACAGCACGTTAAGTGAATTTACAGATGAAAGGGAGAGGAAGGAGAAATTGGAGGGGCAAATGAGGTCAAGTATGAGTTTAAGACTTGAAAACATGCCTTTATTGTGAGAACTAAAAAACACCTAAGTTTGAGAGACAAAAGGGAAGAGTAAAGGAGGGGACATGAGCAGGATGGGGGTGATGGGGAGATGGGACATGGCATTAACATAAGTCAAGGTAGGAAGACCCTGTAACCGGGACACAGAAACGGAAGGCAGCCAGGGAAGAGGGCACCAGCCAAAGGAGGATGGGAAAAGAGGATGAATTTGTTGTCATTTTTCACTTGGAATAAATTGGTGAAATTCTGTGAAGAGAGAGAAGTAAAGATAGGATGAAAGAAGTATTTGGGGAAAAAAGACAAAAGCAGTAAGAGGTGGCTGTGATTGCCAACATGTTTCTTTTAAATGGAAAAGACAACAGACACTGGATATCAAAATGTAAAGAGGATTAATCACTCAGGGATGAAAGAATGTAGTATATGCAGGATCAGCAAGTGTATCAATGAGGAAAGGGTTAGTAACTATCATATATTAATCTGTGTAACCTCACCCCCACAAATAACACCACAAATTGCATTCTATCCTTCTCTCTTTGTCAGCCAGTACATTTAGCTTTCTGTGCCTGCTCTCGTTGGAACTATATGTATTTCTGTAGCCAAATCTTTGTACCTTAAACAAAGATGCTTGGAAGCTAAAATATTATTTAATTAGGAAGGAAGTATTTTACCATTTCCTTTTCCATTTTCCCCATTTCAATTGATGCTTTCTTAGAATATTTGTTAACTTCCCTACTTGATTTTTTACATCCATTTTAATAAAGTTTATTGTAATCTCTCTATTTTTTACAGGAATACATTTAGGACAATGTTAGTTGTTATAGTATAGCTAAAATAAGATAGATGGTCTTAGGTTCACAAGAAGTAACTTAGCTCACAAGAAGTCACTAACAGCCACAAATATAGATGGTTGCAACTTGTTGCAGAATGCTGCTGAGATTTTGGTAATGATGAACAGGATAAAATGATAAAGATAAAGAGGGATAGAAAAGTACTAAATAACTTCATGAAGCACAGCAGGTGGTGAAATTGAAAGAAGATAAGTGTTCATAGGGCAAGTGGCTTTCATAGGGAGGAAGAAGGAAAGAGTCACAATGAGCCCCTATAATAGAGCCATTTTTTGTAAGAACATCCATTGCTATGAGAGCAAAGAACTTTTCACAGGATTCAGCTATTGTGTAGGCTATAGCTGGGAAAAATAATGGACTGCATTTCTGCTTAGTAACCGTTCCTTGATCCTTGCAACTCTTAGCACAAATTGCCTTCTCTTTAGAGGGTCTGATTCAGCTAAGTGGAAGTGTTAGCACAAGTAATGACTTTCTGGGGAAGTAAGAATCTGCAGCTACAGTCGAGTCCCCAGGTCGATCACCATGGGTTACAAGCAAGCCACAGGGAAGAGTGATTTTACAAAAAGCACACAAAAACTTTCAAGTATTTTGGAACACATTTGCTGAGCCCACTGTGTTACATCGGGATAACTTGCTGGTACATATATATTTGTACATATGTATAGCCTAGTAATTTAGGATGCACAATTTCCTACCAGAAACCAGTACTGTAAAAGTGCTTTATAAACCCATTCAAAATCAACTCTGAACAAATTTTTTTTTTAAAGAAGGCTTTAAGTCATCGTATTTCTATTTCTCTCCCTTTTCACTGGCTAAGTTAGCTGCTGTTTTAATTTTTTTTTTCTTTATTATACTTGAAAGTGCTCAGAGTGGATAAAGCAACATGTTGCTTTGTGGTCAGAGAGACCTTAAAATCAGGATTTATCTCATGGGCTGCAAAAGCCTTAGGACAGGATCTCTCCTTGATATTTTCCCCCAGCAACCAGCACAGTAAGACCCCAGTCTTGGCTGGGGATTGTTACTGAAATGCAAATAAAAGTAATTAATTTTTAAATGATGTAGCAACCAAGTGAAAAATAATTCTCTTGTATCAGAACTGAAAAGCTTCATAAAGCTCAGGACTCATTCAGTTTCTCAACTAGTAAAACATTTGTTGAATTTTTATCAATATGTGACTCACAGTATCAGCTAAAAGAATTTTGTTTTTATTCTTTCTACTTTTCACTATTTCTATAGAAAAGTCTTTTTTTCCTGAAGCATATTAAAGAAAAACATCATCCACGTTTCACGCAGACTCGCTTCGTGCACTCAGGAGAAAAACTTGCTCGTGGCATCAGCAAACATAACTGCAGTCAGTGGGCTGTGAGGAATGAAATCTGTCTAGTGAAGATATTTGCAAAACATCTATGGGAGAAGAATTGAGTCTTTTGTAAAATAAGTAGAGAAAACCAAAGGAATATAGGAGAAATTTTATCACTGTCTAGCAATCTGGCCGGCTAACAATTTATCTTGTATAATTGGCCTTAATATACTTGTGTGATTATGAGTAATTCTTGCTCTGTTCTCTGGGGCTAAATGACTGGCTCATGCTGCTGCTCCACTGTTTTCTGATCGCTGACAACTCTAGGAAGTTTTATGGATCAGGCCCATATTTGTAGCAAGGCTCTGGTCAAGATCCAGTACGCAGAATACGGTGTTTTGGAGGTAACCTTTCGTAGAGAAGTTTTGGAAAATCGGTTTTCCATCCTTGCAGCAGAGGACCGGGAGCAGCGGCAGCCGAGGGCCGGGCTGTGCGGGCACCAGTTGCCATGACAACAGGGACTGGTGCCGGCTTGGACCGCTCTGCTCCTTCCTTTACCGGGTATGCGCAAAGTTAAGAGCTTGACAGAGGTGAATAAGCATCGGTTTGTAAACGAAAACGTGGTGCAGCAGAGGGTTTCTTGTGAATTGGACTGCAGAGAAGTATTTAAGAAACGGTCTATTTTAGGGATCAGTGTGTTATATGTGGGCATACCAGGATCTCTTTGTGCTCTTATACACTTTTATTAATGGGTTGGTTCAAAATCTGGTATGTATAATAAACAACTAAAGCAGTGACTCTGATGTGATATTTTCAGGAGATGATTTTATTACTGTTCGGAATTACAGTAAAAGTGAATAAATGCAGCCTCTTCCTGGACTGCAGACCTATTACAGTAATTCCCTATTCCATATTAGTGCAGATGTTGGATATAATAATGCACTGGATTTGCATGGCGAGGTTTTGTAGCAGGCAGCAGGGTACAGGGTTGGCTTCTGTGAGAAGCTGCTGGAAGCTTCTCCCATGTCTAATGGAGCCCATGCCAACCAGCTCCAAGACAGACTCACCACTGGCCAAGGCTGAGCTCATCAGCAGCGGTGGTAGCACCCCTGGGATAACACATTTAAGAAGTCAAGGGGGGAGAACCTGCAGAAGAGCAGCTGGAGAGAGGAGTGAAAGAGAAAAACAACTCTGCAGACACCAAGGTCAGTGGAGAAGAAGGGACAGGAGGTGTTCCAGGAACTGGAGCAGAGATTCCTCAGCAGCTCATGGTGAGGACCATAAAGAGGCAGGCTGTCCCCCTGCAGCCTATGGAGGTCCACAGTGGAGCAGAGATCCACCTACAGCCCCTGAAGGATCCCACACTGGAGCAGGTGGATGCCAAAAGGTGTCTGTCATCCCATGGCTGGAGCAGGCTCCTGGTAGGACCTGCAGGTCCATGGGGAGAGGAGCCCACACTGGATCATGTTTGTGGCAGGGCTTGTGACCCCATGGGGGAACCACGCTGGAGCACTTTGTGAAGAACTGTAGCCCATGGGAAGGACTCATGTTGGAGATGTTCATGGAGAACTGTGTCCTGTGGGAGGAGCCCCATGCTGGAGCAGAGGAAGAGTGCAAGAAGTCCTTCTCCTGAGGAGGAAGGGTTGGAATAGACAACGTGATAAACTGACCACAGCCCCCATTCCCCATCCCCCAGCACCACTGGTAGGAGAAGGTAAAGAAATAGGGAGTGAAGCTGAGCCCAGGACAAAGGGAGGGGTGGGCGAAAGGTATTTGAAGGTTTAGTATTTTATATTTTCTCATTATCCTACTCTGATTTTGATGGGCAGTAAATTAAATTAATTTCTTCAAGTAGATTCTGTTTTGCCCATGACAGTAATTGCTGAGTGATCTCACCCTGTCCTTATCTCAACCCACGAGCCTTTCATTATGTTTTCTCTCCCCTGTCTATCAGAGGAGCAAGGAGAGAAAGCTTTTGCATCTAATTTTTACCATCTAGTTTTCAGAAAGCAGCCTTCTTTCTGAAAATGTCTCCTCTACCTTGTGCATCAACTTCTTGTGCGTTAACATTTATGAGGATCACTTTCTTAAACACAGAAAGCACTTCTTGAGTGGTCCTTTAGTGGGTTTGTGTGGGTGCTCTCATTTGTACAACAAGAGGAAGATGAGTGGGTTCAAAGCCCTCTGAATTTCTTGAAAGCATGATTTGGTAAGATTACTAAAAGAGTTTCTCTCTGAGTTGTACCGAGTTTTGTGTCATTCCTCACTGTACCTCTGGAGGAGCACAAAAACAGCAAACCTTGCTGTCAGTACTGGAAGTACAAACTCAGTACCAAACATGGAGACAAATCAAGACAATGGAAAAGCCCAGAGCCCCTGCTGCTTCAGAGGAGTTAACCATTGCCATATGCTTTAGGGACTTCTAGTCAAACTTCTCACAGCATGTCTGCAAGAGATGGGTGGGAAGTGTTGCAGGACAAAGGGAATTAACATTGATGCACCACCCAGCTGTATGCCTCTCCTAGAAATGGAAAAAAAATCAATTTTTCCATTAAAAAATAACAATTCTGCGTCAGTCTATGGATCAGGAAAATATAAAGAGCCCTGGATAGAATTAAATGGGTAATCTCTGCAATAAATGATTGTTGTCAACACACTAACCTGAAAACACTCAACACTGACATTTCCCATTCAACTTGGGGTTTGCTCAGCACAGAGCCCAGTCAAGCATTACAGTACTGGCCTAAACCAGTATTTGTTGCACCACAAAACAGCATTGAATTATTGGAAAACTTTGACTCGTATGATAAATAAAAATTGGACTGTATGGTAAGTATGATAAGTATGGTCTTTTGTAATGACCATATTTTCCAGCCTAACCCTAGCTGTTAATTCTTCCAGTCCCTGAATTTAACCTTGCTGTCACTTGATAGTACAATACTGGCTTAATTTCACTTTTCAGTTAAAAAATATCATTGATACTTATTTGCCTCATCATGATATACTAACTGATTTCCCTCACCACCTCTAAAAGTATTTTTAAATTAATTTGTTTTTAATAAATATCAATTCTCATATAAAAAGCTTGTGCCTATAGCAAGCAAAGTTTTAATAAAAGTGTCAAAGATAATTGAGAGATGGGAAATTTTCTTCTATCATGAACCTTCAGTTTGCCATTTTGTGAGATGTATCAGACTTAATTGCTGGAACAACTTTGGTCTTGTTTAACAGTAGGTGGTTATTGTCGTTCAGGTACTGCATGAATCCCCCTGACAGGTCCTGGTGCCTCAGGTGGGATCACCTGCCTCATACTCCTGTGATAGCAGGGGAAGGCAGGAGCTGGGCAGGGCCCTCCAGCTGCCTCTACTTTCCCCAGCTGCCTCTTTATTGCACTTTCTGACTCAAGAATTGTCTCAAAACACTGAAAATGCTGTAAAAAACCCCCCAGAAACAAACTTTTCCACAAAGCCTCTTACTCTTTGCTTCATGCCCATTTAGTTAATGGCCAAAAGTCTTGCTAAAACCCCCTACAATCTAAAGCAGACCTAGTAGGATTGATCACCCACACTTTACTCTGTTATTTTAATTTACCCACTGATAAAATAAATACACTAAAAACGTGTTGTGCATGAACACTTGAATTCCATGAAAGGCTTTCCCAGCTGTCAGAAAGCAGAAAGGTTATTGAGCATCAATAGACATGATTTGCAGGAGACATGACTTGGAACCATCTCTCCAAATTATTTTTCTGTGGAAAAAACTCTTCTTGCAGCACTGAAATCTTGGAGCCAGAGGGTTGTCAGTAACTACGGGAAGAGCCTGCAACAGGAGTAGGGATGGTAAGAGAGGGAGAGTGTCTGAAAGGATTTAGGCAGGAAACCTGAGTGGTGGCTTTTGTCAATGGCAGATCCTGCCTGCAAGATGCTCAGAAGTAAACTCCTCTGCAAAATTATTGTTCTTTTGGAAAATGCTCTCTCCCCATGACCACCCATGCCCCTTTATATGCTGATTCAGGACATTTAAAAATTCATTTTATTTTTCTTAGGAATGAATTTACACTTTCCAGCCAGTTCTAATCCTGTATTTTCCAGGTTAGGAATGTAGACTTCACAACAAACAGATAAAATTTGCATTATCTTTAAGCAAAGACTCCTGCCAATCTCAAAGCAAAGGTTTAATGTATTGCATACAGGAAATACAGTTCAGATGCAGTTTACCTCATTGCCCACTGATTAAAATTTCCAAAATTCCCACATAAAGCATGAATTGCAATAATCGAGCATTGAAGTGATAGAAATCTCTCATCTTTACCTGTAGTCGGTTATAGAAATATATTTCTTTGTAGAAACAGAAATTATATTGCCAGTTCCACCTCTTTCCTCAGGTGTTCCGGCAGTTTAAAACAGAAATAAATTGATTGGAAACCTGGGAATGAAAGTTGGGTTTTACCTTAAATCAGAATGGTTAAGGCTCAGAAATGTAATGGTCGAAGCCATGCTTTTATCATAAAGGTTTTTCTTTGAGCTGCACAAAGCAGCCCTCTTTTCTGGAGTATGCAGATCAGATTTTGAAGGCTGTGTGGTGAGTGTGTACATTTTTCAGCAGTGGTCTCACGTGAAACAAGTAGCTTGGTCCTTTGCTATACACAAATCAATAGTGCAGTTTTATTTTCTGATGAATACATGCATAATTGCTTCCCTAGACTGTCACACTGCCTTTTCTGTTTAGGAAAAATATGGGTTGAAAGTAAAACAAACAAGTATATGAAGGAGTTGTGTTTTACCAGTTAGAATGGGCAACTGTAGCTGTGAGGCAGGATTTTACAGTTTAAGGTTTTTCCTGAATTCACTGAGCCCCTCTGCATTGCTGTTTGCTTAACTAAGCCTAAAATTTTAAGCAGATGATGAAAAAGAAGTAATGTAAGTAATTCCACATGGAAGAGCACAGATTCAGGCTAACCTGTTCAGGTGGATGCTAGAGATGCTAGAGAAAAATAATCAGCCTATTCTTTATTGGCTGACTGAAATATTTTGGTTACTTTTTCTTTTAACCAGTCTCCTAACAATGTATATGACTGTGTTTCTCTCTCTGCACATTTCTTCTGGATATTGTCCTCATGTTGCAATTGTCATTCTTGTAAACTGCTAGTATTTCCTAGGTGGGCCATCAGAATTGTCTCAAGCACTTGCAGTACTAAAAGAATGAATTTCTGCCACTTGCACAGTGCTGGTGCCCGAGTGTTTTCTGAGTGCTTACATTGCCTGTGGAAAAGATGCAAAAAACATCACAGATATATCTAGAGGATTGCTGATGGCTGATGACATTGGGTTTTAATGTAGCAACTGCCCTCATTTTAGGGTGACCACTAAATGTGTGTGATGACTTCTTCACATGCATTCAGGCACCTTAAGCCAAAGCACTTCACGATCGTAATCATAATGTGAGCCAGTTAAGTCAGCAGTATCCTTTTGTATATTCATAAACTGTAAGGCTCGGAATGTCAGCTGTCTATACAGCCCATTGGTGTCTCCTCTGTCAATTCCCATATGGACCCTACTTTTGGGACATTCAAACTTAATTTATAGCTTTACAGTGGCTACATTTTGCCTAAGCTTTTGTAAATTAGGCCACTATTTGTTAAAATAAATGTACAGTGTATTACCTGGAACCTTTAGCTTCAATTTCCAGCAGTTGAACCTTGGTGAGCAAAACTAAGAGTCCTTTCAGCTCAGATTTCATGTACATTTAAATGCTTTTCATAAGGATTTCTGTTTAGTCTGCCTAAATATTTTTGCTCCTTCTCGGTGTGATTAATTGAAATTATGCCATCTGCTCATCTTAAAATTCCATGCGTGGTTGACTAGGTAATAAGAATGATAGTAATACTTTCCATGTCGATGTTGGAAATTAGTCTGAAACATAATGAGTGATGTTTTATTATAACACATCAAAGAAGAATGAAAGACCATGTAAAGGAGAGGGAAAGGCCACGTGAACACCCACAGCTCCAAGCCACTGTTCAGAACCTGTCTATAAACTGGGTGGGCACCACTGGGGGAAGGATGATTGAGAGGGGGCCAGCAGCCTACTGCTTGTTTTCTGTCTCACACAGTGCTCTCCTGTGAGGGAAGCTTCTGTCTTGGCATTTTAAAGAGAGGGTCAGACAGGAACTGACCCAAAAGCCAGCATCTTTGGAAAATAGGTTGATTGGCCATAATTTGGACACCCATGATGTAAGGTATTGTGCGTAGAGGGCATAATTTTTAAGGTGTATTTTTCATAGGCAGTACTGAAACATAGCCTGTATATTTGCATGTGGAGAAGCTGATCCCTGCACTGTCTATCCTTCTAAAATGCAGCACTATGAAAAGCACTTCCGAGGTTTGCTATTTGTGTGTTGGTTTTTCACTGTGGAGGAATGAGTGATCTGCTTCTGGCACATCATGTGGCACTAGTTAGTTGCTTAATTCATTCTGCTTCATTATTTTCCCAAGAAAAAATGTACTCAGCCTTCAATGCCTTTCAAAATGTTGCCAATCCTTATTCCACAATATAGTGAAAATTCCATCTTGTTCCAATTATCAAAACTTGTATCTTCATACATCAAACTCTGTTGTCCATCTGCCATTAAGTCCCTGTATAGCACCATGATTACAGCTCTCTTAAGTTAACCTGTCCTATCTTCCCTTCATGGTCAGACCAATTCCCTTTTATTCAGCTTCTGGAGTCTATTTGTCATGTAGAATCCTTTGTCTTGAGCTTTGAAATGATCACACATCGTTAAAGAGTATTGCAGCACGCTTTCCCTATTTGGAATAAATATAAATTTTACATTATTAACCTTTGTTTCACAGACGTGGTTGCAACATTTTTAGATTTGCTTATAAGACAGTTGTACCATGATTCTGCATCACAATTTGAAATCAAAACATACAATATGCAAAGATTTAACATCTGCCTGTACCTGGAAAATCAGGCCATGCAAGGGATATCATGGTTTGCAGCCTGATAGGCTGTTTGTGCTTTAGGGTGAGCTGACTTCAAATAAGCATCCCCTGGAAGCAGGAGGGAAGGCACAGAGCTCCCTGCTGCCTCCCCACATCTGTGCTGTGCCTGGGCACGGCTCAGCCCTGCCTGGCTGGAGACAGCTTTGGAGCCACCTCTGGAATTCGCAGAAGGCATAAATACATTTGTTGTATATTGCTTCGGTGTCTAAAATTCATATCATGTTAGAGTTCAGATAAATCATTCTGGATTCTCTGAACATCTGGGCAGCAAATTTATTGCATTATTGTATTTGCAATCAAACAATCCAAAACATTGTTTCTGATAACATTTTCCTGCTGCAGCAGGTCATCCCTCTGCAGATTTTCTGGATCCTTCATCCTGGTTTATAAACTCAATCTCTGCTATGCCTGAAAGTTTCTAAATCCGGTCTTGTTAGGGAAAAAAGTTATTGCAGATTTCCTGAGCGTCTGGCCTCATCCCCAAGGCTACTGCTTTGGAGGAAATTACTTAAACCTGACTTTTGTCACAGCCTCCACTCCATTCATTTTTTTATCAGATCCATGCTATGTGTTGTTTCTGAAGCAGAAGCACAAACCAAGCCTCAGGCCTGTAGATGCATGGCTTTCCCAAAAATATATAGCAAATCGGGAAAACAGCCAGAGGGAACAGGTATTTCAGTGCTCTCTGTACTTACTGACAGTCTATATCATTAAAAGCAAGAAACTCAGTGATGATTACAAACACATATATTCTCTGGAAGCATGTGATGATAACACTGTTCATTTGTCTTCACTGTGAGTTTTCTCAGTGTCCATCTTTACAGTGAAGCATCTAATTAGGAAGGCATTTTCTAAACCAGCATCTTATGCGTTATGCATGAGTTAACAGTCACGATAAATAAAAAGGGTGTTGCTGAACCAGAAAATTCAACCTTACTGGTTTGTGTTTGTAGCTGATTCCAAAGATATAAATTTAGCATACTAATCAACAGCTACCCACTTTAAACAAATGTGCGCTTGTTATTCCATAACAGAACACGTGACAGCACAGGGTCACACACAGTACTGAGTCAGATCTAGAGCATGTTTGGGTGGGAATTCATGTCCAGTTTCAGTCACTACCTGTTGCTTTAAACTCAAGTGGGAGAATACCATAGCAAACAAACATGGAATAATCTTTTCCACAAAGATCTGATTTTTTTTGTCTAAGATTACTTTGCCTCCTTACTACGAGGCTTCATACCCCTCCCAAACTTCTTGACAACATTAACTGTTGCAGTGTTGCTGATTTTGTTTGTCACAGGTCATCTCGAGTCTTACTGAGATGTACTCTTTTTATGAAGTCTATGCAAGAGATTCAGGCAGACCTACCTTTATCTGTGGTTTGAGAAGTTTCCTGTGGTACTGGTATTTAAGGGCTACAAAATTGCGCCCCCTAGTTCTCTTTTTTCCCTGTCTCTCTGGGCCAGCTTTCAATCCATGTCACTACTTTGTTTTTTAGACCAGTTTTTCTTCCATAAATCGAATTAATTGAGTAATTTCCCCTGTCGTCACATCATCTTTATTTCCATGCTAAAATCAGGTTAGAAAGAGTTAAGAGTAAAAATTTCTTCTCCTCTTTGTGAGATACTGTCATTAAGAATAGTTTGAATTCTTAGGTGTAACCAGGCAGCATGCATGCAATGTTTATCCTTGGTTTTGCGATCACTAGTGTTTTCCTTATAATAGAAGAAATCAGAAGAAATAAATAATACAGATCTAATGTCTTAAATTTCCATTCCATATTTTGCATTCTTTTTTTACTTCTTTGTGATGAACATCCTATTTACTAAAATGATTCTTTTAAAAGCTTTATTTCTCCCTCCCTATGTAAATGTGTGGGGGTTTTTTAGAGTTATATGATTTAAGCATCTCGAATGGACATAAGCTTGCAAGTCTGTGAACAATTTTTCAGACCGCAATTTTAAATAGGTGTCTCCTAAACTACAAAATGGGGATGATGCTGTCTGGCAGTTCATGAAAATTCATTCAAAATTTAAAAATCATTGGGATTGTAGACAAAAGAACACATGCTAACACATGCTGAGAGGTCTCATAGAGCATGCTTGAAGACGGGAATTGGTGACTCTTGCTCCTAGAGAAGTGAGGTGCAGCCTGGCAGGAGGACAGGTGAGGTGGAGAGGAAGATGTTGAGAGAGAAGTTATGACATAAGTATGCTACAGTCATCAGAGAAAAACGGGCATTATGGACAGAATCCTCTGAAACCATTGGTGAGTTTGCATCAGATTTCCAAGTGACATTAAAGAACCTGAAAGATGCCTTTGCACAATACAGAACAGTTTACAGCCTGCAATTCTGTTATGGAGAAAACTTCTGTTCTTTTAAAAATGGCCATGTCCTACCTGGCATTAATACATGACTTAATAGTGTGAAATAAAATGAATCATTATGATTGTATCTATGAATAATTAATAAAGACAATTTTAGAGACTTAAGATAAGAGAAGCATTGATGTGTTCGAGCCTTCCTTCTAAAAACTAATTTTGGTGTTTGCTTGGACACACTGAATCTTTCATTACATTTACAGCAGAGAGAGTAAGAGGTTAGTCTGGAAAGACTGGAAAAACTTGGTGTCCTGCTGTCAGCCTGAATATTCAATGTTTGGGTAAACTATTAATTATGAGTAGCAGCATTCTTGGAGAGTTAATTTTATTTATAGTGTTTATATGAGCTATATAAAAATCCCAGTGCCTTTGTTTTTGTGTTAGTAGTGACAACTGACATGTTCTGTTCTCTTTATCCTCTTCTAGGGGTTTATATTACCTTTAATATGCCTGTTGTTCTCCACTTAGAATACATATTTCAGACAAAATCATCCCAACTTTCCGATCTTCATACTTATATTGAGATGCCTCTGATTTTAGGTGGCTTTATGTTCATTACATTTTGACATAATAGTAAAACTGTTCTTATATGTTCTTCTTGTGAACGGTGAAATAGCTAAAATATAGCCAGATATCCTAGGGATGGATTTTTAGTTTTGGTTTGACAAATATAATGACTGGATTTGATTATTGTGCATATCCAAATTTTCCCAAACTTTCATATTTTGGGAAGCTTGAACAAAAGGCAGTACTTTAATTTTAGTGGGGTAAAAAAACCCCAAACCCAAACTTGGGCAAATTTGGTTTTTCAAATCTATTCAAATTGTGCATGTGAAAATACACAAAACAATAGACTATTTGAACTGCCATCATTTGGTGTAAATCATCAGACGTTTTAGTGAAAGATATTTTAGAAAAAAGCTCCTTTGTATGAGTCAGTTGTATCACATCCTGATCTGGATCGTCAGCTCTGGGACACTTTTTGCTGTAACACAATGGGAAGCTTTGGGGAATCCGGGCTAAATGGATTAAACAAGTACCTGTCCCCTGACGTAGGTGTAGCTGGAAGAAACATGAATATACCTTTGAAGATTTAGACAGCTCAGCAAGGCAGCTCAGTGAGAAGAACGAGTGTGGCTGGATGAGTGGGGGTCCGGTTTGTTTTGTTTTATTGGAGAGCTTTCAGCTGCTTGTTTCGATCCCTGTGCTACCTCCTGAGTTGTGCCAGCCTGACTGCTTGCGTCATTGCGAGAAGAATAACTAGGGATTGATTTCAGTTTAAAATAACCCTTTTTTCCCCTGATGCTTCTGAAAAAAAGTTTGTCAAAGTGCAGCCTAAAGGATTCTATTGGCCTGGTAAGAAAGGCAGGACTTGGCACACCTGCGCAGCCCAGCGAGTCAGCAAAGAGGAAGGTGGCAGCAAGCATTGCCGTGGGAGGACAAGTTCTTTTCAGCACATTTTGTGCTGGAAAGATGGACTTGGATTTGTGAACAATGGGGCTGCTGCAGGAGTATTCTTCCTGCCATCATCGAGAGAGAACTCGTGTATGTTTGTTATAAATAAACCTGATTATATGCAATGAAATACCTGCCTCTTGTCATCCATTCCTCTCCACAGAGGGAACAGTTCCCCAAACGCTGTCTAGCCATTCCTGAGGGAAGGTTCACCATTGCATTGGTGGGTATTTAATAATCACCCAGACACCCTGGTTTCGGGAATGGAGCCATAAGAATATTCTAGCCTTGCCAGTTCATTTGGAAATAAAATACTTGTATTTGACAGAGCATTGAGATGGGATCTGCTGTTTTCCCTGCCCTCAAGAGGCCCACAGACCTTTGGTAGGGGGGTGTCGTGGCAGAGAAGATGACAATGAGAACATTACTGAACCTGTTCATTTTAACCTCTACAGTGATTTAGCAACACTGATGTAAACTGAAGTTCTACAGTGAAAGACCACAGAGTTCACTGAACCCATGCTGAGAGGATGGCATAAATATCTCAACAGTTTGCTTGTTTTAGATAACACTGAGGCAAGACCCTTGTATTGCCATCCTGCTGGCTTGTAAATTCCAGATAGTACAAAAGAGAGTTAACTCTTCAATTTTTGTGTACTGTGGCAAACTCTAAATAACAATGCAAAAGTATTTGCTATTTTAAGAGCAACCATGTGTTCCTCATCCTTTCTTAACATCATCTCTGTTTTGCAATCAACATTTTGTGTTATGTATCTAGTCTATGAGATAGGTGTTGCTTTATGAATTGCCAACAAACCTTGTGCTCTTAACTCCACTGCTCATGCATTCTCACTGTAATTTCTGCTCAGTGCTCATAAATAAAGAGCAAGTCACTGAAATCTTTAAACTCTTGCCCACTCTTTAAAGCATCTATTTGCCAATGAAAAAAAAATTAAAATAGTTTCTTAACTTCAGAATAGCAAACATATTTCAGGATAAAATAAAAAAGCATTTTGCCTAGTATTGGTGACCACTAGGTCATCCCTATAAAAATATAGTAGTGATAGTGGAAGGATCAGATACTGATACCTGGTTTATTTCTGACAGGTATTGCAAAAGAAGTCTCACCCCTGCAATGCAGAATGCAGCAAGGATGCTCAGGCTGCAAACTAACAGAGACAAAAAATGAACCAGATATACTATTTTTAGGATTAAGATTTTCTATCAGGCTCCAGAAATGGATTCATGAAAGAAAAATTGTTCTGTGTGAGACTAAAAGATGCAACACAGTCTGATAAATGAACAATTGTGCTTAATAACAAAATGGCTTTTCAGCTGACAGCTGTTTCACCAGACAATTTAGTCAGAGGCCAGATGGCCTAAGAGACACACAGTGGAAAGTAAATTCATAGGATGACTCCACGGAAGGAAAAACTCATAATTCATATATGTTTGAAATCTCAAAGATTCAATTAATGGAATTAGTATGTAATGCCTAGTGCAGTTTGCCTGTTGGAAGCTGTGCACAAGCTTTTTCTCACAGCTCCTCTGCAAGGGGAAGCAGTGGACTCCTGGCTTAGAGCTCTGACTCACTCATGGCTAATTGCCTTTCCATCTCCCTCCCTGATAACTGGTTTTGTCTACAGTACCAGTCTGTGCCATTTACTGCTCTGCACCAAGTCATTTTTTTGCCTCTCATTTGGCACTGTAGAGCGATAGGAAGAGAGAAGACCTAAAACACAAGTAGGTGTTGACTTTTGGGAGATGCAGGAGAGCTGAGGTTTACTCTTGTCTTATGGAAGTTGCATCTAAACTTAGATGGGAGAATGAAATTTGATTTTATATCCAGCAGAAAAGTTTCCAAAGCCTGAAGTATTTTTTAAAATAAACTATAATGTAGTATTTTCAAGTTTCAGGTCAATTTTCAATTTTTTTCCTATCAAAAACTAGATGACTTAGCATTATTACTTACCACCACTGCAATAAATTGTCTTTGGAAAACTCTGACTCCATCTTCTGACTGCTCAGGGAAATGCAGTGACTAGTTCGTGTTTAGATTTCTTAACTCATAGAATCACAGAATGGCTTGGATCAGAAGGGATCTTACAGATGATTTAATTCACAAAAGTTTAAATATTTTCAATATCAAGGCTTTGAATATTTGATTGAAGCTTTATTGCTTTTAGTCATTGCCTTTGCTAGCTGCTACTGAAGGTGCTTTCTACTGACAATGCAGCTTTTCTTATAGATTTCTGAGAAAGAATTCAGGACTTTGCTTCCCTTTCAATATCCTTAACACTGTGTTTGAATTCCCACCTGATTTGTGGAAAAAGGTTTTGATGGCACAATGTCACTTCAAATAGCAATGATTGTCATTGGTTTTCCACATAATTTTTTCTCAGTGTCTGTGACCCCTTAATTCTTTCAGGTTTGATACCTGCATTGCCAGTTAATAAATTTGCCTTTTTTTTTTTTTCTCTTTAACATAAGGCCCTTTATAAATAAGCTTTGACAAAAACTAAATTGAGAGCTACAGTCATGCATCCCCCTTGTGTATTTTAGACCCAGTGTTGCAACCAGAAGTTTAGTGCTCTGCACTCACCATAAATGACTACTCATTTTTGTTAATGCAATAAGATGAGAAAATCCATTTATGCTGTCCAATATCATGTTGTACAATGCATGCATATCCACATAGCTAGAGCAGAAAGCAAATCAGTCATTTATTTGATTGCTGATAGTCGAAACAATAAGAAATGTATTTTTTCTGAATTTCTTTTCTCAACTTCTGATGAAAAAAATGTTCAAGGCCATGAATAGAGCAACCTTGCCACGCATTTTGGTCTCATTTGTCATGCTCACATCTAACCCCATTTCCCAGAACTCAAACAGACTTAAGGGGAGCTTCTCTGGGTCCTAAGTTAAACTCTCAGTCATGCAAGGAGCTGTGTGTGTAGAGAAGCCAATAGAGATCTGCAGATGACAAAAATCTTCTGATGTGCTGCACTCATTGATTGTTTTTCCATGTTTTCTGAGCCAGTGTTTCACAGAGCAGTGGACCATAGGGAAAAGGGCAAGTAATGTCAAGTGTGAGGATAAGGGTGACCCAGGGAGGTGGACTGCTCTCACTGTAGTACTGCACCACACCTGGCATCACTTACACTATCACAAACGTGGAAAAATAAAGGGAAAGCCAGAGTCAGTTGCAAATTGCTCCTCGGTATTATTTGCCCAATTTGTTGTGTCCCTACTAGGTCTTCTGGAGGACGGGAAATTGGCTCAGACTGGTGTAACCACAGCATCAGCCCCAGCTGGAACGCTGAACACCGAGAAGAGGAACAACTGCGATTCTCAGCGTGCCAACCCCCTGGTCCACAGCATGGGAGCCACGACACAGAGGCAGAATGGCTTCAGAACCACGGAGGTAAGAGTATAATCATGTCCCCTGATGCTTAGCGCTAGCTTCAACCAGGTCTAACTCACTTTTGTGGCAATCTTCTTCACTACAGTGAAATTGTATAAGAGATAAGAGAAAATGGTGCTGGGCTGCACCACAGCCACAGCAGAGTTGAGCCAAGCACCTCTGACAATGCCTGAACGGCCACAGAAGTGATGTTTTATTTGTTGTTACAGTAAAAAAAGCCCTCACACTCATTGCTTTCCAACTCAGTCCAGCTGTGGCATGTATTGTGCAAACTGATTAGATTAATTATCTGAAAGGGAACAGGTTTTTCCTTAATTGCTGTTCTGCTTAAATTATGTGAACTGCGTAAACCCTGGTTCACTCAAAGCTGGACATGAAGCCTGAAAAAGTCAATGAGAATCTTTTCAATAACTTCAGCAGGCTTTGGATCAGATCCTCTCCCCTCCTCCCCCTCACTTATATGTCATATACATTGTAGAAAAGTCATCCAGTGTAACAATAATGTAGGAACACCCAAGAATTTGGGACTGTACCAAAGACCAACCTTCTCCTGTTGCACCTGCCTACCTGCATTTTGGAAATCACAGAATGTGCTGTCATAGGTGAATGTTTATACCCCTGTGGGAGTCTGTTAAAGGTACATTGCACTGCCTTCCAGGTGAGCACAAATTTTGCTTTGAGGTGTTCCCAGAGTGGAATCATAAATAACTTTATCTTTTGCATCTAGGGTTGCCATCCATGCATAGGATGCTCCCTGAATTTGACTTACCAGTTCTGCTAAATCTGACACAGCAGTAGTTAAAGGTGTGATATTGGCTTTCCATCTCCTGCAGACAACAGTGAGCGGCCACTGACCCTTTGTCTTTTTCACTGTTCCCCAGGAGATACAAATGCTTTCATTATCTGTACAATGCTGGGTGGATTGGCAGCCCACATAAGCACCATTTCTACCTTTTCTTCCAATTTTTGCTTTATCTCCTCTTCTTCCTGTAACCGTTTCTGCAGCTGCTCAATGTCCAAAGATAGTAACAATTCAGTTGCTTTCCCACCTCCTGTTTCCTCTCTCAGACCTTGTTTCTCTCTACTAAGGCTCTTCCTACCTAATTTCTCCAATAATTGTCTTTCCCTGTGCTCTGCTGAAGCAAGTAGAATTCTAAAATGATCATTCTCAGTTATAAGCTTGTTTCTTTGGTTCCCAATCTTTCTTTTATTTACCTCTCAAAGGCCAGTGATAACTTTAACACTTCATTTTCTGATTTTGAAGCAGCATATTCTCTATAGTAAATTTTTGGGAAAGAAGGGACTCTTTGATTTTCTTCTGTGTGATAAGTGAGTCCCCAATACTGCACAAATAATTGCTTTGTCTTTCTAGAATTTTTGGGCCCATTCCTTGTCTGCCTGGGAAGGAGCATATTTACACTTTTGTAACTGTTAATCCATGGCAGTCCTGCTGACTACACCGATTTTTCTGTCACATAAAAATTTAGGAAGGGGAGACCCCCTTGCTTTCTGCATTGTCTGCAGGTGTAGTGGGCCTGGGGGCAGCCAGGCCTTCCCATTCTTACTCAGTATTATCTGTCTGTCCAAGTCCCCCTGAGACCCTCACAGCTAATTTTTTAGAGTAACCAATTTGGCACTCGAAGTCTGGTAAGGTGCCAGAGGCACAGTGTGGTCACAATCGCAATCCCAGATGTACAAATGATGTAAGTTCCACTGTAAGTGTGGGTGAATTCAATAAGACTCCAGATTCACAAATTGTGCAGTTTACTGATTTTGTTGTGACAGAATAAGGTCCAGAAATTGCTGTTGCTAAATGCACTGATATCAGAAAGTACCTGCAATAGTATTACTATGGAATAAAGCTTACCTGACAGGTGTCCCTAAGGGGGTCTAGAGCCTGTTGACCATCCCAGGATACAAAGGCAGAGCCTCCTCTGACCTCCCTCCCCTCTTAAGTCATATTTGTATTGTTTTCTTTGAGGGTGGTGGAAAAAAAAGAGTTTCAGTTGATGTAATTTCATGATTAGGTGGAGTCTGAGTGACTTTAATCATACATGTAAAGCATGTACATCATTACCATACTAGGGAATGAAATGTACTATGCATTTTGAAGTTCATGATGCATAATTCAGCTTTTGGTAACCATTTGGGTCATTCTTTTGGTTTAGTTCTCATTAGCTGCATTGTTTTAAACTGAGCATGACTCCAACACCTCTACACCATCCTGTGTTTCGTGCCTCTCTCAGGTGTGAAACAGGCTCCCTCTGTGCCCCTGCTCCTCAGGCATGCACACAGTTTGTTTCTGGTGAATTACTGCCAATATGGGCATTCCTCCTCACTAAAGAGCTTTGTCTTTTGACTCTTTTCCACAGAAAGTGCTTCAGCACAGCATGTGGTGGAACCACTAGACCCTCCCCATATGAGGTGGTCCCACATCAGGAGTCACATCATTGAGAGAGGCAAATTTAAATCCAGAGGGTCTGAGCAAATGAAAAAGGAAATTTGGATTGAACTTCACCTTGCATTTGCCAACACACAACACATCGGTACACATATTTTTATTTTATACCTTTATTGTATTGTCCTTTTCATTGCTGTACTACAAAGATATTCCCTGGTGACACGGATACTGCTGTATTTTTTCAAAAGATACTGCACCTCCAGATGTGCAGGGACACATTCCACAGCAGCATGATATCTAGAGCCATGGGTTTGCTGCAAATGAAAAACACAAATGGCTGTCATAGCCACTAGCCCACAGAGAAAAATTAATTGGTGAGGTTGGATATGGTTGAGCAGAACTACATAATTATTAATCCAGTTTGAAAAAGACTTGGCTACAATTGAGAATTACAGTGTTTACTCCTGGAGAAAATGGTTTGCCTAATTTTGTAAGTGATTGGAAAATTACTTCTGCATTGGACTTAGTAGGAAGTATGGGCAAATTCCCACAACATATTAACAATGAGAGTGTTGACTGTGGGACTACTCAGCGAAGCGTGGGTTCCTGCCCTGAGGCCCTCTGACTTTGAAGATTTACTCCTGCATTTTTTAGCTGAGGTACATTCAGTAATATACACCTGCACTGTTGCAGCTCAGTGCAAAGGAAATTTGTGATGATAAGTAAGACATTTACATTATTCTACACATCTAATGCAGGTACATAAGAAAGGAAGATAAGTTGTCTAAACTTCTTGTACTCAAAATAGAAATATATATTCCTTCAGAGGAAGTGTAGTATCTAATTTAAGCTCATGTACCTTCAACTCATGTCAGTGGAAGTTTATCAGACATTATTCTACCCGGCACTCTTGCCGTGTAAATAATGCCTAATTTCTCTGGCATTCCTTACACTGACAAATAGTTTCATGGACTACTGGAAATTCAATAATCAGTCCCACCTAACTCACCCCTGTGTCTCTATCAGCCCGGTTCTGAGTCCCCTTTGCTAGACCTACCTAGTTTACTGTGCATATAATGTGTTGCTCATGGCAACAAGCAGATAGACCAGGAGATGGAGAAGAATAAATTTATATTAGGGATGCACTTGCATGCCTCAGACAGACTGACTTTTTTGAATATTAGAAATTATCTGATGAAGCTCTGAAAGGTATACATATTGTGCTTGGGTCTTATATGCAGGCAGAAGTAAATGTTACTTTAAAACTGCATTTTCACTTAAGGAACATAAAATCAGTTATAGAAAATTCTGTCTCAGGCTAGTGATGCTAAACTCCCAGTGACATCAAAAGGAACCTCTAATTTTCATTCTGGACTGAAACCAGATTTATTTGCTCTGCTTTTAAAGTGTACATGTGCAGAGATCATAATTATAGTCAAGAAGGCTGATCCAAAGTCTACTGACGTCCACAGCCTGTATAGCAGTTATAAAAACTTTTGTCCATGCTGCATAAGAAAGTTGCTCTGCATCACAGTTCCATGTGAAGGATGCTGGAGGCATTCTCTTTATGAAGTAGATCTGTTTTCATAAAGTAGGAGGTAATCATCGATGACTCTGCTGTCAGTGTGGGATTCACTGTACTGTTTAAATCTCTCACAGAGTAAATGGGACACACAGAAAATGTCCACAAAAGAAGTAGCCATTAATGTTACAAAAAGCGTCAGACAAAGTGACAGAAGGAAAACAAAGAATTGTGCCAATTAACAAAGAAAATTGCAGGTAAGGATGGACTTCACAATGCTTCACTGCACCTTAAATGTCATCGGTCACTGAAGACATGAAGATCTCCAGATGTTCCAGGTTGAGTACAGCAGTCAGCTGCTGCTGAGTGCCTTCAGAAGCAGATCTTGTGGAAACCAGCTGCAGACACTGTAGGATCTTCAGATGTCATTTGTCTAAAGCAGTGGCACTACACAGACATACACCAAAATTCATGCCATTTGTTTTTCACTAACTTCTATGTTATCCCTTGGGCATGTCCTGTTCTGCATTGCTATTAAGATCGGGCTGGATAATAAGGTACAGGTACAGAGGCACAGCTCATCACAATTAAAAACAGGAAATGAACAAATGAATCTGCATTTTTAGTCATAGAGATTTTTGAGTGTGCACATTCAAACCCACGGAGTTCTTTTCAAGCACTCACTTTCAAAAAACTCAAACCCAGACTTCTCAGAAAGTGACAGATAGGTGACTGCCACTAAATCTCTTTTCAACTATATATATTGGTTATATAGTCAAGTCATACAGTAACCTTTTTATATATTAAACTTTCAATTACCTAGTTTTAATTTATTGTCTGTATTGACATAATATTGGTCTTAAAAACAGTAACTTTCATGTTGACCAACCTTACTTGAAGTTCTTAGTCTTAGCTGGCAAGTACAGCTATGGCTACTTAATTTTTATACATAGCCCTTTAATTATGTTGAGGCCCAGACAGATATAGAAAAAAGTTGTCATTAACATTACATGAAAATAACAGTAATTTTTAAAGCCATATTGTAATGTCAGCTCAAAAAATCAACTTCGTTTTATAAGATATAATTAATTTGCCATTCAGAAGTTATTTAATTGCATTGTAAGCATCCTGTATCACAGTACTCCATGATTATCATGAATATACATCTAAAAAGAATATAAATGTTCTGTGCAGTAAAGTCCAGGAATTAATTCAACATATTACTTCTGAATATAGAAGTAATAATATATATTCTCAGTGAGCTTGCATGTTTATAAGACAAAAGAGGTAAATTTATTTGCCTCCCCCATAGACATATATATATATGAGTATCCTTAGAGGGCCATTTATAGGAACTATTTAAGTTGTTCATAACAAACAGATGACATTGGGAAGAAAATCCATGTCTGAAATGGTAAAAAGTCCTTTTCATTAGCAAACAGGTTTAAATAGAATTCTGGGAGTGAACCCCAATTTATTTCATACTAGGATCATTTTAATGGCTTGCTGCTAGGTGTGTGAGTACTTATTACTTTCCATGTAGTACAACAAGTCTATGCAATTGGAATTGCTTATTAATTATGCCAACAAAAAGGCAAACTGAAATCCAGAGTAAGTGCAAGACTTTTGGAGACCATAGCATATTTTTAAAGGATTTACTGGCAGAGATAGTGCGGTATAAACCTGCATGATACAAGAAAACTACAGAAAGTGAATAATGATGCTGATGCGTTAAAGGGTAGAGGGGATTTTGATGGAAAACAAGAGGGAAGGTTCATTGTGTAAGAAGCTCTTCCAGAGACTGTTGATTTGGGTGGGTACCACATTAGAGGGAGGAGATGCAAGAACTAAGGAGTCCTGGCAGGGAGATTATTTACTAGCTAAGAAATGATTTTGTGATGATGGGCTGACCAGATGCATCAGATGGCTTGAGTCACACAACAAAGGCAAGCACGTGATGCTGCACAGCACATTGGTACGAAACAAACCCAGGTCATGCCAGCCATCAGGGAGGCAGTTTTTGGGTCTTGCATTTAGAGCATGAGATGTGACAGGAGATGGCCTTGGTACATGATTATCTGGGCAATACTACAGACCTTGCTTATGCTGACCACATCCCCCATCAGCTGTGGAGTGGTGAAGGCTGGCTGCCCTGGACTGCTCATGATAACGTTCCTGAGCTATTCCAAGATCCCATAAACCTGTTTATATCCTGAAACTTAAATATAGGACATTCCGAGACTACAACCAACTTCTGTGGTGCAAGCCACATTTAGTTACAAGTAATTTTATATACTCTCTTCATGTAATACATTACTGTTCTTATTCATTAGGCTGCAACTGAAAAGAAATTATGTTATTTCCCAGGTGGCTTTTTAGTTCTTAATGTGCAAGCTTCCAATGACCTTAATAAAACTAAGAATGGGTTCTAGAAATGTGTATTTATGTTTACTGTCCTTCTACTACAGGTAACCACCAGAAGAAACAAGCAATTTTTTTGTAAAATAGTATACTAACCTGTGTAGTTGGGGTGACACCTGTACTGCCTAAGAAATTTAAAGTCCTAAAAATAGATTCCTGTGCTGGTTTTAGTGGAAGAAGCAAGCTCAAAGAATCATCTGGACATTTTCACTCTGGGTGGCCTTCTTGGGAGTGAAGAGTCTTATTTACAGAGTCTGTTCTTTGAGCAGCAAATCAAATATATTACAAATATAAAAGGCTCAAATACATAAAATAAAGTAACTATGTTTAAAGACATGGACTTTCAGATAAAGGACCTGTGGGCATTTCTGTCTTCTTATATGCCAGGATTTTTGAAATGCAATTTTCTCCCAGAAGGCATTATGCCACATAATTTGTTCAAAGTGCCTTGGCTGCACATGAGGATTTCTACAGGTACACTGAAACAACACGCTTTCTGCTGAAATGATTTGCCAAAATCATTTGCCAAATCATTTCTGCCAAAATGATTTGCCAAAAGCAAATGATTTACCTGAGTTCAGTTTTCAAACAGAAAGGAACATTGAAATGTTTCCATAATTCCTACACAATGTATATACAGTATTTTCCTTTGACGTTTGTGTACCTGTGAAATACATCTTCTTTCACTATGTGAGAAATGGAATCACTCAAAAGAAAGTGAATGTTTCCATTTGCTAAAGAAAAAGGATTTGCAGTTACCAATTCATCATTAGGTAAATTAATCAATCTTCTCAAAGACTCAGTGCAATTTCATCTTGCATTATTCCTTCATCTTCTCCCTTATGCTTCCTTAATGTATTTCAGATTTTCATCATTACTGCAGGACATTGACTGGAAGACACACAATTTTACTGTGTGACTGAAATGATTTTGTACTGAAAAAAATAGTAAATTATAACTATTGTGCAAGCAATATCTGAGTACTGCGTTAAACATGCATTCTTGTTAGTTAAATGACTGAGATTGCATAAAAAAAAGAAAACAGGTATTTTTGATCTTCCTAGTATGTTCATATACATAGATATTTATATGTGCATGTCTCTGCATGTGTACATTGTAATGTCTGTAGTGTGTACTTCTGCAGTTCAGGCACATTTTTTTGAGAACCTTTAATTTCTGTTTTACATTCTGATGCTCAAGTGTGAAATATTTTAATGTTTGAACTGAAATCTGTTTTACATGCCTTATGAAAAGAACAAGTTATATAATTTGTGCACAGAAATGGTATTTGAAAAACGCAGGCTTACTTTTATTTGCAAATAATGAATAATATGTCTAAATTCAAACTGGACTAATGGGAACATTTTTGTACTCTCATTTTAGCTGCAAATTATTGAAGATTGACCTTGAACTTGGAAATGAAAATAAAGAAAATTTTTAAAGTGTCTGTTTATTGCTTCATATGTTTCACATTCCTGTGTTAGTCATTAATTTATCTTCAAGAGCTGAGATTAAAGACTGTAAAGGTATAATGAATGGTTCTCACCTCTTCAGGGAATCAGAATATTTCTGTATCTGATGTCCTCATGTTGTGGTTCATGGACTGTGTGTGGTCATATCAAAGAAGTTAAAATACATGTATTCTCCGTAAGAAATCAGTGTATTTGCCAAGGAGGGCTTGTGAGGTCAAAATGCAGTTGTACCTCTGTAATTATAGGTTGGGAGTTTGTGGTTGCTGTCATAGCTAAAGTGGAAGACCCTGGGAATCTGAGACATTTTCTCTAGTAAGATATCATAAGGAAAGTATGATGCAAATAGAATACATAACTAAAAAAATGTTCTTCACTCCTGCCTGAACCGGAAAGCACAGGGTAGAAAAGCAGCCATAGTGTTGTTTGACCCGTGCCATAGAAATAAACTCATAACTTTTACTCAGCACTTTTTATTCTTCCCAAAATTGCAGTAAATTTGCATGATATTTTTCCTTAGTGCCAAAAAGGCTCTTGCTGAAATACCATCCCCATGGTTGGGATTGCCTATGCCCCGGGTATTGCCTGACAAGTAGCTTGTTTCTTTGATTCCTGGCCAGGATGCTGACACAGGAACTGGTTTGTTTCCTGTGGAAAAGGAAGAATAGTATCAAAGGAATGGCTTTCAGATGTGCCAAAAGAAAAGGGATCTGGGACATGAGCAAGCCATAGTCCCTCAGTCAGGCAGGTAAGAGCCCATGGGAACCCTGCAAATGGGAGGATTCCAGGGTCAGACTGTTCCTTAGAAGCAGAGCCCTTGCTGATGCAAGAAGTGACTGGCAGGATGGGGGGAGGGCCTTGTAGCAAGTGAAGCTCCCAAAGCTTAGGTTTAGTGGGCTCTGTTTCTCTCTGCCTCTGGGGAATATGTGCTGAGGTGGCATTTCTAAAATTAGTGCTTGGGAGGTGCTACATGAGCTACAACAATGTGTACGCAGTGACTCCACAGTAAGTTCTCATTTCACAGTGAGGCGAATATTTTGAAGAACTTGTTACACTTCAATGTTTCAAAACGAAACCTTCAGTGTCCTCAGGCCAAGCATCCCCTGTTGCACTGGTGCCTTCCCAGGTGCCTCCTTTCCAGATTGTCTCAGTGAAGCATGTGAAAAAGGTACCAGCAATAAATAAGGTGTGGTGATCTCAGAAGCAGGGACGCAAGATTTCATTCTGTTATCACCCTCACGTTTTCATGTCCTCCAGTCTGATTTTCAGACTTTTTTTCAGGTAGCCTGTGCATAATATCCAGAGTTAAAAGCTGTTCTCCTGCCCATCAGTAAACTAATGGCAAAGTCAGATCATTATTATAAGATAAAAAGCTGGTTCACTAGAAAAGACATTTGTTGACATATGCCACTTAAAATAAAATCCAAGGTTATTTGCAACAGAAAAGCTCAGCAAACACTAAAATCTAGGAAATACTGTAATCTTACTGATAGAATGTCTATAAGCAAGAAGGAAGAAGGCAGAATACAACAGCTTTTCTTTGCTTTCTAGAGGATTGAATATCATTTAAGTCCTGAGTGCAAAAAACTGGGATGCTGCTATAAATCTGTCCTTTCAAGACTGTTGAAAACAAGTAGTTTGAGGTCGCTGTGGGTGCCTGCAAGGGGAAAAAATAGGATTGAGGGATAAAGAAAGAGAGTGGTGTCACAGGCCAGGACTAAGCCATGCTGCCAGTTGTATTAATTAGACTTGCCAGCGCACTCTTGCATTATAATCAGTATTACTCAGCTTTAATTTAATTTCCATTAACCTTTGCAAAACACCCACATGTTTGGATATAGGGAAATATGTCTTGGGTAGTACTGCATGGACAGAAAGAACAGTTTGCTCGCAGCAAAAAAAAAGGCACAATAGCTATGTAGCAGCCTATTCTTTATCAGCTATGAGGAGCTGTCAAATACAAAAGGCGTGAAAATATTTAGAGTCATCTGTATCTGGTTTTACCAGGAAATTAAACCATTGGGCTTGTTCACACGAGGCAGATAGAATGTTCCAGGTCACACTTAATAAGTGGCTTAATGTTCAGTTTGCCTGACTAAAGGGCTGAAGGGTGATTTGAACCTAAAACTCTGGATGCTGTAGCTTGTCCATGTCTCTAAAACAGACCTTCTGCAGTGAGGTGGCATCTCCTTTGCCCTCAAATTAGTTGCCCCCAGAACATTTTTTCCACTTCATTCACACTACTAATATGATAATTTTTGCAGCACAATATTAGACACATTATTATATTATTGACAGCATAATTTTACCAATTCCAACATGGACCTGGTGAAGCTAAAGTTCATGATCACAGCTGCCAAGCTCAGGAGCAAAGTTAGCTCTCATTAATTCACTGAGCAGCCACAACTCCACCCAAGTAGTATCATCACCTCTGGGAACTGCTGGGATGCAGGGAGCTCAGTATTAATGGGCACGCATAGTGTTTTATGCAAATGATATTCATTATTCATGTTTCCAATTCAAAAGCATCTTTCAGATGAACTAACATGTTTAAAATCATTGTGGAGGCACCCATTTTACACCTACTCCTGGAATGCATTAGTTTACTACTCTAGCTGGGATTTCATACCCAATAAGGATTTTCTGTCCCTTGATCGCACCTGATATCATGGCAATCTTTTGACAATTTAGAAGATTAATTACCAAATACAATAGAATAACTTCCAGAATATATACTGGGCCACATTTTCCAACAGGAAATTGCTGTCATCATTGCTGTTTATCTGTCCGAATGTCTTTTCTTACAATGTATTAATTACTTGCATCCTTGGTAAGAAAGTAGCTTCTTACACCTGCACTACACAGATATTTTTCAGTTCTGCCTAATAAGCTCTCGCTGGTATTTCATGTTACAAATGCATCTTTATCATGGGGTAAATCTACGCTGCTAAATCTCTTAGCTCCAATACTTGCTCCTGGATCCTAGTCCCAGACCATCCGTGCTGCACATGTGCATGTTCACTCCTCATGGACACAGGAACAAAACAACCAGTTCCCTCTACTATAAAACCAGGCTGGCCTAGGAGCTGCTCTTTGCAGACAGCACCGTTTTTGTCATGTCTCTGTCCCTCTGCCCTACAGAGACTGGTACCACCCCACCGGCATCCCAGCACACCATGGACATGGATGCCTTTGCATTATAGCCCAGGGTACATCTCACAGAGCAGCGGCATCATGTTATAAACAGCTTCTGTGAGCTGCAGAGCAATCCTTTAATACTCTGGGGAAGGTGTTTTCACACATCGTGAAAGCGTTTTCCTATCAGCTCCTCCTTTCCAGCTTCCTGGGGAGCACCACCTAGGCAGCCTAACAGCAGCCCAAACGCCCAGCTTTTATGTCTCCATCCTCCTCCAGGCAGAATGATACTGCACACATTCCTCGTTTCTCCCTTAGCTCAGCCCTCCTGGGACCTGCCATGTTTACCCCTTTCACTGCAATGCACCACTCTCGCCACATTTCTGCCCATCTACGTGCCAGGCTGCTGCCCCCTCAGTTACACGGGGCACTGTGCTCAAGGTACAAGTACTACCCCACTGCATCAGAAGTTACAGCAGGGTAAATTCAGTTGTTACCTTGTGTCTTTACTGCAGGCTCGGGCTGTTCACAAAAATGCCTCAGGGCTCAGAAGGGCTGTACAGAAGTGTAGCTGCCAGACCCCCAGGACAGTCAATACAATTTACAGGAGCTAAAGAAACACGTTATTATACACACAGTCAAGAATTTATTATTAGTCTACTAAAATGCTAACAGTGCAATGAATTAATTACTATCAGTCTGGTTATACAGCAATTTACTAATACGGATAGTCCAAATTGTCCAGTTATTACAGCCCATTCCCAGGAAGGAGACCCACTGCCCAGCACCCATCCCACTGTCTGGGGCTGTCCTCGCCCTGCTTGGCTTCTCTGTGCACTTGGGTCAATGCCATTCTCTTCTCCAAAGAGGAACAGGGGAGCCCAGGAGGACTGCAATATTAATGTTCATAGTTTTCTACCTTGTTTTCTCCATGAGGATTATGACTGATGCTGGAGGGATTCTTCCTCCTCACTGTGTGTCTCTCTGGAGTAATTTTTATGTTTTCCAACACATCTGCTAACTTGCTCCTTCCTTCTTGGTTTGCAATTCCACGATTTGTCTGAATTTGCTATATATAGCATATTTTATTTATTTGGGAGGCTCACTGTTCTCTTTTTTATCCCTAAAACAGGTTTAATCCAATCCACAGGGTTGTCCTCCTCTAGTGACTGATAACTGATCATGTGTGACTTGTGCTTACAGTCCTGGGACCTTTAATATCAGTCTACACTTGCACCCTGAAGGCCTCTACTCTCACCCTGCTACAATCCCGTTTTTCTTCAACCACTATAAACCTGTAGCCTTCTGATCACCTACCGAATGTTTTATCAGCACAACCTAGTAGCTCACACATCCTTGCTTTAAAGCCTACTCTGTCACTTTGCAACCAGAACAACGCAGCAGAAGTCATACGCTCGGACTCAAAGAGACACAGGCAAAATACTCCATGTCTACTAGTTGTGGTAATATCACTGCTAAGTCATCAACTTACAAACACACTCAGTACACTTCAGAAGAAACAATCTGGATTATGGCTTCAAAAACTTCCATCATGATCATGCTTCCATTGCAATAAATCAGCAGTCTTAAGGCTGATGAGGTTTCAGAGCACTGTCTTTCTGCCAGCCACCTCCATCAACTGTTGGAGATGCTCCCCCACACAAGAATTTGGTATCCAACCCTGGTCATCCCAGATGGCCCTAGCATGTCTTGGTCCCACCAGCAACACCATTATCCTGGGTCACAAATCTTTTGTGAACTGCAGCGAAACTGGCAAGAATACAGTCCTGGTCACTCCTGGTTTCCTGTCTTTCAAGTCCATATCCTGGTTGCCCTGGGATGGATGGCTGTTCTACTGGTCAGGACTGATGTCTCCAGCTCTTTTAGGGAGACTTTGCTTAAGAGTAGGAGTCAGGCTTTAGACAGACCAGAGAAAACATCCAAGTTTCTTTGACAGGAATGTGAACAGTAAATACACCAGTGGCAGAAGCACCAAAAGCAGTTGCAATGGCAATTGCAGTGGCAGCAGCATTGGGCAATATGTTCTTGTAGTAAGGGGATGTCAGCATGGGGAGTGGAGAGACAATTTTGAGGAGTCTGCTGGAGCAGTCACTTGCCACACATGGGCAGGAAAGTGCCATACACAGCACACCAGAAAAGGACAGGGATGAGCTGGTGGAAAGTCTGCTGGATACAGACCAAGCAAGCTCCATGGCTATGCATTGTGGATGCAGCTTGCCTTCTCTAGAAGGGATTTTGAAGCATTTTGAAGATAGGCTACAATGGGTCTAATGCCTTCTGAAGTATTGCTGCCAGCTACCCATGACTAAACCTGGAGTTGGACAGAATTTGGACTAAGGAGAGTTCATATGATATTCTTCACATGAAAGACAAAGTTTTTCATTTATCTCCACCCCTATAAATTTCTAAAGTCTGACATGTTTTGAATTGTATACCTGGGAAAATCAATAATTTAATCCTTCCAGAACTGGCCATGAGTTACCCCTTTTTAATCAAAGTGCACAATTCACATAATTTGATTTAGGAGGACATTTTGATGACAGATCCAGATATCCAGTAGTCCTGTTTATTCATAAGCAGCATAAAAAGTCAGGTTGCAAGGAAAGGGAGATAATTTCTCTAATGTCTCCAAGCATTTCTGTGACCAAGAATTGCCGAAAAGTTTTGTCTCAGCTCTTTCTCCCAGCCATGTCAGCACTGTTTCTCTGACTCAACTCCCTTCAAGTTAAGCATATCTCATGATGGAAGCAAATGATCCACACTCACTGTGTCCTCCTTGGAAGACCCTGCAGTGATTCAAAATTTGGCTTTTTCATATGTCAGAGAACCTTCCACTGGTGGTTTAAGCCCAGGAATTCCATTGCAAAGCAATGAGAAGTTGCCCCAGAGATGGTCAGTCACCTTCTGTCAGATGGGGTGTCAATCGTTCAAAACCAAGGAATGGTAACTTCTCAAATGCATTTGGTTACTTGTGGTTATTCACTCAGATTAACACAGAAATCTCTTCTACTGTCTCAAGCACTTTGTGTCCTGCAAGTCCACTGTCATAGGTATTAATAACTGAAGGCTTTTACTTTGCATGCTTTTGAGGCAGCTGGAAGGCTGTTCTCCAAGGGGAGGTACTGCTGGTTCTTATCCATAACATTTATCATCACTTTATGGACCTCTCCATTTCTACTTTGTTAACACAAAGACTTTAAAATGAGTATGTGTTGCACATTCTCATTAATCCCTTTATATGGGCAATGTGATATAAGGTGACTTAACTGTGGGCAAAAATCAGTGGGTTTGTATTTTTTCCCAATTGTTTATATAGTTTTATGCAATATAGAAATTAATTTTATATAATTTTCTACAATATAAAAAACTACTTTTGTGTATTCATAAGTGAAAACAGCCTCTTTCTTCATTAAGTCAACATGTATTATCTACTGCTGTTCTGCCACAATAGTCCATAATCCAGAAGAAACCGTGCTGCTTTACCACAAATGAGTATGAAAGTAGAAAGCTCCAGTAATGGTTTGATTTTCTTCCCTGTTATTGCTTTCACAATCAGAAACAGCTTAAAACCAGCACTTGAACTGACACAGCTAGAGCTCCTGAATATAAAGCAACTTTAGATTCTTCCAAATTAGAGTTTTTTCCTGCATTCAACAGCTTCACTAACACAGTTCTCTTAGAGCTCAAACAAAAGCTTAGCTGAAATATTCACTTTACTCCTAGGAGAGTAGAAACCCTGTATTTGCTAGTGGCTGAAGAAAATACACAATGCAATTGGTAGAGAGGTAGAAACTTGTATAGCTTGCCAGAAAAAGCACAAGGAGAAAAATGGAACAAGGAAAACATATGGATTAGGGAATTATGGATTTATGTCAGTCCATTAGATTAAATCCTAAAGCTTAAATCCTATATCTGTGTAAATCAATTAATACATTAAAATTTTGGATATGATAACAGAACTTATTTTTTGTCTTCTATTAAAATTTAGTATCTGTTTTAGTATAAATTACTCCTCAATACTTGCTTAAACACCTTCATTTGGGTTTTTCAAAAGAAGTTGAATTAATTAGGTGCAAAATATAATCAGGCATGTGCCACATTTTACTTTGCTTTGCCATTTTGGATGCTTTGTAAGACCCTTGGCAATTGCTTAGAGCTGAGGTTTATAACTCCCATCCCCATCCAGCAAGAAACTCTCACCCAGTCTCCTGTCCGCCCTGCTCGGAGAATCAAAGAGCCTCCTGGCCTTTCTCCTCTGCTTCTCATCCCGCTGTCTGCAATAATCCTGTCCCTCTGTCCCTTCCCCCTTGCTTCTTGGTCTTCCTTATCTATTTAAAGCTTTGCTTTTTGGGTTTTGTCCTCCTCTTTTCCTTTTAAGTTGAACACATTCAGTTACATGGCAGAAAGTCCAAGAAAGAAAATGAAGGCACAGATATGAAACCAGGACGCTTTGTACCAAAATCATGGAAACATACATAATGGAGTAATGGTTAGCCCCTTCTCTGCCTCCTCCTCTCTTGTCTCAAATCATCTGTCAGTCATAGTTGATGATATCTGTGAATTATTGAAACTCTGCTACACCAAGTGGGAAGACAAATTTGAATGTTAACTAGATGTAGTAAGAAAAATGCATTTTGTGCTTAGACTCAATCCCTTGCTAATGAAGCAATTTTTTCTGTTTATGACCTACTGAGATTACTACTGACACATCCTAAAACTTTTCCTTTCTCATTCATTATTGGCTTTGTTTGTTTCAATTTTTTTGTCTGACAACATTCCACATGCTTCATCCCTGGAGGTGTTCAAGGCCAGGTTGGATGGGGCTCTGAGCAACCTGGTCTAGCGGAAGGTGTCCCTGGCCATGGCAGGAGGGTTGGAACTAGTTGATCTTGAAGGACCCCTTCTAACCCAAACCATTCTGTGATTCTATGATTTTATTTTTATGCCGTAATTTGTATTGGAGATGCTTTCACTCTCACATAGTTGGGTCCATAATTTGACTACAAATTCCTGAATGGAAAGGCTTCATTTCCAGACATTGACTGGTAATATAATGGTTGATCTTAAACAGCAAGGATGAAAAGACACGGAAGAAGACTAAGAAAATGAGGTTTATATAATTTGGAAGTCTTAACAGTGGTCAGCACTATCTCCCAGAACATGGCATAACTGGTTCCAGAAGCATATATTGCAAATCCTAGTTTAAAACAGTAGTGCTGACACAAGTCCTGGAGTGCACCAGATTTTATTAACCTGAGAAATGAGTTCTTATGTGGTTACATTTACTGTAAGATCTAAGGTGTGACTCATTTTTGTATTCTGCATTGATCTTGGGCAAAACTGTATGTCTCAGCTGAAAACATATTTAGTATTCTGCATGATGCTTCCATTTGTAATAGCTCAGAAGCACCTGTGAGGAGGCTTAGAAAAAACATTATTGTCATAAACAGTGAGCAAAAAAAAAAAAAAGGACGGAAAACAACTTTATCTATTTGTAAAGATAATGGATACAGTGATCATGACACTTCGTAATTAATTTCTTACTCTTTAACAATAACTTTACTCCACAGGGTTTAAAATAAATGCTATTAAAGAAATTGTGAAGCAAAGAAAACAAAAAATTTGTGCTTCCTATCTGAACTTCTTCCTTCACATTTTAGCAAATAGTGAACCTGCCACTCCAGAAATCCCATGAGGAGAAGGTGTTGGGAGGATGTACTTACAGACAGATCTGGGGTTTTTTTGGTACAAGGTACTCTGTTACATAGTTCCCCAGAACTTGGGAAGTCCCTGCAGCACAGGATTGTTATGATGGGAAGACAGTATGCAATAGCTGGGTATGGAATGGGTGTAATTAGTAATACACAGGAACAATGCTGTGAATGCTCCTTAGTCTGCCTTTAATAGGTTGACATGAACCACCTTACAGTAGTTAGCATCTGAGCTTCCATAACTATTGTTTTCTTGTGTCCCTAGAGTCCTCATGTTTCAATAAGTATCTTGGATTGCCAACTTAAAAAACAGTATTTGAAATGTGTGCAAAGTCAATACTGCTTTGCTAATTGCACATAGTATTGGCACAGACAGTGCAACTCAAGTTAATGCATTGATGTTTCGGAGGGAGCAAAAACCAAAGCGACAGCAGACCCCATCAAACCTGGACTTTCTGTTCTGCTGTCAGCATCAACTACACCTGGAGTCTGCCCACTCTAACAGAGTGCTTGGTTTGTACCAGTCTTTTCCATGGAAATGAAATGATCCATGCCCCAAAACACAGATTTGCTTTCTCCCAGCCTTTGTGACATTGTCTAAAGTACCACTCCAACCACAGAAACAAGGAGATAAGAGGAGCTCTGTCAAGAAAAACACTCACTGTTGCCGCTACTGTTACTCTCACCCAAGCAGATAGGCTGCAGATTTATCAGGAGTGAAGGCAGCTGCTAAAAGTCTACAAGGAATGAGGTATCCTTGACCATTGTTAGGACAGTTTACCCTTTACAAGTGTATTTCCTTTGTAGTTTACATTGTGCTTAATATTCAAGGCTAGGTGAGTTACCCTGTTGGGAAAGAAATACTATTAGCATAATCACCATTTTAATTAAGTGATGCTGTGAAGGCACAGTGTTGTCATTTACAGAAAAATGAAAGTTGAGATGCTTCTAGCATAAAAGTGTCGACATCTTATGTGTGGGTGCCACAACCCACAGAGCCACAATATTTTGAAGGACTAAAGTTTAAACAGGTCATACTTTGTGCAGGGAAGAAGATGACATGGGTTCCAAGAACCCAGTAATGCGGTTAGCACAAGGCATTGCATCAACATTCTGGCTTTCTCAATATGATTCCTTCTCCAGGCTTCACTGCTGTAGTGGGTTGAGGTGGGTGGGTTACAGCTTAAAGGCTTTATGGAAAAAATGTGTTAGAAACATGGTTTAAGCTGACACAGCTGCATGAGACTGGAGAAGTACTCAGAAGGCATTAACTCATCAATGACTGGATTTTCTAAATAACTAGGAAATTACTGTAACACATCTGTGTGTTCTTTCTTGTGGGTTAATGTGTTCAATTAAATGGAGTTTTGACTTCAGAAAAACGTTCTGTTTACAAACTGATTGCTTTCCCTATTATTGTAAAGTTAAAAGTATAAATTATAACACTGTTTAGTCTAGTTTCTTTCATTTTCAAAATGCATTTGAGAAAAAGTCAAGAATTACACTTTTCAATTTTAAGTCTCACAACAGGATTTATTGGTGCCATCTACTGGCTATTTAGTCCTCTTAAATTTCAACAAATTATGAATAATGTGTTTTAAATGCAGAATAATAAGAACTTTATGAGCCTTACAACTGAATCAGCCAACATCAAACTATGTAATTGGCAAATCTGTAATATTTAAATTACAGTCAAACTTTGGCACAATGTTCCAACAGTGTAACTCAGTTACAAAGCTTTTAGATGTGCTAAGAGGAGAAAGCTCAAGCCACTGTACAACTGCTCATGTGCAGACTCCAAGCATTAAAGCCACAGATATACTCCTTGTGTCTCAAAGGAAGGCTTCTTCCTGCCAACTGCCAACCATTTCAGATCCCTCCTTCCTAGTGTATGAGTACGTGGGGCACCAGCATGTTCAGGCAGCAGGTAAACATGGTCATATTGCTGTTTGCCTTTGCTGGAGGGATGTCCCCACAAAAATTTGAAGGAAAAAACAGTGCTTCAGCTCATAGCCCAGGCAAGCTGTGAAGGTTTCTGCTGAGGGTGAGTTTAAGCCAGTTGGAGGGAGTATGGGCATGGAGGGGATGGCACACGGCCTGTGCCACCACATCCATTGCAATGGTGGTAGAAGCAAGCAGAGCTTGGAAGGGACCTGCTGTCCAGCACTGCCAAATCCCTTTCTGCTACATTTGTTGAAAGAGATCTGAAGATGACCTAGGCTTTAAATCATTTAAAGTTGTAATAAAAATTGCTAAACTATAATTGTTTGAAGCAGTGCCAGGGAAAGATCAGTACATTAATATTACATTAACTGAGATGTTTACAATATCTCTAGTGCCAGGTGAGAAAAGTACTTACACATCCGAGTAGTTGCATCCCTAATGAGCAATATATTTGAGCACATGCTTAAAATACTTAATCATACTTAAAGGTGCTTTGCTAGATACCAGTAAGAGTGCTCACATTCCCCACTCCGGTTAGTCAAGACTTTAACAGAGCCAGAAACAAATGTATTTAGATCATGACTGAGAACCAACCTCTGGAATAACTTGCCTAGCAACTAGGCTGTGAGAAAAGAAAGTGTATTAATGGTGTGCTTCCTTTTCTCTGTCTTTTCCCATCATCTAACAAAAACGTGAAAATCTTTAGGAATGAAAAGAATGTTACTTAGCCATACCAACTTTTCAGAGATTTATGTACGAAAATGCTTTCTGATGGAACAAACTAATCCTTCACCTTATATAATGCCATATTTATATGGTACTAGTAGAGCTCACAGCTAAGGCTGCAAAACTCCTCACAAGACCCTATTTTCAGGTGCTTGTTACTTTGAAAAATTCCTGTCGTTTGATTGAAATTTGCACACCTTGGATTTTTGTCTGCTTGTTTCACCAAAATTTCATATTATGTTTTCATTAAAATCATGCAAGACATACAGGTTTTCTCATATTAAAATTATAACAGAAGTTTGTCTGAGAATTTGTCAACCCTACATACTGGGAAGTGGAGACTTTTTCCTTGGTATAGATACCCTTGGTATAGATCCCTACAGAGTTGTGCTGCCATTACCTTGGAATGGAAATGGAATGGAAATTGGCTTAGTCAATGGAACTAGAAAGGAAAGAGAGTTCATTAGAAATCTGCAGGAGTGTGAATCTGCACTGAACATGTTTTGTTCCCACAAGGTTTCAGTGTGTCTGATGATGATGATGTGATCCCAGAGCTGAGAGCAACTCTGCAACTTCATCAAGGGCTGAGCAAGAACTTGCCTATAAGAGCTTCTGCAGAAGCGGAGTGGGGAGACTTCCTGTTGCGTAGTCCTGGTGCTATCGCTGCCAGACCCCTGGAGCTCCTGAAAAGAAAAACGTAATCTTTCTAGGATGGCAAGAGCTACTGAGAGAGACTAGAACCAAAGCCAGCTGGAAGATGAGAAATGGAGAGATAACAAAGGATAATGTAGGTGAGTGTTTTCCTGTAGTAGACTACATTAACTTTCACAACCTGCAAATAACATTTCATTTAAGATCATTTGCTGCAAATTTAATTCCAGCTATCAAGTTACTCCATTTACTCAAATGGCAGGGCTATGTGGATCTGCAGCAGGTAGGTATAATCCTCCTCATGATTCACAGAGGTGCTAAAATGGTTTTGGTACAGGAATCTGAAGGAGTTTTGTGTTTCTGTAGAGTGACAGGCAATGACACATAAAATATCTGCATGAAGAGAGAGCTTCTAGATGCTAGTTGTCTTCTGAATAACCATGTGCAATTTCACACTCTCCACCACCCATGGATGGATTCTCTGGATAAATGCACCAGCCTGCACAGACTATCTCATGGCTCATTAACAGAGAGGCAGTGCTGCCTGAACGTCGTCAAACCATTTCTAAATCTGGTTTGCATGTCTCGGCATCTGGTGTTTCTTGTTCCAGTCCTGGAGCGTGGAGCAAGTTGCATGGCTGAACAGCAGCCTGATGAGACCTTGGGTGGCTCCGTGGTGAGAAATTTGATCACCTCTGCTTAGTAACCTTCAGCATTTCTACAGATAGTTAGGTCTCATTAGCTCAGGTCAGTGTTTGTGAACATGGCTGAATGCTACTGGACAGTCTGGTGTGTGTGGTCTCAGCCAGCAGATGTGGGTGCACAGTTCACACATTCTCGAGCCAGGCCTCTGGAAGATGGTGGTAGCCTGAGCACCAGAGTCACCATGGTGCTCTTCTTTGGTTTAACAATCATTTCCCTTTGTTCTCACCACAGCTTCCCTTTCCTCAGCAAATATTTCAGATCACTTCCCTCTCCTTCATTAAATTCAATCATTAAACATCGATCTCCAATATTAATCTCTTCCTCAGTTGTAGCCTCATCTACTGAGTGCCCACATCCTTCACCTGAGGATTTGAACCTTTTGCAGGACGGTGGCAGCGTGAGTGGCAGTGCAGGTGGCACTGAGGGTGGCAGTGCAGGTGGCAGTGCGGGTGGCAGTGAGGGTGGCAGTGAGGGTGGCAGTGCAGGTGGCAGTGCAGGGCCGGCCGCCCTCTGCCATGGAGGCCTCGCTTTCCTCGCGTGGCAGCAGCCCCGGTGCGTTTGGAAACAATCCTCGGGATCGCTTCCACCAGCAGGACACGCTCATGTCCCAACACTTGAAAGTCTGTAAACTGCCTCAGCATTTATACAGTGCATTGCAGAGTTTAATACCGAGATGTCCACGAGAACCCAAGTGCCGGGTCTGTGTGAGGGGCTTTTCGCGCCGTTTGTGTCTGTGCTACAGTCCCGGGGCTCTTCCCAGCCGGGGCTCCACCGGAGGGGGCACGGACCGCCCCGAGCCAGCGGCGGCACAGCCAGGGCGGCTCGGTGGGCCCCGCAGCCCCGCGCAGCCCGGACGGGCCCCGCCCGCCGCCACCGGCCCCGGCCCCGCCGGGGCGGGAAGGTGCGGCCGCCCCGCCCCGCCCGCCAGACGCCACATCCTGCAGGTGCCGCGGGGCGGCCATCGCGGAGGGGCTGCCGCCGGTGAGTGCGGCGGGCACCGCGCCGGGCCCCGTCCCGTCCCGGGGAGCTGCGGCTCCGACCCGGAGCGGCGCCGCGGGGTGGCCGCCGGGAGGCGGGTCCCGCTGAGGGGGCGGCGGGGGCGCGGCCCGGGCGTGGCGGGGATGCGGAGCCCCGGCCGCGCCCGGCGAGCCCCGGGTTCTGGGCCGCCCGCTCCCGCGGGCCCGCGGGCGCCGCTTCCCAGGGCGGGGCTGGGAACGGGACGTTGGGAGCGGCGGTGGCTGCGGGGCCCGGCGGGAGCGGGGGCTGTGCCGAGCCGCGGCCCCGGGGGGTGTGTGGGGCCGGGCAGGGTCGCGGGGGACCGGCCCGGCTCGAGCTGCCCTCGCCGCGGGCCGGCGGGGAGAACGGGCGGCCGTCCTCGTGTTGGTTCTGCTGTTCACTGCTCTGCCCCGTCTCTGCTCGTACAGGCTTGCAGGAGAAGGGATTCAGTAAAATCGCGGTCAACCAAAATGGGGCAACACCTAAAGCACCTGTGAGGAGCCTGAGTGTGTGCCTTACTGCCGTGCGCTGGAGCCAGCAGAGGAAGATGTGTGTTTTTATCCTTGTGCAAAGCCGGGCTGTCTAACTACTGAACAAAGCCATGTGGTGAAATCGGAGATCCTGACAAAATGGGAGCACTTGTGTTCTCTGCGACTTGCAGTTTGCTTCTAGCCCTGGTGCGAGGGCACAGTTTATTTACATGTGAGCCAGTTACTATCTCCAGATGTTCAGGAATGCCTTACAATATGACTTTTTTCCCAAACATCATGGGACACTATGATCAGGACACAGCTGCTCGCAAAATGGAGGTAAGTTTTCTCCCTCATACTGTAGTTAACAATTCTTTTGGCATTAAGAAGTTATTTGGGATACCTGTTGCACTTAGTGTCAAAGCAGATAATGTTTAGTGACTGGATGTTTCTTAAAGTGTTTCAGAGTGTGCTCGAGCTCCTTGGTTGTATAAACTCTGTGTAAGGGAGCTACAGACTTCCTTCCCTCACCCCGCCTTGGATCCTGTATTAGAGTGGAAGAGGAATGGGTGTAGCATAGCAATGTGGCTATTCAGAGCATTTTGGCACAGCTGATCACATAAGCCCAGGCACCTTAGTGTTATACAGAGCAATTGTTGAAATTCTCTGGGGAAATGGCTAATGATATCCTGACCTGCCTGAACTCAGTGCAGAAATCGTATTTAGAAGTTGCTTATTGCACCTCTCTCAGCTTATATCTACTAAGGAGAGGCACCTAAACTTATTCTTAGTCCTATTCTCCATTGCAGGTTTTGCACTCTGTTGTCTTTTGACTGGATGCTGAAGCTTTTGACTGAAAGAGCAACTTTACTATTTTTTTTTTTCTCTAACTCAAAATAAGCACTTTTCTTACCTGAACTGTAAGTGTGGCTCCCTTGAGAATATGCTACCTTGTGGAAAGGCTTTGCTGATAGCAATACCTGTAAAGGGCGAGAGCCTCTCTGGGTGAGAGGCTTGTAAAACAAGTTTTAAACCTGTTTTAATAATGGCTTTTTCAGTGGTAAGAGGAGGGGAAAAATCTTAACACAGGTCTTGAAAAGCTCAGTGTCTTCTGCTGTGTAGAAAGTGAAACACAAGTGAGTTGAAATTAGGCTTCTGTTTTTTAAAAAAAAATATATAGGTGGTATTGGAGGTGGTTACTGTTACTAAAATATTATTTGCATACTCTTTACTGAGTTTGGAGGAGGAGCTTGGTTTAGTTGCCAAAACATGTTTTTAGTGTTGCTTGGGATAATCAGAATTCCCTGTTTGTCCTCCAGCTGCCAGCCTGGAATGGCTTTGGTCTTGCATTGGTTTTGTCAGCCTGGTGGAGATGTGTGGGGAAATTCTGGTATTGAGTGTTAAGCCATCTGTATGCAAGCAACTGAATTTAGCTACAGATCTCTGACAAACTGTGGGCTTTTAGATTGGAAGTCAGGCTGTAGGCTTCAGTTGTGAACTGTGCAGTGCCTTCTCTAGTCGTCATTTGTCAGGAATGCTTCCTGCAGTGTCTGCTGCTTTATCTCCTCAGGTATTCTGCTGCTTCTTACTTAGTGTGTCTTACTTGCAACCGTTGAGCCAGCGTTTATCAGTATTTGTGCCTTCCAGTCATGCTGTTGTTAGGACAGAGAGACCACAGAGCCATTTTTATTAGGTTGCTGTGACTGACTTTTCTGAATTGTCAGTAACCCGTGCCTAGTGCATGTGTGGAGGGAGTTCTTTCTGGAAAGGGTTTGTGACTCACCTGTCCTTATATAGCTACTTAATAAAAAATTGTGTGGTAGTGAGAAGTTTTGTTGTTTTCCCTCTTTTTCCGTCTTGTCAGCCTTATAACCACCTCTGACTACTGCAGTGGTTGATCACTACTTAGCTAACTGACTGGGTGGCTATGGGGAACAACAGTGTCTATTAGCATTTGACTTCCCTACCCTGTTTCATTTCCTTCCTCTCATTGCTACTACCTAGCCTCTAATTTGGTATTCCTCAGTACTGTAGTGCTGTGCAGAGATTTCTAAACTGCCTAATGTGTAGTGGTCTGCCTGCCTTTATTTGTGATCCAGCAGTGCTGATGGACTGCCTGGTCAAAGTGAATTTTTAAGGCAGCTGCTTTCCTGGTGAAAGGGTAAGGAAGTTTCCTCCCATTCTGTTTGTAGCTAGTGTTGAATCTGTTGTTAGTGATTAGATTTAGAATGAACATGGTGAGCTTACGGTGGTTCGTTGCTGGGCCTTTTTTCTGAGAGCCCAGTGTGTACCAATGCCACTTACACCTTTTGGTGTGATTCTACACGGTCTCAGTAACAGCATCAGTATAGTTTGTCCATAGTTGATTGCAACAGAGGACCTTCTCAGGATTGTCACAGTGTTCTGCTTTTCAGGGGACTTGATGTTGCAGCAGGGGGAGAGGAGTTACCGACTTCTGGAATGGTGTTTAATTTCACTTTGCAGCCCTAAGGAGGCAGCAGGCTGGGAGGTGGAGGAGACTTCTGTTGTTTCAAGAGCTTGAATTTTTCTGTAATTGGCAGTTCAAACTTCATTCATACCAAAGAAAGAATTTTAACAGTACATTGGCTAAAACTGTCTTTTGATCCTCAGTAGGAATGCTTAAAGGCTTTGGTTTTTACTTCTGTCTTGCTCTTTCCCCTCCCCACGGCCTGTTCTCAAGACTGGGCATGAGACTACATCTTAGGATGTAAGGTCTCACTGGGTCTTGAGGCTGATGTTTGCAGTATTTTGCTCGCTGTATTTTAACTAACTCTGAGTAAGCTGCTTAATCATGAAATCTCAAGGCAAAGGGGAAAAGACTTCTTCAAGAAATCAAAAGTGTTTTGTGCAGAAAGAGCCTTGATGTTAGGCCAGTTTTGTGTTCCTATTCCCTTTGGAAACTTCTGGGGAGTGCTTACTCCCAAGATGGATAAAGATTTGCCAGGGAGATGAGTCTCACCTCAAGGTGAAGTTCACTTTCCAAAACCATGGTAACTTGCAGTGTCCCACTCTCAAGGCTCTACAGGTGTGTTCTTCAGGGAGTGTTTTATAGCCAGAAGAGCTGTGCTTTGTACCTGCTGGTGCACAAAGTCTTCTGTACAGTTTCCCTGCTTTCTGGGAAGGTGTAAAATTGGTATTTCTGGATAGTGTCTTCCTGGTAATCCTCCAGGAGAGGATGATGTGGAGCTACTGTCTCAGGTGGTGGTTGCCCTCCAGGAAATTAGCTGATACATGGTCTTTCAATTCTGCCTCATGTATCAGCTGTTCATAATGATGTGCTATAAACCAGAACACTGAGCCACTGAGAGCAGGAAAATGACTAAGTCTTAGGGCCTCTGTTGTGGATGTTTTGGCTAGTAATTATAGTCCCTCTGGGATCTTATTTTCTGCAATAAAAAATATGTAATTTCCAGTTGCTTCCTCCATTCACATATTTATTTAGTTAGTTTAATTCTGAGCTTTCAACTTGGCAGACTGAGTTTTAGCTTCTTGAGTTTTACTTTATATTTGGATTAGTTCTGTTTACACAACAAGTGGTGATTTTAGGAAAGTAAAACCACATGACTTTGTGGTGTGAAGTTTTGTGTATGTTAGCTAAACAGCTGCATGACAGTAGAATTATTTGCAGATGTCTACCATATCTTTATCTCAAAGCAGTTTAACAGTAACACTGCTCATGTTACTACTAGTTCAGATTGGGAGGCAGAAGATCTAGGGTTTGTCTGATGAGGAAAATAGATGGACATCAGAAGATCTGGTTCATTAGTGCTGTACTTAAATAGGTGTTAACTCCCCCTCGTGGTCATCCACAAAACCAAGTCACTTCTAATTCCAAAGTAATTCCTACTTTAACTATCCTGGTTGTCAACATAAGGCATTATTCCAGCAAGGCAAAGAATATTACTGTGTCGTAACTTCTGTTCATATCTCTTAATCTGTTCTACTGCAGTTCTGGAATGTGTCCACAGGAGACAAGCCCTTAAGACTTCCTGACGTGGGTAAGATCCACAGGTCTATGGAAGTACAAAGAAAAAGGCTTGCCAGTGACTTTTTAAAGCAGACTGTGGAAAACACTGGAAAATATCCCACAGAGAACAACAAAGTACCTCAGAGAGACTGGAAAAATGATTCAGGAGTGAGTTTTCCATTCACTTTTGAGTCCATGGCGATGTGCCAGAATATGTGTGTGCTTACATGGAGAGTTAAGTGCAACTGGCTGCAGCAGTGGCAGAAACTTGTGTGAGAACTGGGGTCAGTTTAAACAAAACCATTTAGAGGGGTTTAAGAAGTACCTTCAAAAGCTTAATATTTAAATGGTATGAGTTAAAATTTGTAATGTAATGGCTTAAGTTTCTTCCACTACATAGAAATTCACAGTGAATTCAATATAAAAATACTTTAAAAACCTGGAAAACTGGTGTCTGCAAGCTTAAATTGGTATGTGTGTGTGTCTGTGTGTGTTTGTATATACACACAGGAAGGAGGAAGCTGTCTACCTCTGTAGGTTGGGAGTTTTGGGGAAATAAGTACTGTTTTGTAAAAAGATTATTACTGGGATATCCTGCAAGGTAGCACAGGTGTGAATTTACTAAATTGTTTTTGTTTTTTGTGCCCTCTTGCTCTCAGGTGTTCCAAAGAAACATCCACCATCTTTAGTTCTTACAGTGGTTCTTACAGCAGCACATTCATAAGCAGTTTTTGCTGATTCCTATGGGTGCAGTAAATTACAGCCATGGAAGAAGTGTTTGTTACCTTTGGTACTGAGGCCCTTCATCAAGTGTGATTAGCTTGTGCAGATTGTCTGAAACCAGAGAGGTGAATGTGTGTAATCCTATTACACTGCCTTTAGGCGTATCAGTCATCCACAAAGTCTGCTGCTGCTTTCCCTGAACAGTGTTCCTTGTTGCTGGATAATGTGATTAGCACTGCCTTGCTCTTTGTTCTGAAAGGATGTTATTTAGAATGCATAGGGGTCCAAAGTGATGCATGTTTGACGAAGAGATGGTAACTGGGGTTCATGGAGGTGGTGTTGACAGAGTGATTCCAAGAGCCTCCTCTTTATCCATGTTCAGAGGCTGTGCCTGCACTAGGAAGTAATTGATGTTACAGGAGTGGATCACTAGGGTGAAGTTGTTAGCACATTTCTTACCTGTCAGCTGCTTAAGACTGAGGAGTTTTACTCTGGGCTAGATTTAGGCCAGTCCCACTGTGCAGGAGGTCTGAATCTGGCCTATGGAAGGCTGTCTTCCAGATCTTTCTCAACACAAGACCTGTGGGAAATACCATGATATCCTGTTGTTGATCTCCTGCACGTCTGTCCCTTTCATGGTGCCCTGGTTAGTGTTCAAGTGTAGCTGCTGTGGCGGTTTCTTAGTCTCCCTGTCCAGACTGCATCTTGGATTCCCCCTGCTCCATCCTCTTATGTGACATGGCTAAACCAAGGGATTGTAAGTGTGGAGTGATGGCCTTAGTCCTGTGGCTGTAACCTACTCCAGGAGGACACCTGTGGATGAATGGAGCTATTTATATTGAGAAGGAAAACAGGAACAGATCTAATGAGTTTGGAATTTCTTTGCCTTCGTTGATGGGAGGCAGTTAGGGCTTGGGAGCTGAGCTGACTGGGGGGAACATGTCATCTCTGGAAATGGGAAAAGCCAGCAGTGGGTACGAAGCTTTCAGACATAGGAAGGTGCAATTTCCAGATTGTCTTAGTGTTTTTAAGGAAGTGGCTGTTGCCCAGTGGAGCATCATGAACTTTACGTGATCATTAGCAAATCAGATTAGGTAGGACAAGTCTGCTGAGGGTGGTGTGGTGACCACCATTACAAATATCATCTTCACATACCATCCTTTGAATAGTAGACAAGTGGATAAAATAGTATAACATCGTGTGCAGATGGTCCACACTCTTTTTTTCTTCTGCTGTCCATGATTTGTCAAACTGTGTGGGATCAAGCAACTTGTTAACAGCTCACATCCTGTGCATTGGCACGTGGCAGCTCTGGCAACAGTAACTGGATTGTCTTGCAGGCTTTGGTGAACTAGACATTGGTGGACATCTTTGCAATGCTTGTGATGCTTATGTCTTCTACAAATCTAGCCTAAGAGTGGCAGAGGATTCCGATGTCTTCTTTCTGAAGAGAGCTTTGTGGTGTTTAGGTGTGAGAGATGCTGTTTGTCTGCAGTGCTGCATGGGTCATCAGCCTGTGTGAAGCTCAGGCCCTTGTTGGATGCCAGTGGAGGTGGAGTGCAGGTTTAATTTTCCATGTGCAGGATGGATGTGATGTTCAGGGTGACAGCTTGGCTAGAAGATGTTGCCTATGTCTTCACTGATAAAGACCACAAAAAGCAAATGGTCCAGGAAAGGGCCACATGAGATGGGGGATGTGGTCAAATGTCCATGCTTTTTTCTAGTTTGACAGTGCAGTGATTAAATAGGACAATTTCTAAAACTAGTATTGTGTCATCCCTTTAGCTCTGTACTCCATTCCGGGGGGTGGGGGGGTGGGAGTATCTGCACCACAAAACTTGGTGGTTTTTTCTCTCTCTCACTGTTGACTGTTGATTCACCAGCCCTTAGGGCAAACATGGTTCCTTTGTCCCACATTGCCTTTTTGGGTCTTTTCTGTGTATTGTGTGCATCTGTGACTGCTGTAACACAGTGGTAATTTGCTTGCCAGAGGAAGAGGTGCATATGTCTGCCCTCTTCTTCTGAACTCCAAAGTGGAGATGAGTGGAGAATTGCTTGCTTTCTGCTTAGCTATTAAAAGAAGGAGAGGTGTGCAAGTGTGCATAAGAGTAAGTAGCTACTGTAAACGGGGGAGAGAGGGCTGGATAATCGGTCTTTGCAGGACGGAAAGGATGTCCTCTTATCAAAGATACCTGCTCCTCTAGATGAGAGATTCCAGGGAGAAAAAACAGCCATCTTTCCTGTACTTAAACTTCTGGTAGATCAAGTTCTTTCAAAGAATAACCACATCCTTCCAAGTTTGGCCCATGCTGTATTCCCTGGAGGGCCTGCACAACCAGATTTCTTAGTCTCAGTAGCTACTGCCACAAAGCACTTAGTGGCCAAACTCTCCATGTATTTATCCTGCATACAAAAACTAAAAGCACTTTTTGGAGAGGGACTGTACCCATACAGCCTCATGGTGAGCTAGCAATACCCATCTGTCCAGACACCATGTCCCAGCTGCCTATTGCTTCACGTGAGCTAATGGTTTTGCAAGGAAGGTACAAGGTGCACCATTTTAAGAATTGAGTTGTGTGTGGGATCTCTCTGGGAATACGTATAGAGCTTCAAACTAAACATTATATGCTGAAGGTTAACATGGCCCACAGATCATAAAGTGAAAGAGAGAAAGAAAAGGTAGCCTTGAGTTTTTAAAACAGGAAAAACAGGGAAGATAGTGGGGGGGAAGGGCACCAAAATAAGCACTGTAAGGAAACACTATCTAATACAGGCATTCAGAACTGGGGAGTATCTCAAAGAGTGACCCACTGGAAACAGTGAAAGCAGAAGACAGAGGCAGGAACTGCAGGTGCTGTGGTAGATGACTGCAGCTTCATGGGCTTCAGCATAGTCAGGTGACTTGTGCATGCCTGGCTGACATCTCCTACATCACAACAAAGCTGGTATTTTTTAAGTGGTTTAAATTTTCATTTAACATAGCTTAAAAATGCATGAAGTAGGCAAGAAAGAGATGGTGCAGGGTTGCTACTCTGGTAAGTTGGGTGGAACCAGACCAGTAATGACTTCTACTGGAATTTCTTTTTGAATGGGGGGCTTTTTTAAAGATAATGGACAGTCTATAAACACAGTTACAGGAAATCGTCTACATTGAATTCTGCACAGAAGGTTTAGCAATAAATCCATTTACCCCTGTAATGTATGGCAAATACATGGAGAATTTAAGATTGAGTTTCTTCTGCTACCACAGCCCAGATATAATGAAGCTCTGTCTAGACTTCAGATGTTTGAGGACCCGCAGTATACTTTCCTTCAGTTAACTTGTATTTGTCTGTCTGTTATGCTCTGTATAGTATACATAAAACCTAAACCGGATACAAAGTATAGTTGAAAACTTTGTATAAATAGTTCAGTTCTGTAACTCTTGGGAAAACTTTCTCATGTTTGTTATGGACTGTAGATTGCAGAGGCTGGAATATCTATAATTTAGGTCAAGCTATAATTTAGGTTAGGACCAAAAAATGCAGTGAATTTTGGTAATATGCTATTTTGGAAAGTATTTGGAATATTTGCACTTTAGTTTGCTTCAGAATAACTTCTTAGTGAGATGTACTATTCCTGTTTACATTGTTTATAACCTTTTTTACAGTTATAAAAGATACAGGTATATGTATTTTTATTTTACATGTGAAAATACTTAGAGGGGAAGCATGGGGGGACTATGTTGTTCTACTACTTGCTAGATCCCTGTGTGGGCCATTCACTTAGGGGTTGGATTTGATGATCCTGTTGGGTCCCTTCCAACTCAGAACATTCTGACTGTATATAGTTAATGCAAAACAGTACAGAGCTTATAAAAGCAAAAGCATAATAGCCTTCTTTATCTTTCTGTGTTTGTGTTTGTTTATACTGTCAGTGGCAAGTTTAGTGCCCAGGTGTGGTGCTGGAGTAGTTTTTTTGAGTTTGTTTTATTTTTCCCCTTAAAGTTCACGAGTGCCTGCCTTGCTGTCCTACTGACCTCTGAAAAACCTTTCCCCACATGCCTTATTCCTTACCCTGGTTGGATTTCTGATCAATATTCCCTTCAACTTTGAAAAGCTAGTATGAAAGTTCAGACCTGAATGTATATATATATATGCACACACATATACGTGTGTGTGTGTATATATATGTATGTTTTTTGCATGTGTAGGGGTGAATGATGGTGAAGAGTTTGCACATAATTCGTTCTTGTTGCAAATATATTGAACATTTAGATGATGAGTAGTTCAGCTCCCTGAGCAGTTGCCTGGATAGTTCAGCTTGATGAAGTGATGAAGACCCACCAAGCAGGGGCTTCTGGCTGCTTGCTGGCCAGTCCCGAGCCTCTGCAGTTTACATCACAGGGTTTTTTAAGATCAGCTGCCACCCTACTTAGCCTTCTAAACAGCGATGCTCCAGGTGCTGACCGGTGGGCAGCTCCTGCCCCACGTGGCTGTGGGAGGAGCGGACTGCTGGGAACAGTCCGGCTTATCGGCTGTTGCACGCTGAGCTGTCCCCACGCTTTGTTCAGAGCCCTTTGAAAGGCCAAGTACGTGTTTTGCCTTTGCTGTACAGTTGAAGGACAAAAATAGGCTCATATCTTTGCAAACATCTTGTATTGCAGAGCAGCATTGTTTGGCCCACTGGCTTGTTTACTGTCTTCTTCTTTTTCTGCATCACCCCCACCCTCTGCCAGCTCCTTAAACTTCAGGTTTTCCTTGAGTAGGAAACTTGAACTATTTTGCCCATTAAACTACAGAGCAACCTACTTTGTACTTCGACAGAATACTTCATTTTTATTTATGTAACAGTTAAATAGATTACGTCTTAAATATGTTTGACAAGCTTTTAAATTAAACATGACTTCATATGCCTTTATTGTATTGTAAAAGCTGCAGAAAATAGTGCTGCTTTTTTTAAAAGCAACTTATAAAAATAAAAGTCAAATTCATGTGCTTTTGATTTTTTTTTTACCTCTGCCAAATTAGGATGCACTAATAATGTATATAAAACTTATATGTATTCAAATTTATAATGCATATATTTTATATATTCATATCTAAAATATTTTGTTCCTATCAGTGAATTTTAGTCCTGAAAACTGTTGTTGTTTGACCCATGTAATTTTAACAGAGTTGAGAAAATATAGATTATGACTGATATTTACTGCTGCCAGCAGTAGTTGATTATTACCCACAACTCAGGTAGGGCCCCCAGATGAGTTCATACCACGTTCCTTGGTAGTTTAAAGGATGGTTGACATTACACTAACTTTAATGAGCTGCACCCATGTTTCTGTTTTGCAGTTCTTCTGTTAAGTAGCAACTTTTAGCAGACATGTAGCAACAAGACACTGACACTTAAACTGCCTTGGCCTCCTGCAAAATCCTTGCATACTAAATTAAAACTGTTTTTAACTTGCCTTTTATCTAAATCCATCGATGTAACTTCCAATGGGAAGAACCTACTCTTTTCTCAACTTTGCTTTGAATCTAATTGAACTTGAAAATTTCATCCTTCATTTAATTTTATGTGTTGGGACGTTTATTTATCATGACTTAGTTAATTGTGCATGAACTGGAAGTCAGAGATTCTTGGCAGGTGATTCTCTGTGACCATCAGCTAATTGCCACCCTTGCCAGCCCATCTAGGAATATATGAAGGCATTAATCTCTCTGGGTGTGATGCTAATCTTGTTTGCATCCAGTCCAGAATAACTCTATTGTAACAATAGTGTAGGATTAAATCAACCGTGCCATACTTGTTCTGCTGTTTTTAATTGAAACAGATTATTGTTGTAAAAGTGACTAAAGATACTGTGAAGATTAATTGTTAATGGAGTTCTGTGAATATAAAGAGCAATTACTGTCTCTCACTCTGAGACCATTTATATATACTGTGATTGACAGTGGCTGTATTTCCTAACTATCACATCTGAAAACGTACATGTATACAAATATATTTGGGTTAGGGTTTGGGGCTGCACTTCAATTTTGAAGTGATCCTTACTGGACAGTAAGTGTGTTTGTATGTACTGTAAATTATTAATAATTAATTTTTAATTGTTAATCATTAAAGTGTCCTGTGAGGAGCAAAGGAGTTGAACTTGGTGATCCTTATGCATCCCTTCCAACTTGAGATACTCTATGACTCTCTTCATTATTTAGGTTAAAGCAGATATATAGTTTCATGAATAACAATGTGTATCTTTAATATAGGTAGGAATCTCAGGTACACAGTGTAGTATAATTGTAGAAATACAGATTTAAGCCTGCCTTTGCTTCAGAGACTGAAAGACACTGTTATGTAACCAACAAGGTTGTAATGTTGTTGCTTTAGGTCACAAGATTTGTATCAAACCAAGAAAGAGGTGACATTGCTTAACGCTGAGACAGTAGGTGTCTGTCCTTGTTTAACTTAGTAAACCTCAGTGTTAACTAGGTTAACTAAGCCGAACATTTTAACTTTTAGTTAGACCTCAGTGGTTGGGGAAATAGGTTGTTACTCTCTTAGATACCTGGCTCCAGTGGCTGAACAAAGGCTCTAATACTCTGTATATCTCAGCAATTCAAGATATTTCCTGTCTCTTACAATCAAGGTTTGCTGTGGCTGATTGTAACAAAGACCTTGATATTTCGATCCACTGTTTTCTATATTTTGTAAGTATCTCTGTGACATTAATCAGCAGAGTGCAGAAGAGTGTTCTCACTTACTTGTTTTGCCATATCTTGGTAGTTATCATACATCCCAACCCCAGAGACGTCTGATCATCCCTGGTAATGCTTTTATCTAGGATAAAACTGAGATGAGGTACAAGAGAGCATTTTCAGTGTCTGCCTGGAATAATGAGCTTGTTTTTCTTGTGTCTTGGAATTGTAAGCCTGCTAAGCACAAAACAGAAGCATCCTGAGCACGAGATCCACATACAGTTCTAGATTGCAATTTTCTCGTTGGTAAAGCTCACTTAAGCACATTTGCACCTAGACATTTATTCTGTATTTTGTAACATTTGTTTTCACTTGTCTTAGTTGTGTTACAGTTTGTAGGACCACACCGTAACTGGATTTCTGAGGTAGTTTGGCTTTGCCTCTGGAGAAAATAGAACATAGACACACCAATCTAGAATTTACTAAGGTGTTGGTGTTTTGTTAGTGGGAAGTTTGCATCCCATAGTCCTCAGTTCTTCACTGATACTGCTTGAGGCGATGCCCTTTCTGCTGTTAAAGACTACATGATCTTTGACTTTACGGTTTGTTGGTTTGGGGTTTGGGTTTTTTATTTGTTTGGGGTTTTTATTGGTTGGTTGGTTTTAGATTGTTACTATATTCTAGTTTGCCTTATGTTTACTGAATTTTGTTTCCCATTGTTAAGAAGATGAGAATTTTTATTTTAGGACTTATATTAGCCGTGTGAGGTTCCATTTCTGGTTTTTAAAGAGTCTGTCTTCACTCTATTTTTAGCACTGCCATCACCAAATCTGCAGATTTTCATCTGTCTTCTTCCTATGACAGGGCAGTGGTTGCTAATGCTAGAAATGCCAAGTGCCCTAGTTTCCTGGAAGAGCCTATTTTGTTTGATTGTGCCACAGGCAGATCCTGAATTTCCTGAAGAGAGGACTATGGTACAAGCTTCTGAGTTTAATCCCAGACTTGCATACTCAGGACATCAGTGTGTGCATGTGTGCAGCTTACCCAGCTAATCACTTGGATAAAAAATAGTTTGTCGCTGGGACATCCATGGTTCAGATAAAATGGTCTTGAAGCAACTGAATTTTACTGTCAGTGAGCTTGTGATCTTGGCTTCACGCTTTTTGCTTCCAGGCGATGCAGCTGGGGGAGAAAATACTTTGGTTTTGGTAAGATTTTGCTTTTATGGTCCTTCAGGAACTGCAGACATGCTATTTTCTCTGATGAAAGTTTTCCAAATTGGCTAACTGGAAGTGAAGCCCACATTTAAAGCTACCTAATTGTTAGCACAGTTCCAGACACAGTTCCCTACCACTTCTGCTGTTCTTAAATGGTAAGAGTGGGTTGTTGCTGAAAATAAAACTGTATTTTACAAATCCTGTTTGTGTGTGCTTGAGGCAAAGTTTTACATTTCATAGAGGTTTTTTGGTTGAGGGAACTCATTGGCTGTAAAATAGAGTTTTTGGAGGGACTCAATACGTTTGTTGAAAGGGGTAATTCAGACAGTATGTTATATTTCAGTTTTCAAAAAGGTTTTGACATGGTCATAACCTGTTTTGTTTTTTTTTTAAAGAAACTCTGCTGGTAACCCATTGGGAACTTTATTTTCCAATGCCTGCCTGCCTGAGAAGAAAAGTAGGAATAAATAAATGTTTTTTCACAGTAAGGGTTGTTAAATCAGGAGCTGATAGTTTCGTGCTATACCAAATAAATAACTAGAGTGGTTCCCCCTAGTTATCTATGTGGAAACCTCTGATACACAGCTAATTCATAAATGGACCTAGAAGAGGGATAGATAATAAATTTGCTGAGAAAACAAAGTCGATGAAAGAATTACAGAAAGGTCTTTTGCTAGATTCAACTGGACAATAAAATGGTAGGTGGGATTTAAGGTTGGAAAATGCAGATTAATGTGTATGGGGAAAAAATTACTCCCAGAGTAATAAGTATGAGGAAAAATAACTCCCACTGTCTGTACAAGTGGGTGGGCACAGTTATAAATTGGTCACTGTCACTCAGAAAGAGTTTTTGTCACTGTACAAATGAGAGGTCAGTGTTTAGATGTAGTCAAGGTAAATAGAAGGCAAAGTATAGTATGAAAGGAATAGAAATCAAAACTGAAAGTATTACTATACTAATGTATAAATATGTGGAAAAAGCAGAGTGCAATCTGTTAGCTGTTTGTCAAAACACAAATTAGGTTGCAAAACCAGGAGTTACTGCATTTTATTTGTTTATTGTGTCTTTCAGCAGTGCGTGCTTACTACTGTAGTATTTTACAAAGGGTTTAAGCTTAAATGGTTGAAAAAGGGATTAGATGCATTTCAGGAAGGAAGGTTTGTCAATGTCTTTTCAACACAGCGGTCATGTTATAACCTGCAGCTTGTTTCCTAAACCATTGGTTGTAGGAAACTGGGAGAGATGTCAGATTGTTTTATTACATCCCCCTTGTTACCAGATGGGGTGAGAATGGGGTGTCCAGCTAAATGGTCTGTCTTGGGAGATTGGCTTGTGTTTTCAGAACATCGAACTTCTTGCTCTTGTGTTCTTACTTTCAGGTGTCAAAAGGTAAGTATTTTTAGCAAGCTGAAAGAAACACTGTAAAAACAATTCCTCTTGGCAGCTGAGTCCTCGGAATTCTACTCTGATTACATTGCAGGCTAAGCATAGCTTTCTTCCTAAAAATTTGCATTTTTCAACTGATCTGTTAAGGTGGTTTTGGATTTAAATAAAATATGTTCTTTAAACAACCATGTATAGCCAATGATAACATGCTTTAGTAAAAGTTTTGGAAACATTTTATTTTTGCTTGTCACTGTCTACCTCTGATATACAGTACCATTGTGTGTAGTGATTCTTGTGATATTTTAGCTTTTAAGTAGCTTTATACAACAGAAACTCTGTTAAAGTGGTAAAGGTAGGTTTTATGCCCTGACTTTCTTTACCAGCCAATGCTTTCTTTATACTCATTTTCTGTATCAAAGGATCGAGCTTACAATACATAGCTGTATTAGCTGTGTTGGAAAATGCTATTTAAAAACTGTTAGTTGCTTATCAAAAGGGCTCGTAAAATATCTTTGTAGGTGAAGATATATCTATTTCATAGATATAAATATTGTGGGTTTTAAAAATTCTTACTTTTCTAGAGAAGATATTTCTGTTTTGCTGAAATCTTTGAAAGTTTTTGACTGGCAGCCCAAAAATTGCTCTAGAAAAATACTTTTTATGAACTGAGATGAACTATGGGTGACAAAAAGGAAGAATTTGTAACAATCAAGACAATCCGTGCAAGACTTAATGTCAGAAGTAAACACAATTTCTACAGGAGTTGAATATGACTACCTTATTTTATCCTAAGTGCCAGGAAGAACAGAGCAAATATAAATTAACAATTGAAAAGAAAAGAAGCATCATAATTATGCAGAGGGAATTTAATTCATTTAGGGTTAACTCCTGACTGCTTTTTTCATGTGAAGCCGTGCAGCATTTAGGAAATAATCCACCTTACAGAACTGGAACACGGGTATACCAGAGCTACATTTCCCTCCTTGTCATGAAATACTCAGATCTTGGGTTCCTGCCAAGGAACCTCCAGAGCAGGTGTCCAGAGAGGGGATCAAACTTCTGTGTGCCTGCTGCCGTGGCACCTGCAGATGCAGAACACAGCTGGAGTGCTCTGAAGGGTAGTGCCAACAATTTTTTTGGTTTGGGTTTTTTTTTTCCATAGAAAACTTTTATGTTTTTCTTGCTCTGCCTTATCTTTTCTTCCCCTCTCCCCACATGTTCCTGTGTTTATTACCAAGGTCCCTTGAGGACTTGTAGATACTCCAGTTTGAAAGGGAAAATTTATTTGTCAATATCTTTTAAACTGCATGTTCAGCAGTAAGACTTGCTCTTTGGATAAGGGTATATTTGGGATACTTAAAAGCTGACAGAAGTGAAGATACTGTTCTGGACTCAGAAGCACTTGCAAAAATGACCAGCAGCTGCTGGTTTGTCTGAAATTTGCACACATGGTAGTATTTTGGCTAAAACAATTTGCCCTAATAGTAAAACTGATAAAATGTAGAGAAGGAAGATTGGGGTTTTCTTTTCCTTAAAAACCTGTCTGACTGTGAATAATGAATTGAATGCATCAGACAGAAAAAGGTTGGGTTAAATTTCATTTATGAATTCTTTAATAAGAACAGTCATCAGTTACTCACTGCAGTCATGTTGAGAGAGATTTGAAATGAGATGTTTAAAAAATGAGAGATAATGATATTTGGACCTCATTAATCAAAAAAATCCCAAACTTCTCCAGCATGAGAGAAGATGAGTACAACACAGCACTTAGGACTGAAAATGTAATCTGACAGGAAGTACTGGAACAGACACACCTTTAAAAATCTCAGGGCACTTATTTAGAAGCTAACTGGTGCACAGAGGAGCTCAATGTTTTACCCTATTTTTTAAAAATCTTAGGCTTTCACAATATCCTTCAGATTTCTAATGTTAACAAGTAGGAAAAATCATGTTTGAATAGTCACAGATTAGCCAAGATTCTCAGGGCAAGGGCTGGGCTGGAAGTGCTAATGGAGCTTCTTTGCTGCTCACACCAGCGGGTTTTGCTTTTTCGCAATTGCTGAACAAACACTATTTTCTAGTACATTTCCAAACCTACAGGGAATCAAATGTGAGCCATAGTGATGAAAGTTAGTTTTAATGCCTTGAATTATCTTTTTTAGATTGCTAACCAAAGCCTTTTTCTTCCCTGTAGCCTTTTCTTATTCTTATGAATCTTCACTGTTCACCAGACGTCCACACATTTCTGTGTAGAGCCTTTGTCCCTGCTTGCCTGGATCAAATTCATGTGATTCACCCTTGTCGAAGCCTCTGTGAGAAAGTGTATTCTGACTGTAAGCAGTTGATGGACACTTTTGGAATTGCATGGCCTGAAGAGCTGGAATGTACCAGGTGGGGTATTTCTCATATTGACAGGTGGTGGGAGTGGTACTTTAATATTTGACCTGCACTGAGTTGAAAATCTGAATCAGAATATTAGATATCACCTTGCTGGAACTTCCTTATCATGCTGACCCTGCAGTGCTCATGCATGGGACCATTTCTTCATTAAAACTTTTTCATTATTCAAATGATCACCTGCATTTCCTGCGTGTGACTTTTTTTGCAACAAAGCTCTGCAACAGTTCAGTATTCAGATCCCTGCAAAAGGAAGCTTTTTTACTATAAATTTCTGAAAGTTTAAAATATGTTACAGCATGCTTTGGTTTCTGATCTGTAAACTAGGGATGATCATGCTTACTTCATTAGGGAGTTTAGAAGGAGTTGCTTGTAAGATAATGAAATACAGAATATTCTGTATTTGAGCAGACACAGAGCATTAAATAGTAGAAGACTTATCTCACTCCTAACTGCTTAAATGTGCAAACTTAGTCTTGTGTTGCTTTTCCTGCACTGCCTGCCAAAACTCTCTCTTTTAAAATTTCAGCTATTTCTCAAAGGTGTTCATGTGTCTTTTTCAGATAGATAATAAAATATTTGCTGAAAAGATGTCTATATATTTTAAATGGAAACCACTGAAAGCACCCCACTAAAAGTGCAGTCTTCTTGAGATTATGACCTTCAGCTGTGGATATTTATAAATTATTAAGGCCAAATTTTTTTTTTAACACACATCAGGTCAAGAGGTACAGGAAAGGAGCAGAGATTGGAAACTCAAATAATTTTTCTAACCCCCATGCAGTTGCTAATCTGTGATAAGGCTGAGGGAAAGTGGGGACAGTAGTCCTGTGCATGACCTGTTGGAGAAATCAGTATTGGAGTGAATGTGACAAGTGGCATTAATGCCATTTCCCGTAGTTCTGCAGAAAAGTAGAAGTTGTGGGGTTTTAAAACAAGAAGGCATCAACTGTTCCCATCTAGTGTGAGCTCCTGTGCAATGGTAGTGCCCTGAAGGGGCACAGCAAATATCTTCAAGGATTGTTTTGAAAAATCAGGAAAATTACTAATATCAAGATGTGATATTTTGAATCAAATCATGGTTTTTTGCAGGATTTACTGCAGCTTTAAATTATTTTATTACTGCTAGTATTTACTGAAAATGAAGCTTCTCTGTTCATATGTGATGTCTCCCTGGTAACCAATATTGAGAAGTCCATGGAATTTTTTACAGCGCTTGTATTTTCTGCTTGTGGTTTTTTTTCGGTTAAGTAGTTTATTGTTCTTGTCAATAAGATAGCAGTACAACACAAAAAATTATGATAATGATCACATACTAGTCATCAATTAATGATGTCAACCTTCTTCCTTGATTGATTGAAGCTTGCATTTTGCTGTCTCCAACAGTCTATTGTTATCGAAATTTGAAAAAAACCCTCCTACAGTAAATATTTTATATACGTATGTAGAAGTTCAGTAAAATTTAAAAGAATGGTTGCAATTTGAGTAGTGTTTTATAGCTTATGAAATAACAGCTAGAGAGCAACAGTTAAATGAATGTGTTCGAAGTTCTTCTAAAATGCAAATATTTGAAGTTTGGTTCTTATAATGCCATCTGATTTATTTTTTCATATAATGCACGTTTGCATTGTCTGTAAAATTTAACAATGCTTAGGATCACACTTTTTTCGTATTTCTAAAAAGTAATTCTAATTGAGAATGAGGGGTACTGAGATATTTCCTCTTCTGTTTATTTACTCAGACTAACTAATTGTGATGAGACTGTTCCTGCCACTGCTGCTGTAACCACAAACGTACATGGAACTCGGAAGACCCCAGGCCAGATCCGAAGGGATTATGGATTCTGGTGTCCCCGGCACCTCCACACTACCAATGGACAAGGCTACAAGTTTCTAGGAATTGATCAGTGTGCACCCCCATGTCCCAATATGTACTTCAAAAATTATGAATTGGATGTGGCAAAAAGCTTCATTGGAATAGTTTCAATCTTTTGTCTTTGTGCTACGCTTTTCACATTCCTGACTTTTCTGATTGATGTTAAAAGGTTTAGGTACCCAGAGAGACCGATCATATATTACTCTGTCTGTTACAGCATAGTCTCTCTGATGTACTTTATTGGGTTTTTACTTGGGAACAAAACTGCCTGTAATGAGGCAGATGATAAGTTAGAAATTGGTGAAACGGTTGTTCTTGGCTCCCAAAACAAAGCCTGTACTGTCCTTTTCATGGTTTTGTACTTTTTCACTATGGCAGGAACTATTTGGTGGGTGATTCTTACAATCACTTGGTTCCTTGCAGCGGGAAGAAAATGGAGCTGTGAAGCTATTGCACAAAAGGCCATGTGGTTCCACGCGGTTGCCTGGGGAATACCTGGTTTTCTAACCATTATGCTCCTTGCAATGAACAAAGTTGAAGGAGACAATATCAGTGGAGTTTGTTTTGTGGGTCTCTATGATCTGGATGCCTCTCTGTACTTTGTGCTTCTGCCGCTGTGCCTCTGTGTGTTTTTCGGTCTCTCTCTCCTCTTAGCTGGTATTATTTCTTTAAATCATGTGCGCCAAGTCATCCAGCACGATGGCAGGAACCAGGAGAAGCTAAAGAAGTTCATGATCAGAATTGGAGTTTTTAGTGGTTTATACTTGGTGCCACTGGTAGCACTTCTTGGATGTTATGTTTATGAACTGGTGAACCGGAAAATCTGGGAAACGACTTGGGTGTTTGACCACTGTGACCAGTACCATATTCCTTGTCCTTATCAGGCAAGTAACAGTTTCCTTTATAAATAATACTGTAAAGTTAACTAACAAAAACCCTTATGCATCACTGTATCTGCCATGCAATTAGTAAGTTATTTTCACATAATAAGTCATTTTTACATTCAAGAACATGGGGTGGTTAATTCCTTTTTAAGTCAAAATCAGTGGAATGATACTTTTGCTTTGAATTGAATTGGTAGCACTTAGCAATTAAATTCCAACTCACAGCTCTAACAGAATATATAACCTTTATGATACTTGAACTTCATGTTACAAATTTGCCTTGGATGAGAATCATTCTTCACAATATTTGTTCCAAAAAGTAGTTGCTAAGTACTTGGGTGTCTAGCTCAGTATCAAAGTATGTAAGTTGAATTTTCATCAATTTCAGTTGAAGCTGAAGTAGTGATTTGTGAAGATCCAGACTAAATTGAATTTTAAATGCTGCTTATAACCAGAGATTTAAAATCACTTTTGTCTTTTTTTTTCTTCAAAGGGTAGAAATGTAGAACACTTGAAATTACAGAACAAATTTCCAGTATATTTTTTCCACAACAGTTGTCATTTGCAGACTGATTTTCAGAAATGAAAAGAATTCTTTATAAAAAACAACCAAACAAAAAGCAAATAAAGAAAAAAAACCTCAACAGCACTTTAAATTGTGGAGGTGATTGTATTTAGCATTTGACTCCCTAAAACTTCCTTGGGAAAGCTTTTGAATTAAATCTGCCTGTGTTCAGTGCTCTCTGTGGATTAAATCTCTTGCAATTGCAAAGAGTTTTATAGTACAAATTACTTAGAAGTAATTTGTGGTTTGTTTCCTTCCATTTAAGAACAAACATACAGGCAAACATCACTAAGAGAAATTCAAGTGTCTCATGTTGTCTTTCTTTTCATTACAATTACCATCTATGTTTTTGCTGCAAAAAAATATCATTAAAATGAGGAATATAAACACAGGCGTTACGAAATGATAAGGGTTGATCTCCTTACATCCTTGAACATTATTTAGTATCCTCTGGATTGAAGTCAGTGTAAGCTGAGAGTACCACAGTTCACAGACAACTTGGTTATTTGTGCTTCCAATACCGTTTCTTAACAAGTATATTTTGACTTCAGTGGATTTTATTCTGAGCTCTGTATCAGCCTAAATGGTTCAGAATATACAAGGCTGAAAACAAGACACTTATGGTAAAAAAAAAAATCAACAAAATTGTTTTGTAGTGCTTAAATATAACAGCTTGGCATAATAACATAATAACAGGAAAGAGCATATATTTTATTTTCATCGTTTAATTAGCCTTTGGAAAGTAGAAATAGCAAAAGGAAATGTTAACAAAGATCTATTTTATGGGATCTGTCCCTATAATAGACAGTGTGTGCTAATTGTGGAATAGTTTAAAGTTGTGTGCTCAGCTTTGGCTTACCTGAGCTGGCTTGTAGACTTTTGTTGCATTGGCCAGATGAAAACCAAATGAAAACAAGCTTCAGTTTAAGTGGCTAATGTTACCTGCCTAACAAAAATAGTGACTTTCATAGATGGGCTGGCAGATAAGCCAGGTAACATAAATAAAATTTGCAGAACGGGAGCAGAAGATAATGATCTGTTACGGAGTTAAATGTCTCAGCTCCTATGATACAGTTCTGCAAATAGGTGGATTAATTTTGCAGTAAACAGAAAACTACTGTGTAGTTCCCTGCGGCTCCTTGAAGATGCTGTCTAATCTGATTAACTCCCGACTAAATCCTTCCACTACCTGAAGGGAGCCTACAGGAAGGATGGAGAGAGACTTTTTACAAGGACGTGCAGTGACAGGACAAGGTGGAATGGCTTTGAACTGAAAGAGAGTAGGTTTACATTAGGTATTAGGAAGAAATTCTTTACTTTGATGGTGGTGAGGCCCTGGAACAGGTTGCCCAGAGAAGCTGTGGATGCCTCATCCCTGGAAATATTCCAGGCCAGGCTGGATGGGGCTTTGATCACCCTGGTCTAGTGGAAGGTTGGAACTAGATGGTCTTTAAGGTCCCTTCCAACCTGAACCATTCTGTGATCCACTGGCTGTTTCTTTTAAGTTGAAGGGATAAATCTTATATGTACATACTTACCTCTGAAGAACATGTTTATTAATATTATTGCTCCCCAGATTACCTTTCCTTTCAATTTAAAAGAAAAATATTTCCTTCTGAAAAATCTGTGTGTTCAGCTGTAGACATGAACCACGTCTGACTTGACTGTACATGTCTAACATTTGCCTGCAGTACAAGCCTTGACAAAGAACAACAGCCATAAGGAGAAGGTCTCTCATTTACATAATTTGTTTTCTGCATTTAAAAAAAATAAAGCAATGAGTTTATTTTTTTCTTTGCATTTATCAAACTTTATCTTCTAGGCAAAGGCACTAGCAAGACCAGAAATATTTTTGTTTCTGATGAAATATTTGCTGACATTAATTGTCGGCATATCTCCAGTCTTCTGGGTGGGAAGTAAAAAGACCTGTTCTGAATGGGCCAATTTCTTCAACAGAAACCGCAAAAGAGAGTAAGAACAATTTTTTTATTCCTTTTTTTTAAAGTATACTTAAAGTTGGCTTTAAGACATGTTTCTTTATATATAGCTCAGGTAATCAAAATGTTGTCCTGAGACTTTTTTTTCAGACTTTAAATGATGCCTTTGGGCATCAGCAAAATTCCATTCGAGTCAGGGGAAATTTTACACATACAGTGTCTTTTTGACATTCTCAGAAGATAGAATTTTTTTTCCTCTGCTGATTTTTCTTTTGTAGAGCAGGAGGCATGTTGCTGTGTTTAGCATTGGCTGATACATCTCTGGTTTCCAGTCGAAGGAGGGAAGATAATTTCAGTTATCAGTTTAGTTCCTTTCATGTGTTGGGACCACTTCATTTGACACAGTACCTTGTGGTGTTTACTGTCATGCAATAATAATATTCTCTGCTTTTCTTCTCTGCCAGGCTTGTCTTGTTTTAAAATTAATATTCATTGAACTGTCCTTACTATCCCTTTTATTGCATAAATCTAGTGTTCTTTTTTTTTTTTTCTGAAAGAGAAGAATTCAGTTTTATTACTTAATTTTAGTAAAGTTATATCTATGGATTTATGCAGCTTATAAATTTCATCTCCATTTCTTGTAGTTGTCATTTTTCAATTCTTTCTTATTCTTTCTGTCTTTTTAGATTATCTATTACTTATAATTTGTACTGTGGGTTTAGATTGTTTTATTTCTTTGGATTTCCCAAGGCAGTAGTCCTTAAGCTCCTTTTATTTTATATTTACATTCCTCAATGGTCAGCTTATGGCTTCCTTTCCCTCTACCCTCTTTTTCTATTTCCTGTATATTTTTTTCTTGTATTTCAGATGTTAACTGCTTTGAGCTACAAAGATTTAAAAATAATGAAGTAGTTTTTATAATGCTTATCTTTCTTCATTTGAATGAGGTTTACTTTATATAAAGTTAACTTGGTAATGTAGCTGCTTGTGAGCTAATCCTTCTTTCCTCTCTTAGATCATTAATCTACTGAAGTCATTAAGACCAACTTGCAGAAGTAAGAAATGTAGAAATCTGCTTTGTTAAATTGTTCCACGGACATAATTACTTTGAAGCTATTATGATCATATTTTTTTCTCTTCACGTATAATTTTTTTGTTCATTAACATCAGTCTCAGATTGCATCACTGGTTGCTGTTCTGTCAGGGTTTTGTGTGTGAGTCTTTATTACATTGTAGCCAAGGTTATCCTCTTCATTCAGGTACATGCTTGTGTTCTCTTTCAGTCCAATCAGTGAGAGTCGAAGAGTGCTGCAAGAGTCGTGTGAATTTTTCTTGAGACACAATTCCAAAGTTAAACACAAAAAGAAGCACTACAAGTCAACTTCACACAGACTTAAAGTCATTTCAAAGTCAATGGGTACCAGTACGGGTGGCGCAACAAATCATGGAACTTCTGCAGTAGCAATCACTAATCATGATTACTTAAGCCAAGAAACTGTTGCAGAAATTAAAACCTCTCCAGAGACATCTGAGAGAGAGATAGATGCAGACGGAACATCAGCCCGAAGAGTCGAGGCAGGTGAAAACAGCGGAGATCAAATGTTATCTGGTTCTAAATTGACCGTGGATCAGGTGGAAAGAAGAAACAAAGCTGATAGCACATGTCACATGAGTAGCTTGGCTGAGAGTATGAAGAGAGTAGGTGAAGGAAGGTAAGGCATCCAAACTCAATCATTTGCTTGTTTATACATATTACCGCTAGTGTTGTAAGCTTGCTGTTCCTTTTCTCTGAAGAATCAGTGTACTCTCAGTAGGCAGCTGACCCACAGTAGCTGTCAAGAGAAGTTACAGACTGCCCCACATTGCCATGTATCTTTAGCATATGGGCTATTTTGTATGTTTATAGGATTCTTCTTTTCCGTGTAAGTGCTGAATGCTGGAGCTTCAGCTCCAAAAAATCTGTGACTGCACTTCAATCACTTTGAGAGGTGATGGATCTGAAAAAGAACAATAGTTGGAATCAGAATCACAGAATCATAGAATCAGCCAGATTGGAAAGAACTCTGAGATCATCAAGTCCAACCCTTGATCCACTACCACTGCGGTTACTAGACCATGGCACTGAGTGCCTCATCCAGTCTAGTCTCATCTTAAAAACCTCCAGGGCAGCCCATTCCAATGCCTGATTACCCCCTCTGCAAAGAATTTCTTCTTAATATCCAACCTAAACCTCTGGCAGAGCTTAAGCCTGTGCCCTCTTGTCTTACTGATAGCTACCTGAGAGAAGAGACTGACGCCCACCTGGCTACAACCTCCTCTCAGGTAGTTGTAGAGAGTGATGAGGTCTCCCCTGAGCTTCCTCTTCTCCAGGCTAAACAACCCCAGCTCCCTCAGCCTCTCCTCATAGGACTTGTGCTCAAGTCCCTTCACCAG
>JAWWLV010000088.1:132246142-132299526 GCA_035041135.1 Platyrinchus mystaceus
TAAAAAATCCATTGCGCAGGCTTGAAAGGTAAAAAGACCTTTCCCAGATCTTCGTTCGCGAAGACTGGCCACTTATAAGAGTGTGTGCAAGTCTTGCATGACTGAAGATGGAGGATTTGAGGATGATGAAGCAGCTGAACAGGTTTCTTGGCACTGGGTTTGAGTCACTAATGTTGCCTGTTGAACATAGTCCTCTCCGGGACTTGCTTTCCTTCCAGATTCCTGCAGACATGGCTGTGAGCCAAACTTGCAATTAAAGAACAAATGGATGCACTATAGGGATTAATAATCCAGACACATGTCATTCTATTAAATGTGAAGAGATGACACTGACAGATGAAGTGTGCCAGCGAGCAGACAAGATGCAAATGTGTTGGGCTGGCTGAAGTCAGGGCTCACCAAGGAAATTAATCTGAGTTATTTTTCTTAAAATGTGATTTTAGTAGGCAAGATTATTGTTGTGGCTCTGCTCCTCTCTCTCTTCTAAGACTGAAAGTTTTATGCAACTGTTGAGTGTCCTGGACCAATTAGTTTGCTTCTTGGACCAAAACTTCTTTCATCCACGGGCTTCTGTGCATTTTGTGTGTGCCTGTTATGGTGGCTACAGACCTCTGATTTCTGTAAGCCACCTTGAAGGCTATACAGCCCTGCCTCAGCCCTGCTCATAGCTGCCTTGCTCATCCTGAGGAACTCCTTTTCAAGGGGCTTGTTGGACACAATTAAAATCAAATTAAAAATTTCAAAGTTCAAGTCTGTTCCTTTAATTTTAGGATTATCACTCATTCCAAAACTGGAAGGACAGACCTGTGGTAGTGCACTTGATGAATGGTATAGAAAAACAGAGATTGTTCCCTTCATTTGAGGAAGCCTTCCTGTCTGAATGGAGCACTGTGTTTCTCATCCTAATAACCATTTATTAGCACAGGATTTAAGGAAAGTTAGCTTTTCAGTTCTGCAAAATGCCTTTCTATTCACTGAGGATTCACGAGGCAGCCAAGTGATTTTTCTACCACTGACTAATTCATAGCCACTCTAATGAGCAAATGTTCCTCCTGAGCCTTAGCTCTCTCCTTGCACATGATGAATCACTGGGGGGCCAGTGAATTTAACTTAAAACTGGACTGAATTAATTTTCCCACTCTACCACATGCACAAATCCTTGAATAACCTAATCTAAGCAGACCTGCTTCAACCAGATGTGCTCCAGATGCCCCTTCAGATCCAGAAGTTTCCATGACTGCAGCCAGAATTGCACCAGCTGCTCTTAGGAGCAGACTTGCAGAGGCACAGACCAGACCCCTTCAGAGTCTGCAATTTGCAACCACTAGTCACTGAAAACAGTACAGGTTTTTCACCATAATGTTTACACTATGGAAATGTCTGGTGTGTGCTGAGTTATCCTTTATCAGTGAGCAGACTGTTCCTCCAAAAAGTTTTATTGAAGTTTATCTCTGTCTGACTGTCTGTGAGTGGTGTTTAGTTTAAGATATTCGGTGCTTCCATTATTATTGTAATAATGGAGATGTAGAGAAATGCAACTATAAGTCAGTTGATGACTTGGACAGAAAAAACCAGATCTGCCTGGAACTCCAGCAGGCAATGGAAGGAGCTGTTTCTGTAAGCTGAGCTTCCTGCTGCTTGACCTATGTCCTCATCTTGACTTGTTGGAGAGAATGTTAAAGATTTATCCTTATAGAAAACTTAATTAAATATGAATAATAAAAAGCATCAATCCTCTCTCGTAGTGTTTTCTACTGTGCAAATATACAGTGTTTCCTCTAGTAACATTAAGAACTGCCACGTGCTTATTCAGAAGTAAAGAATTAACACTTAACTCCAGGATTTTTTTTCTCACACTCAAAAAATGCCATCCTCCTGTATATGGACATAGGAATTCTCCTCTGCAGACAAGCATCTGAAGGGTGAGCACATGCTTTCCTGGCAGTTCTGCCCCTCTTCTCTTTGACAACTCCATTATTATGTTCTAACCTCTGCCTGTCCTTTCAGACTAGTATTCAGATGATCAATTTTTTTTTTTTCATGGCTTGCATAGGGAACTGCATGACTTGAGTATCACCTGGAGGTGTAGAGTCTCAACAAAGAAAATACTGATACAACTTATGCTTTTAAGCTTCTCCTATGGGCAGAAACACAACATCACTGAGTATTATAATCCACTAAAAAAATCAGCCCCAAAAGAGTTTTTAAGGTTCAAATGCTAGTAAGTGTACCTGCAAAGCACTGCTGTGGCTACAATGCTTATCATTTTATATAGAACATATTGGAAGATTTTATTTTTTTTAATAGGTGTATCTGTGCTAGTAAAGCAATAAAACAGAGGGAGAGATGTTATGGATTGTTTTAAAATAATAGGCATGCTATACTAATCATATGTTTGAATTAAGAGGTGTTAGAAGGGATCAAGGCCACAATCCCATTGATATTCATGCAGTTCCAAAGGCTTTTTGTGGAAGAAACTGGAATCTATTTCTTTAACCTGTAATAAATTACCTGATAGCTCTTACTTTGGTTTTCTTCTACAGCACTACAGACGGCTCTTTGTTACTGATATGTTAGGGTGAGTTGTAAGTCAGTGTAAAATGCTGAGATCAGAGGAAACTTGAATTGCTCGACTGGCTCTTTGCAGGCTGCCTGTCTGATCGAGGAGACAAAGTGAACAAGATCTAAATGATGAACTCCACAATTAAAAGCACTGAGGATAGATCGTCAGAGATCCCAAGTGCTGTGATGCTGAGCACTGCAGTGCTACCCTGAGCTCTGCTGCTTACCCTGGGGTGCACATGTGCTCCCCAAAGCTATGCACACATTGAGCTGCCAACCAAACACAAAATCCCAGGCATCTCCAGAAAAGGGAAATGCACAAAGCAATAAGAGTTAAAAGCAGACGAAAGGTCCAGGTCTTGGCACTTGCCTTACTGGGCCTCTTTTGGCTCAGGATCCTCAGTCTTAAGCCTTAGGTAATATTTAGACCCCTAAGCCTGGCTTTCCTGGTTCCCTGCAGTTGTTTCACCCTGTGAAGAACAAGGACTGAATAACAATTATTTACTGGTTGAATTCCATCCAGTGCTCTAACAAATGGTATTCATAAACTGGAATAGTTTGCACAGGAAAAGCAGAGAGACCCAACAACCCAGTGGACAGCCCCTTGAATTTAAACATGTGAGGAGAATGGAAACACGTGTACATGTGGGCACAGCCTCCTCCCCAGACTTGTGTGTCTGGATTTTTGGGATGTTGAGGTTATGTGAAGGGGGGAAACAGCTCAAGGTGCAATACAGAGATTGCACTCACAGCATCAGCCTCGTGGTGTAAACATCTGTTGTGCGTGATGCACTGGCAGTGCCATGGTGACCTAGTGTGAGCCTGTCTAGGCTGTGCAGGAGCGGATTGACCATCTGGGAGATTTTAGCAACATTTAAATCATGGAGATAGCAACACATAATCTTTTCCGATGTGTTTGTAAGGCCACATATAAAAGATAAAGTCTATATCATATGGCAGGATTGGGTAAGATGAAGAAATCACTAGTTGATGTAATATGGATCATGGTCTGAGGATGCTCAGGCAAGTTTATTACCACAGCTCCTTTTATCTGGGAAATAGTTAAGGCAAGGTAGATCAATAGTTCTGATTCAATCTGAGTATCTCACCAGCATTCAGCAACGGTTGGTGTCCTCAGAAGCATTTAAATATATCAAAAGCCTGCAGAGCATAAGCCTGGCAGAAGGCAAGGCTTGCTTGGACTGAAGGAGTCTAAGGAGGATGTTGACACCTCTGTTTTCAAGATTGAAATGCACACTGTAAATCAACTGCACAATACTCTCACTGGAGCTCAAAGAAGATGTCCCACATTGTTTGCTAATACCTTCTTTTACAGCACTCCTCAGTTTGCTTCTCCTGGCAAAGCCATTTTGATTTCAAAGCTTCTAACCCACACTCGAGTTAATAGGTGAGCAAATCCAGGTGGGGAAACGCATGTGAATGTCTGGGAAAATTTTTTTCTCTAAAATACGGGGCAACCGTCTAATGAAGGTGTGCGGTGCTGCTGCGCCGTGCGCTTCAGGTACTGCAGGCTGCCTGAAGAAATTGATTCTGTAATGCACAGGTTTGGCAGCCTGTGAAGGTACATGCCTTAGCAACGGCCTGTGTTGATGCTGGGGATCCCCAGCCCTTGGTAACGGTGCTTGTGTGAACACGCAGGTGCCACAGAAATCAAACATTATTACTTCATGGTATTGCCACCAGCCCGGGCCAGAGGCAGGCGGGTTTGCTGGCAGCGACGCACGATTGCACAACGAAGCCTCTGCATGTGCGTGTTCACAGATGTTAACTGAGGCTGTCACTGAAGCAATTGTAATTATGGATTTCCGTAATTCCATAAATTTTCCCAACTGGTTTAAGGAACCATTATTATTTGCCAGCTGTTTTTTTAAGTCAGCTGAGTGTATCGTTTCCCCTCTTCTCAAGGTAGGAGCACTCACCTCAGCAACGTGGCTGATGTCAGTCTCAGTTCTCAGGACACCATGTGACAGGGTTGATGACAGCAGTGTGATTGACCTGGGGTGCAAATCTCACTTCACTGCTATTGTTCCACCTGTATAGACAAGGAAAGGGGAGAAAGACGAGTAAGTGCAGAGCCACATGAAGGGGTTTAATGTACACAAAAATCTGGTTCTGTGCAGTCTATTGTGAATGACTCAACGTCTTGTGGCATTCTTTCCTGCAGGATAAATGTGTGGTTTTCTTAAATACTCCAGAAAAAAATATGTATTGAAGCTTATCTCCCCCTTCTGGAAACTTTACCTCTACAAATCCCACAAGGTTTGCAGCATACAGAATCTAGCCCTTAAATTTATGTTATTTCTATTTTGAATGCTTGAGGACATATAGCATCCTTTATTTTATAGTGCTTTCATTTCTGGTGTGATGAAAAGTAATGTGTAATTTTAAATGAAAGGAAAATGAGATGGTTTATGCTGGGTTGCCAAGAACTTTCCTCGTGTTATCAGATTGACAATGTTCAGTCTGACAACACTAGGTTCTTCAATAAAGTCCAAAATCCGCTGCTGTTCAGAAGGATTTTGTGTCCTTACCTTGACTTCTGTTATAATGAAATCCGTGATTGATGCCCAGCTGCTGTTTTATCACCGTTTCCCCTCACGTACATCAGGCTCCCGCTGTAGCGTTACGCGGTTTCTTGCCGAAACAGTTCCTTCACCGGGACGGAGTTCCCGTCTGCCGAGCAAATCCCCGAAGACGTGGAAGTGGGCTGCCTGGGGCTCCGGGGGAGCCGGGAGGGTCCCCGCATCCCGCCCGTCGCCAGGCACAGAGTGTGGCGGGGCCGGGAGTCTCCAGCATCGCCCGGGGAAAACTCGGAGGGGCCGGCCCGAGGGGGCGGGAGCCCCCGGCCCTGTGCCAATGGCTGCGAGGGGATGGCTCTGCCTGGCCGTCCCGCTCCGTTACAGGATGGAAATTCCCGGCCTCCCCGGGGAGGGAGTTCGGGCTGCGCGCGCTGAAAGGCTCATTTATCCCCGCGCTGCCGCCCAGAGCGGCGGACACGGGTTCCTGCGCCGCAGCCTCCCCTCCACCCCGGCGCATCCCCGCCTCCCCTCCCGCCCCGCGCCCCCCGCACGATGCCCCGCGCCCCGTTCGCCGCCGCCCCGCTGCTGCTGCTGCTGGCGCTGCTGCTGCTGCTGCTGCTGGCGGCCCCGCCGCCCGCCGGCTCCGACAGCCCCAAGGGGAAGCAGAAGGCGCTTCGCCAGCGGGAGGTGGTGGACGTGGTGAGAGCGGCGGGGCCGGGGGCTGGGAGCGGGGCCGGGAGCGGGGCCGGGGGCCGGGAGCGGGGCCGGGAGCTCGGCTGACGGAGGTGTTGGGGGCGCCGTGCGGACGGGGGGCGGCGGCCGTAGGACCCGCGAGGACGCTTTTTTTTGTTGTTGTTGCAAAGTTATGGGAAAAAAAAGGTGAAAAATCAGAGGGTTTCGATAAATCTCGCCGCTGCTCCGGACAGGGCAGCGCTGGTCCCGCGCCGCTGGACTTCTCTCTTGGGTTCTGTTAATTACGCCCTGGTTGTGCTGAATCAGGAAAATACCGAGAAGGGGTTTGAAGAGCTTTGACGGAAACCGCAGGTTTTCGTCGGCCAGTTGCCTGTCTTGGTGTTTTCCCCATCGGGCCAGGGTCGGGGGCTGCGGCTGGAGCTGGCGGAGCCCCCGCTCCCCGCCGTGCCCGGTGCCGGGGGGCACCGCGACGGGACCCGAGGCAGAGCCGTGGACTGGACCCTGCCCTCAGCCACTGCAGGGGCAACGTCGAAATCCTGCAGCTCTTCCGACAGAAGCAGTAAATGCTGTTTAGTTTCTAAAGGGCTAGTGCATAAATAATAATGAGAGAAGTGCAAAATAAGATGAAAAAAGGTCTGTTTTTCAATAGACACCCTGAAAACTGTATCTGCATGCTTTCCGAACCCGCTTTTCCTTGGAGTCGTGTGAATGTGTTACTCGCTTTTGCTGTGGAGACTGCATACCACTGTTTGCAATTCCATTGGAACTAGAAACCTGAATGCATTGGGACTATCCCATCTCAGGGATAGTTGAGAGGAGGGAGATTTTCCAGTCTTTGGTATGTTGAAAGCAGATGTGAAGGTATTTCTGTGAACTGCTGGATTGCCGTTCACCTCCTATAGAAAATCAGTGGCATTGCCATTTTTTTCATGATCTTCAGAGAGATCCCCTAAAGTGATATGCTGGAAGCACCATTGACAGCAAAGCTCCTTCCCTTTTACACCACTTCATTGCCTTTTCACTTTTACTGTGGAAGTTGAATTGCATTGAGAATAGGGAGTCTGTACACACAGAGGAGCTTACTTTTTCTGTTGGAGCAGTATTTTAGGGTCTCTCATTTCTCTGGCATTTTGGGTGTAACAGAATGAGCAGCAAAATGCAGGTAAATCAATGGCAGCTGACTCAGGCACAGCCCGATTGTATAGGCTGCTTCAGCTAAAGCTGTGCCAGGACAGAGCAAAGGTAAGCCCAAGAGAGGATCCTGCCTTCAGCAGACATTTTAAAATATGTTTTATGCATTTCCAGCTTAAGAAAGCATGAAAAAGACTTTATTTGGCAAGACAGATGACTTTAGTTGGAACAGAGCCCAAAGTCCGGGTAATTCTCGTGCTCACATCAATTTTTTGGGGTGGGCAATGGCTGAGCTGCTCTCCGTGGAAGGCTGCTGTGCAGCTCTGGCCCACCACGGTGGCAGCCCCTGTGTGAGGGCAGCCCAGCCCCTTGTGGTGTCCCTGGGGATGGGAGGGGTAACGGGCCTGAGCCTTAGCCTGCCCTCAGCTCTTGCCCATTTCCACATCGAGGATTTCTGTGGTGAGTAACCACACGAAAAAGCCAGAGCCAGTCACTGTTACAAATAAAGTCCAATGAGAAAGCAGCAGCAAAAGCAGATAATCGGAGCTGCGTGAAATAGAAATGTCGTTCCATCATTCTAATGGTCCCTGGGTCACTGTGTGCTTTACCAACCAGTCTTCAGCTAACTTTTCTAAAAAGTGGCCTTCTTGATTAAAATATTCCACTATTTCCACTGCTTTTAGCCAGCAGTGTTCTTTAGAGGACGTAGTAAGAGAAAGCCAGCAACCATTAGTCCAACTCTCGTTTTACTTCTTACTAGACCTCTCCATATAGTCACTGATTTATATTTGTGGATCCAGACAAGCCTATGATGGCTATGCTGGTTTTTGCACCAAGGCCTGTGAAAAGGCATAACCTCAGAATAAGAAAATTCACCAGTAGCACAAAGGAGAGGGCGGGGGCTGTAGTTTACATCTCCTGCAGTTCAGACAGGGGCATGTCTGGCAGGAGGGGGAATAGTTGCAGCACTCTTTCTTTTTGAAACGGGTGAGGATTATGTGGTTTAAAGCATATGAAGATGAGTAAGTGTGAGAAAGTGGAAGAGCTGAATACAGGTATCTGTGAGGATTTGGGATGAAGACTAGAGCAGTCAGTCACTGGATGGGAAAGAGCATTGAAGTAAAACCCTGCAGGTTCCTGCTCGGCATTTCTGTGCCTGCTGACACCAGTGCTCCTCCTGCATCCCAGCACTCACGCTGCTGGAGGAAGGAGCATAAACCTACTTTCTAAGGAGGGCAAACCCAAATCTCATAAAGTATGAAGGCAACATGTGTTAATGTGCAGTTTGGGGGAGCAACACTTGACCTTTTCTAATACTGTGATATTAGGAAGGATGTTAGTGTGCATTCTCCCATGTGTGCCTTCCCACTGTTATGGGGGAATTCTTAGTTCAGGATTATTCCAGGGTGCAGCTTCCCACATCTGCATCACCATTGATGTGTGTGCATTCTGGAGCCTGACTTGGGGGGGCTTCACTGTGACAATGTGATTCTGTCCCAGAGGAGCAGCGACAAAGGAAAGAAAACCAGTGTTAACCTCTGGTCTCCATATATTGAAAAATTTTCTCTACTTTAAAAAAAAAGGAAAAAATAATAATGAAAACTTATTAGTAGAGACAGTTATACAAGCAATGGTGGGTTAAGAGAAAGTAACTATTAACATATGACTTCTTTTTTTTTTTTCTGTATTGAAATGTTTTGACTCTTCTGATTTATTCCAACAGGTTTTAATTCTTGCACTAGGTAAATTTTTAATTCTAGGATTTATGTATCTTTTCATAACAAATGACATCTTAATTTACAGCAAGTTCTGCTAGCACTGCTTATCTTTGAAAATTTACTTTTCCATTTTCTTCTTCTATGAACCATTTTCTGGGTGATGCAGAAGTAGCCCATTAACTTGTGACACAGCAGGGGTTTTGTGTTTTGTTGTTCATTTTTGTTTTATTTGGTTTGCCAAGGGAGTCAAGGGATGGAAGCAGCAGGATCTGTTCTGTGTTTCAGTATAATGGCATGTGCTTGCAAGGCCCCAGTGGCGTTCCTGGACGGGACGGAAACCCAGGAGCCAATGGGATCCCTGGGACACCTGGGATCCCAGGAAGGGATGGGCTGAAAGGGGAGAAGGGTGAGTGCATGCGTGAGAGCATCGAGGAGTCCTGGACACCCAACTTCAAGCAGTGTTCGTGGAGCGCACTTAACTACGGCATCGACCTTGGGAAGATCGCGGTAAGTTCGCTGTGCCCGCGATGCTGCTCTGCAGCCTCTGGCTCTGCCTCTGTGAGCTGGGCAGCACTAACCATACAGATTTCCTGTTGGAACCTTTTCCTGCACGTAAAGGTGAACTTCTCAAAGGTTTAGCTACTTCAGCTTCCTCTCAGCTGTGTTTCAACTATGTGCTCGATTCATTTTGCAATAGGATTTCAAAAGAATGATGTGGCTGGTGTACGAGTACATTTAGAAAACCACATATTTAAATCTAAAGCTGAAAGTCACACTACCAAAAAAATGCCTCCAGCTTGCCCAAAACAGGGCAAGGTTTTTACTATTTCAATCCTAAGGAAAGATGTACATCTTCAATCTGTTGATTGTACCTGCCTTTATAAGGCCTGCTTCAAAATAGTTGTTCACTGAAACTCAGTTACAGGATGCTACTGCAAAGGATCAGCATTGTTCAGGGGCAGAATTGCTAATGTTACCCAGACTGACCCAGTCTGTCCTCCACTGCAGCCCTGCATGTAAAACTTTCAAACACACTGGTTCAAGCCTAGAAAAAATCCCAGCTCAATCCCAGCTATGAAGCAAAGCCCAGAGGGGTTGGAGTAATTTAACTGCTATTGCTGTGGCTAAAGGGAGAATTGACATTTTTAGCAGACTCTTCTCACTGCCTTGTACTTTCAGAACTGTCCCTAGCTATTTTTGGTCCCTCATGATATCCAGCACTTCGAAGACAGGATAACAACCATTTAAAAACCTGAAAATGTTTCTTTTTCAGTTGTGGAGTCTTTATCAGGGTTTAAGCCTCTCAGAAATCTTGTGATAACTGTTAAGTCCAGGATTTCTATTAGCAGAGACAGAAATTGTACTCTCTTCTCATGCAAGGACTTGGAGGTTGGACTAGGTTATCTTCAGAGGTCCCTTCCAACCCTAATGATTCTGTCATCCTGTGACTTGACTGGAGCTTTCAGACAGCCCATACTGTTGACATAAACCCCAGAAGGTAACTAGCCACCAACTTAACAGCAGGTGTTATCTAAATAAAGTTAAGAATTTCCATAATCCTCTTCTTCATTACCATCTAAGAGGTGCTGTTTCTGATTTGCATCTTTGCATCCTATGGCACCTGTCAGGCTCCAATTTTTTTCTTGATTTTTTTTTTTTCCCCCAGAGGGGGCTGAAGAGAATAGCAAAAACATTTAGAAATGAATATATTCCTAAATATATTTCCTAAATATTAGCATATGGAAAATAAATAGATTCAAACCCAGAGGTTGCAACTGAAGCACTTTTGTCTCCTCTTAGGAATGTACGTTTACCAAGATGCGCTCGAACAGCGCTCTCCGCGTGCTCTTCAGCGGGTCACTCCGCCTGAAGTGCAAAAACGCCTGTTGTCAGCGCTGGTACTTTACTTTTAATGGTGCAGAGTGTGCTGGGCCACTTCCCATTGAAGCCATAATATATTTAGATCAAGGAAGCCCAGAGCTGAATTCTACTATTAATATACACCGAACTTCTTCAGGTATGTATGCCGAGACCGTGTGGGCACAGATGGAGGAGAAGGCAGCAGCAGGTACCAGAGTGCTGCCTGCCTTAGAAAGTTAGAGAACTGAAAGAAGAGGCAGAAGAGCAGCCAGCTAACACTTGCTACTCTTACTCTGCTGCCTCAGAGTTGACTATTGATAGTAACAGTATTATAATTATTTATTAAGTGGTACTTTCTTGTGGTATTTTTCATGGTACTTCTATCCTGAGATTTAGAAATGGAAGAGATTTCTATCCAGACAGTTCTACTGGTCTCTGCCACAACATTCTATGCTGTATTAGCCTATGGAGAAACAGCCTAACTGCCAAGTAGACAGTATCATCCTGGCTTACAGTACTGATACTTGCACATAATCTATGCAGAAAATGAGACTTATTCCTCCTGGAATTTCTACTCTTAATTTCAGGTGGGGCACAGAAGTATCGCTAAAGCAAAATATCTGTGGATATTATTCAATTGCTAAGCAAAAGGCAAATTAGTGAAGTCATTCAACACAAAAGGATGTAACGTTATGAAAAGTGAATGAACAAGTCTGTGCTCTTTCTCCACTTTCGTCCCTGTACTGCATGACTGCATGAAGTCTAATGCCTAGAGCTATCACAGGATTTTTTTCATCAATGGGTAGGACCTACCTGTCTTCATGAACCCACCACCTAGTGCTGTTAGTGGGGCAAAAAAAAGGGCAACAGGAATGGAACTTTATACAGAAGCAGTAAATTAGGAGTGGCAAAGTTTACAGGGTGGCAATCACCTTTACAGGGCTCAGCCGTGGAAGCCAGGTACAGCTGCATCCCCATCTCCCCTCCTGTTACAAAGATGGCTGGAAGGGTATGAAACCATATCCCAGCTCCCATTTGGTAAATGTGGATGTTTAAAGCAGCAGGTACATCTCCCATTTAGCCACCCCGTGGGTTGTGATCTGCTTCGGGTACTGGAGATACAGGAGTCAAGCAGCAGCACGGACAGAGGCAGTGCATGACTGTAACTGATGTTGCCACATCTCTACATAATAGTTTCTATTTCTAAAAACGCTGTTCAGGTTTAACTAAATAGCACAAGCTTGCAATGAACTGCTGTTCTTAAGTACTTGTGTCCACCTTCAGTTGTGAAATACAAAGGGATTGTGTCTGCTGAGGTAACCTGAACTTTGTCTTTAACCAGTGGAAGGTCTGTGCGAAGGGATCAATGCCGGCTTGGTGGACATTGCCATCTGGGTTGGGACTTGCTCTGATTATCCACGGGGAGATGCTTCTACTGGATGGAATTCAGTCTCCCGAATCATCATTGAAGAACTGCCAAAATAACTTCCCCTCCCTTTTTATAATATCTCTTTCTAGTTTGTTTTTTTTGATTTTTGTACTATTTTCTTCAGAATTTATTTCAATAGACTTGGATGCAAGTACTGGACTGAAAGGCACCCAAGCCTTGCATCTGTAGCCTTTGTCAAGCCTTGTTTTGTACATTGCAGAGGCTTTTTATAATAATCATTTTAGAATATAAATATCAAAACCAAGTTTATTAACTTTTTAAATTCCTTGTTTGATGTAATACCACCACTGTTCTAAGAATTAACTGTAACTTTTTGTATCAAATAAATAAGACCTTTTACAATAAAAAAAAAACATCCAGGCTATTTTATTGAACATTAATGTGCTTGAGGTATCTTACATGGTGTTATGGTACACAATTTTTTTAGAAGACTTTAAAGTTCCAAGAAAGTAAATTCAAGTCTTGGCTTTAGCCTTCAGAAGACATACATAACAACTATTCTTGTAAATCTGACGGCACAGTAACATGATCTGCTGTTACAGTCTTGTCTCAACAAACTCCTGGTGATGTAACTGTGACCTAGATGATATGGTAAGCATTAAATACCTTGTTCTGGATAATTAAGTAAAAATAGACTATCTAAGCTCTCCTTTCCTCTTTTGTTTCTTGATAGACTGGATTTCAGTATAAACATCTATGACTGGTCTCCATTATTAGGATGCAGACATTAAATAATTTTACAGTTATAAAACTTAATTTCATTGCTCTAATAAAATAATTTTCCTGGATTTAGCCTTTCAGTCACATAGAATCACTTTGGTATTAATTAAAAGCTAGATATATTAAATAGCTTCGAAGATACAGAAAAAAGGCAGGTTGAAATGCCTTGGCTTTCAAAAAGTGTACTGATAAAGTGAAACGATGTCACAGCTGTTTACAAGCGAGTGACAACAACTATCATGCTGGCAGAGCATTAGCTGCAGTGTTTTAAGTAGTTTCTTCCAAATTCTGCAAGTGATATACCCAATTATTTTTAAAAATTGTACACATTCTAAAGAGAAACAAGTCATGTTTGTATTACAAAATCAATTTTACATTAATGAAATAAAAACCCCCAAGAAAAGCATGTACAACATGCAGAAATCTAGTCTTCCCAGAAATTAAAAGGAAAAAACATTAAATCTGAAATAATTATTTTATTTCAGCTCTTTAGGATTAAATTCAAGCTTCTTTTCTGAACACACTATAGGATTTTCCCCAGGCATCTCTCAGCTTGGTAGCTCTTGCCTGGATCTTTTGCTGGGGATGCCAGAGGAGCACACCTGCAGCAAGGGGAGCACTGGGCTTTCCCAACTGCAAGCTTATGTGTGAGATTTGCTGCAAGCCAGCAAGTTACAGAGCTGGTATTCTGTCTCTGAGGGACTGTACTGTTTACATTGGATTGGATGATGGGTTTGAAGGTACCTGAACACAAACAAGTTACTGTGAGCTGAGTTAAGGAGTGAATTTACAGAAAGTCAGTTAACATACAGTAACTGATTGTGCACATGCTTGCAGCCTGTCTTTGCAGGCATGAGTAAGCTGTTTTGGGCCTTGAGCACACTGATCCAGAATAGTACGTGCATAGGTTTTATTCTTTTCTTCATGATTGTTTTTCATGTCTTCACAATATATTTTGGACCCTGGTTGGCAGAGTTAATTCAGCATTCCATTAAATTCATTCTGTGTACCAGAAAACGACAAACTCAAGTAAACACCCTCCAAAGGCAGAAGTTAGTAGCTGTTATGGATCTACATAGTAATTTGCAAGGTAAACTTCCAGTAAATTTATCTTTAGCTAAATACACAGGAAACCTTCTGTAATAAAAACCAAAGCCAGCCATAATGACCCGAGATGAGATTATTATTATTTCAGATGAGATTATCAACTGTATCAGTAGAAGGGATGGGAATGTGGAAGAGAAAGCATAAATTATTAATAAAGTTAGTTATACCAAAAATGTGGTACATGGCAATAGTATCAACAGAAACAAGCAAGTGGATTGCTGAATTTAGATTCAAAATACTGAGTAGTTTCTGTAGTTTTCCATATTTTAACTTAAAAACGAAACCATTTCCCTAATCTGTAATTTTTTTTTTAAAAAAAACCCTTCTTTCTGCTTTAAGTTAGTCTTGTAAACAGGAAACTTCTTATAGTGATCATTCACGATTAGTCCGCTCCTTATGTAATTGATTAATTTCCCCCTATCTGTTGAATCATCTTTGGTAATTTATTTCCTAGTTAAGTGCTACTTTCTAGATACTTCTCAATATCTTCTTACTAACAGCAGAAGGCAGATAATATGGTCAGTAATGTATTTTCTTAAAGAACTACAAAAACTCCAAACCAGCAAACCCAGACCTCCGAAAAGTACACGTCCTTGACAGCAGTTACTAGCAAGCAAACAACCATCATTATTATACAAATTTAATGAGATGTACTGTAATTTATCATTTAATTAGCAATCAATATATTCTTAACAGTCTTTTCCTTAAGCCAAATCAGAAGGCATTAAAGGATCATTGTTTTTTTAAAATAAAGACCTGTGCGCAAGATTTTTTTAGACTAGTTACAGACTTCTTTTTTTTCCAGAGAATATTACTGAAAATTAGCATGGTCATATTTGTTATTTACAGTGGCTTGAACATTGCATCACTATGGATTACTAGAAAAAAATCCTCTTTTTTAAAATGTAAGCCCACTTTCACATATGCATTTGCTTAGTAATATTTGGTCAGATGTATCAGCAATGGAGACAGACTCTGACAGAGAGAGACAGAGAGAGACGGAGAGAGAAGGGAAGAGAGAGAAAAATGAATTAAGTGGTGAGCAATGCACACAACATACACTTTGGTCTGGTGTTAAAACCAAGTCAAAACCCACAATGCAAGTATGTCCTGCTATGAGACAAGAACTGGGTTGCATCAGATTGGAAATAATTCAAACCCAAGAATGGATAGCTGTTTTAAAAAACAATATTAGTTTCCAAACTGCACCCCACTGAGGCAGAATTTTTGCGTTGGATGAGTAACGGAATCTGGAGCATTCCATATCCTAAAATCTGACAAATAACACAGAGCTGGATTCAGAGGGCATTGCTCGTTTCTTCATGAGACTCAGATTTTAGAAAGTTTTGACAGGCCCCAGAGTTGCTTTTATATGAAGTTTTCCACTTATGCAGGAGAAGAATCTGACCAACTGTTATCTCGAGACTTGTTGGAACAGCTTAGTCGGTTATTCCAGGCAGGCCAGGATGAACTGAGTTGCTGCACAGCTGCCTTCACCCAGTCACAGTGCTATTATTTCACAGTTCCAGACATCTGTTTCAAGCAGACACAGCTGATAGAGAGGAGGGCAGCAACACAAGAACGTTCAACAGGAGAGATGTTGGCAGGGCTTTACTGTCTCTATGTTCTTTCCTCAAAATACCAGATCAATTCAGTGTCAAAAAAGACTGCTGAACTAAATTTTTCCCAGATCATAAATATAAAAAATAAAGGATAGATTCCTTACGAACACAAGTTTGTACTTTTAATTATTTTCTTTTCTAAAACCAAGTAAAAAGCCAGACACATTTTCATAAACTACAAAGGTAATACAGCAGGCAGGAGTCACTCTGATCACATTGGGGATAATTCCTTTGTAAAATCCATGAATTCCTTCTTTCCTTTAAAGACAAAGAAAAACATTTGGTTTTAATTAATGTCTTTTAAAAGAAACCAGACATAAAACAAAGCCTGGCATTTTTCTTCTTGAACTCCCATTGAGAGAGGTACTTCAGGTTAGAAATAACGATTTCAAACAGTGTTTAGCCTAGGACTTGGGTGGTGTTTTATGGAGGTTTTTTTGTATTATCTAAGTAGAAGGCAATTTACTATCTTTCTTCATTCCACAAGAACTGGTTAAAATAAGTTAAAATTTCTGCAGCCTGTTCCAAAACCCACTTACATATTTAATCTCGCTGAAGCCAGCAGGACTGAAAAGCTTGGTGGTTTGGGTCAAGTAAGAACAAGTGAGCTCAGAGTCAACACAACTAAGGAAAGTCAGCATTTATTTTTTGAGAATTTAAGCACCTCTTCCAGAATTTTGATTCTACTGGCCAATAAACTAGAATCTAACTTGTCCCAATTTGAATCAGTGTTCATGTTAGGGCTGTTAGGAAGTCTCAAAGACATTTAATAATATTTTCTGGCTTCAAAGAGGCCTAGGACACCTGGAATGATGAGCACAGTTAAGACAGATCCTGGGAAGTGCTTGGGTCTGGTTTACACTACTCTTCCTAGGGCTATAGGTTGCATTTGTTTCATCGTGAGCACAGTAGTGGCCCCAGAATGGCTGTATTACACTTCATCAGAACTAATAAGCCCTCCTACAGACTGCAGCACTGAAGGGCACAGTGCTGAGACATCAGAGCTATTTTTGCTCTGAACTGCCTTCAGTTGAAATGGTCATACTGCCTCTGAGTCAAGGGTGCTCCTGAACAACACAGCCTCAGTCACTCGTTCAGCTGGCACCTCTTCCTACCCCAGGACTTCATTCACCCTGTCCAGCAAGAAGCTGCAACCCAGAAGTATTGTCCAAAGCAAGATGGATATTGGTAGCACCCTGTAGAGGTGGCAAACCTTAGTTACTACAGAAGTCTGTGTGAAAACTCTCACAAGCACTGTGAAGCTGAGGGAAGGTTTGTTGGAAGATATGAATAGGTGTGAGGCCACAGTTCTCTAAAGGTCCTACAGGAAGCTGGGACAAACTACAAATGCAGTCAGCCCCCAGGGTAACCCAGGGACATCAGTATAAACAGCTCTGGCTGCTCACTTCACCTTGCCAGGAATTTGGATTAGCCACAACTCCCATCCGCACAAGGCTTCTGTCCTATGTGATAAGCTAAAGCAGTTCAAGCGAGACTTCATTGTTTAAGAGCCCCACATCAGTCAAGTCAATGTTATTTTTTAACCTGTAAGTGAAATTTGCTGGGGAAGACAGAAGGGAGACAGGATAAAAAGAAACGTGCAGGCTGGCATTGACCCCCTCCTATCTCCTCCTTTGTCTTCAGCTTATAGCTATTAGTGGCATCTTGCACAAGATAACTTTGTACAGATAACATTTAGTGTGCTCTGAACTGCCCTAGTTTTGCAAGTCAGCACAGAAGCCAGTAAAGAAAGTTCTGATTCAGCAGAGTCACTTTCCATGATATAAGCTTTTAATTCTGCATGCCTACCTCCATGTCCTGCGGATCACATCAAACACACCAGAATACGTGTTATGCTGATCTTGAAGACGAGCTCGCACAACTTGATAGGGGTATGTTGCTGACACAGCAAATATTTTGGATACAGCTGCCATCATTATGTATTCCACAGTGTTCTAGAAGCAACAAAAATTACTGGGTTTGCCTTAAGTATGGTTTAAATTAGCCCATTTCCCCAAATCTTATTTGATTTTTAAAAGTTGAACTAAACAATACTCTAGATTTTTCCCCTAATAATACACATATTAAAAAAATGGCAGTGTTTACTATATGCAGTGCTACAAGTAATGGATTGTAAAATGTGTTGTGCCCTCTGATTCCTATCAAAGGAAACACTTTTTCCAAAAGTAACTATCTTTGCCCAACTTGCACCTGACCAGTTTTTACCACCACCTCTGGTTCCACAAAATAAGACAAAAAACGTTCCTTCCTCTAAAATTCTCAAAACATTTGCCAAAATAAGAAACTGATTTCCAAGAGTAGTGCTAACCAGTTGCTTGTTCTTAAAAAGTAAAAAAATATTATTTCCTTCCATATATTCTACATTCCAATTAATGTATCAATATTTTGCACATTTTGCTGCTCTATAACCTAGACAAGTGGAATAAATTTCTATTTATTCACATGCCACAAAACATTTTTATTCTCGAGCATCATACCAATTTTGTATCTGATACTCTGTTTCTATACTTGTTGTATCTCTCTTTCAAATCCTCATATGCCATGAACTGAAGTGCTCCGTGTGAAGTTCCAAATAGACCAGGCACAAATCCCTAAAAAAGGAATAAAACAAGGTTAAAGGTAATGCCCAAAAACTGTACAACTTGACAGAGCACAGCTTAACACACATCACATGTCCTCCCTTCATTTACAGACTGTGCCTGCATAACTGTTGCTGTGCAGTATGATCAGAGACGACTCTGGGCTGGTATTCCTAACAGCAGGCATCACACAAGCACGTAAAAATGTTACTTTTCTCCAAATGACATACAGGCTAAAGACACCTACTGAGTCACCATGATAAAACAAGTGGCCCAAGGCCTCCACCTCACAGAGTACAAGCTGGTAACACAGAAAAGGATTGCCAGAACACAAATCAAGCTGCAATCTTGCAAGTGTGCTGCTCAGTGTCTGCCCCTTTCCAGAAACTGGCACTATGGGGTTTAATTCCCACCTGACACTGGTAAGGCAAGGAGAGATGCTGGCATCTCAGTGAGAAGGGCCACCAGGAGTAAAGGTACAAAAAATTACTGTGATCAAGCCCTGGAAATAGATAAGTATGTGTTTGCATGTATGTGTCTCTATATAAATATCTATCTATGATACATATACATTTCTATATTAGAAACGTGTGGGTCTATATAGAATCATAGAATCATTTAGTTTGGAAAAGACCTTTAAGATTATGAAGTCCAACCACAAACCTAACACTGCCATGTCCACCACTCACCCATGTCCCTGTGGGAGAAGGAAGAGAGTGAGCCACTCCAGCACTGTCTTTCTTACACACACAAACACATAAACACACACACAGGACAGCTGAAGGGCACAGATGAAAAGCTAACTCATACAAGGACTTACGGGTGATTTACATTAAAGAATTAAATCCAAGATTCGGATCAGTTTGAGTGCATTCCTCATCCTGCTATAAGCATATTTCAAGGAAGCCCAGCAGAAATGCCCAAAGGTGTGACAAAGCAGTCTGGGAAATGTTCCCCTTTTGTAAGAGTAAGAGTGCAATATGGAAATATACATCAACCTTTTGTTTCAAAAAAAGTTGAAATGAAGGGGGAAAACAGGTATTTTCTGAAGTGTCTCCACAAGAAAGAAAAGACAGGAGTTCCTTCAGGAACAGGACTACCTCAGTTAAAATGAGGTGCCAGCTGCACAGGTTCTGAAAAGCACTAATTCTCCTTTCAGTGTTGGTCACTTACACTGAAAAAATACAAATAAATGGGGGAATAATCATCTTGGCCAGAAATTACTTAAGGGAGCCAAAAACTTGCTGCAAAATGTTACAAAGGGACAATTATAATGAAGTTAGTGATGAAAATGTGGGTAAAAGGACTCAAAGAACCAAAGTTTCCAAAAAAATATACTGATATTGAACAGTTTTATCTGATTTCCTATGATTCATCAGGCAAGAAAAAGCAATTAAAAAAATGTGTCCAGACTCAAAGCTGTGTGTTAAACTAAATGGGAAGTCCAGAATGTTGAATAAAGACAATATACTATTAAAAGTCTGAAGAAGAAAAAAAAGAGAAGGGAATCTGGTAGGTGTACACTGAAATAGTGTTAACAAGACAAAATTATAAATTTCTAAATTGCAGAAAAAATCCAAAACAACTAAAACTACAGCAGGCATAAAAATTGCACGGAGCTTCCATCACTTCAGAGATCAGCTCTCTGCATGCTATAGATTTCTTAAGTTTTTGATATTACAGCCATTCAGGAAGTGATTTTTTAGAATTTCTTTGATAAATGAGGATAAATTTCTTCTCACAGAAGAAAATAATGGTCATGAACTCATCATCAGTGACCGTGAACTGATGAAATGCATTAAGGGCTTGTGGAAGTCCCTGAAAAAACACTTCCCCAAACATGGTAACAAGTGAAATTAAACCCCATATCTGTATTTTGTCAACTGTGAGCATAACCATAGGCTTTTGTGAAGCTTGAAGCCAAAGGGCTGCAATAGAGGGAAATGGACAACTTTGGTTTTCACAAAACCTGTATCAGAAACAAAAACAAACCAGTATTATAAAAACAGAAGGAGAAGAGAAAAAAACCAGCATTATAAGAAGTATCAAAGAAAATATTATCTGGGTCAGAAGAACAAGGAACGGTATGAAATTTATGGATAGTGACAGCAGGGAAAATCTTTGTAAATATTTGTCTGTTAAAAGACAGTGGAAGTAATTGCTCTCCACTTGGAAAAAATTAGAATGATGTATTTATATCATAGGAGAATGAAATAATACTTTCCCCATCAACAAAGGAAGAATGTTAAACAATGTTTAAGAGTGCTAAACTCTAAAATTTAAGCCAGCAGATTTGGATAACTTGCTCCCAAGAGTCCTAAAGCATCTATTGATGATAAATGAGTCCCGGCATGCTCTAAGTCTTGTGCTGATGAGGAAAGCTTCCAAAGACTGAGGGACTTTTAATGCTGGGCCAGTATTAAAAAATGCAAGAAGGGAGTGAGGTAAACTGTTAGCCAATGTGTCTCAGTAAAACAAGAGCTGATCCAGGCTTCTACTGATCATACATAACAATGTGTTCTTATGGAACATATTTCAAAGCAAAACTGTTTCTTCACGGTACTGAAATATCTTGGCTGAGCAAGTTTTTGAAACATATTCCTATTCTGTTTTCTTATTCTCAGAATAATTTAATACAAAATTCTTTCTTGCCACAAAATTTGATAGCATTTGGTATCTACTTTTCATCTATGTGAAGATCCATTTTAAAATAATTTCACTTAATGTACTCCTTTGTATTTTTTACTTTAATATTCAAAATTATATCCTTAGAAGATTTTTGTCATGCGGGCTTGAAAAGATCAGTGGTTTCTCAAAGAAATCCTGTTTGAATTCTCTTTTGGGGGATTAGAACAATAGACAGAATATATAATGAGAAATTAAAATGGTAAAGCATATAATCCTGAACTACAGACAGTGTGAATAAAAAAAGTATTTTAAAGTCAGCTTAAAGAGTTGTCCGTGCTGAAGATCCAGGACAAAAGGAAATTGTCCCATTGGTTAGTATTTCAAAGGTCATCCATCCCAATGAAAAGAAACATAGGCAAATGTATAAAGTGGAAAGCTGATGTTTCTTAGTAAAGTAGGGAACAAGGTCCATTTGGTGATGTGGTACTCACATCACTGCCTGAAGTGTTTGAGAGCACTAAAGCCAAAGCAGCCTCTGCTGTACAGCTATATGAGGAGCAGCTGAGGTCACTTGGTCTGTTCAGCCTGGGGAAGAGGAGACCTAGGGGAGACCTCACTGCAGTTACAACTTCCTCCTGAAGGGAAGGGGAGGGACAGGCACTGATCTCTTCTATGTGGTGACCAGTGACAGGACCTGAGGAAGGGCCTGAAGCTGTCTCAGGGGAGGTTTAGGTTAGATATTAGCAAAAGGTTCTTCACCCAGAGGGTGGTTGGGCACTGGAACAGGCTCCCCAGGGAAGTGGTCATAGCACCAAGCCTGACAGAGTTCAAGGAGTGTCTGGATGATACTCCCAGGCACATGGTGTGACTCTTGGGGAATGTCCTATGCAGGGCCAGGAATTGGACTTCATGATGCTTGTGGGTCCCTTCCATTTGGCATATTCTGTAATTCAGAATGCAGCACATTGCCTTTGTAATCTGCTTAGTGTTGTCTTCATTTGGGTTCTCAGTGTGCAAAAGACCTGCAGTATCAGAGTGCCCTGCTCTGGCAACTTGTGCAGAAAGATCCTGAAGTATGCCATTACCTGCCTATGGAGCTTGATTCCTTCATGGTGAAAAATGATACCATCTTTTATATTAGTTACTTACGCTTATGTCTCTCCGTAGAACCTGTAACTAAATTTGAAGTCAAGATGGCCAAATCTCAATGAATTTTGCTGAGTACAATTACAAAGATGTAAAAAGTCACTTGGCTTACAAGCTTCATATTTGGAAGAAGAAGAAAAATAGCATAAGCAAAAGCATAGCAAAATAAAGAGGTCTAAGTGCCTTAGACGTTCAAGGACTGGAAAAAAATGCTTTACCCTCAGAGCATAGAATCCTGCCTGCCAAAGGTGAAATGACAACACAGAAGTGTCCAAATATACTGCCCTTGGTAACAAGCACACATTACTGCTAAGATTTTTTTTGTTCTATTAATGAATACTGCATTAATATTCTCAGTCATGATGACTCTGGATTTTACTTTAATATCCTTAAATTTTCTGCACTTCCTGTATATTTTACTGTTGTCTGTTAAGAATTCTCTATTTCCAGTTGCTGCTTCAACATCATTGCTAAAAGAGAATGAAACTTAAAATACACATACAGAAGTACCGAGGCCAGGAAGAATGTTAGCTGCATTCTTAGTTGATGCTTTAGCAGTCAGTAACTCTAGACTATACATCTAGCAGTTTCCCAAGAGCTCAGAGATATTTTATGTTTTCCTAAAAGTGCCAATTCCTTCCATCTTACAATTACTTTACAATGTTTGGTCTCTCCTGCCTTATGCTTGAAAAAAACAAGACAACACTCATAACATGAAGATGGTTCCATGAATTCAACTTCACGCCAAAATAAGTTCTAGAGCTCAGATGTCCAACAAATCCACAGGTGTGTTCAAATTACATAACCCCAAACTGATTTTTAATTCAGCCTGGTGTGCAGCACAGCAGCTCTGTCCCCAGTCATCTGGGGGATGAAGGCCATAGGACAAAGCCTAATGGATGAAGGGCGTGGAAGATCACAGACTGGATGATTACTGGGATAATCAGTGAAGGAAAGACTCTTGCCTTTTCAAAACCTGGGCAAGTGCAAGAAAAACAACTTACTGAGGAACGCAGAGTCAGAAGAACAATAGTTCAATGAATGACCGATACCCAGAAGAGGTATTAAAGACAGTTTTGATCCCTGCTAAAAAGATTGATGTATCCTGACTAGCCTTGTGCCTCAAAGGACGGAAAGGATTTGCTCAGTCCAGTAACAGCACCTGTACAATAGAGAGCAAGATATGGAATTGCTCAGACAGAAATACCATTCTTTAGAAGACTAATCTCCATCAGAAAGAAGCTCCTTCCAGATTTTGTTTCCAACTTTCGTTGGTACTATCTGAGATCCCCTTATTTGTTATAATTCGCTGAAATTAAGATTATGAGAAAAAAGAAGACGCGTGTGTCCTACAAAAACTTCAGCTGTCCAATTTCAAACAGTAAGAAAGAGAAAAATAGAAAATGGAGGGAGGCTAAAGTATGCACAAGCCAAAGAGCCAACTGAAGGGGTGCCTTTTTCCCCAGTATACACAAGGTTCAGAGAGTTCTGACATCAAACGAAAGTTGCTCAGTGTACATACTTATGTAGGTCACTCAGGACCTATCTAGGTCACCTTCTTCGCAGATTTAAGCAAGTAATTTGCTCTTTCAAAGGAAGTAGCTGGTTTAGTTCCTCATTTGCAGATTAACACTACAAAGAAGTGTCTAATGCCAAAGGCAACACATGTTACATGCACGAATAATCTGAAAAGAAGGGTGGAAGGACATCTTAAACCCTAACAGATTCAAGAAATTAGAATTTATCTACATGGAACAGAGCAGACATCCAGGCAGGCAAATCAGAAATCCTGACAATTTCAATTTAGGAATAAGTAGGGTGCCTTGTTCCTGGTGTCAGAATTTGGCATCTGTTGGCATGAAGCATACTAGTCTTTCAGCATAGGAAAGATTGTATTTTTCACTGAAAATAAAAGAAGCTAGTCTTCTTTAATCAGGACTATTCCCAAGAGATAGTGGTCTTGTTCCTCATCCCCAGGAGTGTTCAAGGCCAAGATGGATAGGGCTCTGAGAAACCTGATCTAGTGAAAGGTGTCCCTGCCCCCCGCAGGGGTGTTGAAACTAGACCATCTTTATGGCCCCTTCCAACCCAAGCCATTCTATGATTCTATGATTCTATAGCATTACTTGCAGGAGAAGAGCCAGACTGAACTAAAATAGGTTTCTTCACAACTTCCAGGCACTGATGAATGAATCTTGATGTCATGACCTGAAGGAAGGAGGAGGCAAACAGTCCAAATCCAGTTGCCATCTGTTTCCTTAAATTAAAGGGAACAAACCCCCCACACATAAGCAGACCATATTTAGAAGTCTGCAAATTTTATGCATGTAGAGATGACAGATTACAGACGTCAATAACTAGAGGGCAAATAAGCAGTTGTGAAACCATCCATTGTGGAAGAAAAAATTAGCAAGTACTTTAGTCATGTTATCTTCCACAAGATGTCAGAAAGACACAGATAAGGGATGAAATGGAAGAAAGTACTAGCAGCAAGATAGATTACACTATTGCTGCCCTGCTTATCCACATTCTAATTATAGGAAAATTCAAGCAAATTTCAAAGCAGTTTACTCTCTATCACCCAATAGAAGATGGCTTAGTCATAAAGCTTACACTGTATTATTTAAGATTTCCTCTGCCCTCTATCTCAACAGTGTAATAGCTTTTCTTCTGATTAAGCTTTTTTGCTGCAGTTCTCCAGTGGGAATAACTCACAGAATAAAAGTAAGTGAGCTATGACAAAAAATTACTTGCCCTTTTTTTTTTGGGTTTTTTTTGTTCCATCATGCTACTGAGAGGTGCCAGCCACTTCTGGAGTTTTTCTTAAATTTTGTTACCTTATACAAGCCACGAATGCCCTCTGTCTTGTATATCTTTACAAGAGCATCAACCATTCCTCTGTATTGCCGCTTTGACGGATCAGCGCCAGCGTTGTATTGTAGCACCAGTCGTGTCTTCGTTACCCATACTGGGTTTGTAATACAGAGAGTCATGGCTCCTGAGAACAGATGCAAGGCAGACTGCTTGTTATACCAACTCCAAAGCTTGTCCCAGTTTGTTCAGTCCAATGTAACACAGGCTTCTACAATGACAAAAGTACTTATCCTACAAGAGTACTCGTATTTCTTAAAACAGACAAAGTTTATACCCTCCATTGGTCCCCCCCTCTGCCTTCAAAGCTCACAATAAAATCCAACCCACTCCTGCTGGGGGTACTTCTGCAGAGCCCAGGTGAATATTCCTAGTATAACCCCTTTTTTTGTCTCACCTTACCACAGTTAGTAGCATAATTGTAGTAGATAGGAAATGTAAATAATTTCTTAATGTAATCCTGATTATCAAAGTTATTCTTCAGGTATACAATTGCTCAAAATTTAATGGACATATCAGTCATGAGAAATTTGCTTAATCATACTGACAGGTTAATACACGCAACCTGTTATAGCTTTATAGGTTATTGAAAATAAAGTTGTAAAACAACCCATTACTATTTTTCACATTAAACAATATGCCTTACATTTCAACATTAAATGAATGCTCCAACATCCTAATAAAGTCTTTTCAACTGACTAGATTAAATATAACACAGAAGCATGTACAAGAACATATGTTAGAAAAAACATATTAAAAGTCTTGCTGATAGAAGTAATTTTCAGATCTTCAGTTTCCAAGAAAACTTGGAGCATAGATAAAGATTTTAAAACACCAATGACCAATTCACTTACTCTACTAACTTAATAGGGACCAGTGTTATTTAATATCTTCATTAATGACATGAAGGCATAAACTGCACCCTCAGCAAATTTTCCAATGAGACCAAGCTGAGTGGTGCAGATGACACACCTGAAGGATGGGATGCCATTCAGAGGGACCTGGAGAAGCTTGAGAAGTGGATCCCATGGGAATCTCATGAGGTTTAACGAGACCAAGTGCAAGGTGCTGCACCTGGGTCAGGGCAACCTCCCCTGTCAATACAGGCTGGGACATGAACAGATCAAGAGCAGCCCTGATGAGAAGGACTTGGGGGTACTGGTGGATGAGAGGCTGGACATGAGCCAACACTGTGCACTTGCAGCCCAGAAAGCCAAATAAATCTTGGGCTGCACCAGAAGCCCCCCTCTACTCTGCTCTGGTGAGACCCCACCTGCAGTGCTGCATCCAGCTCTGGAGTCCTCAGCACAGGAAGGACATTGAGCTGTTGGAGCGAGTCCAGAGGAGGCCACCAAGATGATTAAAGGGATGGAGTAACTCTCCTGTGAGGAAAGGCTGAGAGAACTGGGATTGTTCAGACTGGCGAAAAGAAGGCTTCAGGGTGACCTAACTGTGGCTTTCAGTACATGAAGGGAGCCCACAAGAAAACTGGAGAGGGAATTTTTACAAGGGCAGGTAATATTAAGGTAAGGGTGGATGGCTTCAAACTGAGAGTTTAGATTAGATATTAGTTAGAAATTAGTCACTGTGAGTATGGTGAGGCACTGGAACGGGTTTCTTGGAGGAGCTGGGATGCCCTGTCCGTGATAGTGTTCAAGGCCAGGCTGGATGGAGCTTTGAACAACCGGGTCTAGTGAGAGATGTCCCTGACAATGGCAGGTGGTTGGAACTAGATTATTTTTAAGGTACCTTCCAACCCAAAGCATTCTATGAGTCTGTGATTCAATAGGCCTTGTCTTTTTCAGGTCTAAGTGTTAAACATTTAACAAGTTAACAAGCTGATAGCAGCAGATCTATATAGATATATTTTGGAACCCCATATGACACTAAATGTGGAAAATGCACATTCACTGCACTTACACACAATGAAAACAAGGACAAAAGATGTTTTGACAGCTCCTAATTCTATGCAAAACTGAAGAGACCACAGTGATCCATCTTTTAATGGTAGACCTTATTTTATTTACAGACAATAAATGATTGCGTTTAGGCTTGAACACTTACACTTGCCACCTGTAAGCTGCACTGACACAGAAAGGAAGGCAGCAACATATGGAAAGGCTAGAAGTGAACATTAACCTTCTCTGAATTTAAACTCACCAGCCTCTGCAGCTGACACTAGGTGTTCGGTTGCACTGAGACTTTCCATCTTTCCTTCCTTCTTGTAAGCTTTGATGGCATTGTAACTGGAAAATGTAAAATATAATTTGGTAAAGGTGAAAACAGATCTACATTATGAAAAAAACAATCCCAAAACAACAAAATGCCTCTCAAGATCATGGTAGCACACAGCCCTTGAAAAAAAGATACCTAAACTATCTTTGTTTAGTTGAATAGTTGATCTTTGAGCACTTAGCTCTTTGAAGTGACCTACTGTAACACGTATTTAAATTGTATTATTAAACTGTCAGTATCAATGGGATTGCATCTTGAAACAGCTATCAGATCTCAAGAAGTAACTTCTAAAAGAACAAATTAGATAGCCTCCTTTTTATTGAGAGCAACACTGACAAGTATCTATCTTCTAGCTCATAAATACACTGAACTTTCTTCTCTTGTTCTAGTTTGTAGCCTTGTGGATTAAGAAATTGTCAACAGAAGCTGAACTGTCAACAGGAATCTACAGCAAAGCTTAAGGACTGAAGTACAGCAATAACAGGGTCTAGACAACTGACAAGTGATGTTTGCATAGCCAGACCAGCTACCTATTCCCTAGTATGCTTCAATTAATAAGGATCAGCAGTAAATCAGGTCACAGTTACAGAGTTAATAAAGTAGAATATTAAAAAATAAGCTATATAAGCAAATCCCATCAACTGACAAAAACAATGAAAGAACTGTCACTAAAATGATTAAAATAACAGTTAAACATTTAGTTCTAGTAGAACATCTTATCATGTTCTCTAATTCTTAACACATCAGTTTAAGTTTTGTTTTTCATGAGGTTTTAAACACAGTGCATTGGCACTTTTAGAGAATTCTTCATTAATAGTATCACCATTCCTCAAGTATTTTCCCAGCATCAGGGTAATGCACTGTACCTGACAAAGGAACAAGGTCTCTTAAATTTGAAAACAGCAAACCATAATAAAGGGTAACAGACCTGGACTAACCAAGAGAATCACAAGTTTGTAATTCACTTAGCACATTTTTATACCCCCCTAAAGAAGAAGCAGTATATCTGTATATCTGAACATTACATTGTGCAGGATATGACACATTTTACAGTTCCACTTACAAGAAGAAGTAAAGTCCCCAGGAAGCCCCTGCTCCCACCATGTTTGGAGTTACCCCTTGATATAAGCCTCGTAGTCCTTCGTGCTTCCAGACAGTGGTCATACAGTGAAGAATCCCATTGTATTTTGGCCTCAGCTCCAATCCATCACTTACTATGAAAGAAAGAAATTATATTGGAAAATATTTCAGGAAACATAAAGTTCAGCTGTGTCAAAGACACCAGAGAAATCCACAGCCTCCAAAGCAAGCTGCAAATGAACATGACCTAACTGATCAACTGTATTTTTAAAATATAATTTCATAAACAAGCAAGAGTTGGGGTTTACAGCTTCTTAACTCTAGAGTTAAAGAACTTAAAAAAAAAGGAGAGAAAAAGAAAGTAATAATAAAAAAAATAAAGACCTCTTTATCTCTGTAAGAATAAATTTCTCATCAATCTGCACTGCTGTGCATTTTTGGTGAGCAGCAGCATCGACTTTTAAGTTTTTTGTCTTCTTTTTAGCATCCCTCCAATTTTGTATCATATTTCACATGATATGGGTAGGGTTCTAAGGAGTCCCAAATAACAATGCTTAAATTCAGTCTTCCTCTTTAAAATGTTCTATAAGGCAATGAGTTATGTCTTCCTGATGATTCCCAAGTCAGTTTTTATCAGAATACTCAAAGTTTACTGCCATCAAAAATTCCTGTGCGCTTCTATTCTCACTGAATGCATTTGCAGGGAAACACCAGATGCATACACTTCTCCCACCTAATAACTTAACAACTGGTTGTTCAAATATTCAGAACATATCACTGTCAAAAATAGGAAAAACACACAAGTTTTTGACAAATTTCATGTTGTCCACACAACTTACAGTGTTAGCTACTATTGCTCCTACCATAACAGCAGGGGACTAAGCTCCTCACTGGTGATATAGGTGGTACTGTGCATGGTGAGATGACAAGAGGTAACAGACACAAGCTGTAATATAAGGAATTTTGACCAAAATTCTTTATTCAGCAGAGTGGCCAAACACTTGTACAAGATGCCTGAAGAACATCTTTGGAGCCACTCAAAAATCTATCAGACAAGACTCCACCAGGTGATCCAAGCAGACCTTATCTGAGTAGGGGGTGAACTCCATAGATCTCTTCTGACCTAAATTACTATGATACCAACATAGCAGCAGCTTTCATTCTTAACAGAGACATAAGGCTAGACTGCAATTGTACTGAAAACTAATCTCAAAGTTTTACAATCAATGTAGTTTTTGAGTCCCCATCAAGATTAAATCCGGTAAACAGTTTTTTGTTCAATGACACATTTATTACTCATTTCCCTTGAATTTTGTTTACAGTCTGTATGTCGTGACAGACTTCACAAAGAGCTATTTGAGCATATCGTGACAAGGCCTCAACACCTTGATAATCACAAAAAACTAGAACAAAAATTAAAAATCTCTTTTCTCCCCCCTGAATAAGCGCTGCTAGACCTTTCTCAAAGACATTTCCGAATTTTTTTTACCAGGTTTATAAACAACTTAAACAATGCAGGAAATCAGAGACATGAATGCAAGTCTGTCAGTCGATGCTGCCAAGAATCTTCACAAAATTCATTTCTAGTATCAGCTCTTACTCCCTGGTTGAAGGTAAAACATAGGAATTGTTATTTTTCAACCCAAAAAAGCATGTGAAGTAAGTGACCTCCAAAATCCACCTAATCCAAACCCGTGCTCAAAACAGATCTAATTAGATCTGGTTACTTAGGGACGTGACCAGTTGACTCCTGAATGTTTCCAAGGCTGAAGAGATTACAGCTTCTCTGGGTAACCTTTTCCAGTATCTGACCACTCTCACACTAAAATAAATAACTGTAATTTTCCACACTCATGCTTGTGCCTGTTCCTTCTTGCCCTATAAACTATTCAGCTCCAAGAAGAATCTGGCTTTACCTTCTCTGGGTCCTCCAATCACATAGTCATAGACTGCAATTATATCTCTCCTCAGCCTTTCCTTTTTGAGGCCAAATCGATTCTGTTCTCCTATGCCATGTGCTCCAGCCCCTTCACCAGGTCTGGGGGCCTCCACTGGAATCACACCAGTATGTCACTGTCTCCTGTCCTTGTACTGGTGAGCCCCAGACTGAACACAGTACTTCAAATGTAGTCTTACAAGTGGAAAATAGAGAGAAAAGCACCTCTGCTAGTTACACTTTTTACAATACAGCCCAGAATGTGCCCACCTAGCATATGCAAGGAACTCTTTAAATCCAACTTTATAAGAAGTCTGTTTGGAAATATAATGCTGTAAATTTTGTAAAACCTCTCTGTGATAGTTCCCTATTTGTTTTTGACATTCTAAAACGCCCATGTCTCTAAGATAACAATCCAGAGATACAGCAAAATGTTTCAACCTCTCTAAATGAGAATATGATAAATGGTGGACGTGTTTCTCACATTAACAGAAAAATCAAGAGAAGCTGTCATATTACACTGTGAAAAAAAACCAAACTAGTCAAGAGTCTTCTGCAAAACAATATCACTACTGTTAACAACTCAGGTTATTACAAAACTACTGCTACACTCTGCGTGTTGAAAATCCTTGACACGGAGGTGAACTTCGAACTAGGGCTTGGGACAAATCCGCCTGTTAAAAGCGGACAGCGCTGCCGCGTCCTCTGGCACCGGTGGTCACGAAAGGGAGGGAAGAGGCTGCCCAGCTCTCTGATCTGCCTGGAAACAGCTCGAGGCTCACGGCACATTTTACAGTCCCTAGAAATGACAGGAAGAGTGAGCTTTCGGATAGCGGGAAAGAGAACCGGAGACCGTTTCTTTCGGCTCACGGCCAGTTTATCCCAAGCTGCGGGGCTGCCCCGCACAGCGCGGCGCGTCCCGGGCCGGGCACGGCGAGCCGGGGCACGTCCGTGCGCCTGCAGCACGGGACGGCGCGGGGGTCGGCCGGTCCGGCCTCACCTGCGAAGCGGATCTTGACGAGGTCGAGCGGGTGCAGCGCCAGTGTGGACAGGACGCCGCCGCTCATTCCCGCCGCCAGGTTCTCCAGGCGCACGTGCCGCAGCAGGGACGGCGCGCGCGGCTCCAGCGCGGGCGGCTCGCGCGCGGCGCACGCGGGGCCCGTGGCGCCCATCGCCGGCGGCGCGCGGGGAGGGGCGGGGCGGGGGGCGGGGCTCGCGGCTTCGCGCGAGAGCGGCCCGCGCGCTGCGTCCGGTCACGTGCGCGCGCGCTTCCCGGCGGAGAGGCGTCGGGATCGGGATCGGGATCCGGCTCGGGATCCGGGAGCCGGGACCGCGATGCGGGTGAAGGTGCTGAGCCGCAACCCCGACGACTACGTGCGCGAGACCAAGTTGGACCTGCAGCGCGGTGAGCGGGACTCCCGGAGCGGGGCTCGGGTCGTGTCGGCCCGGCCGGAAGGGCTGAGGCGGCGGAGGGAGCGCAGGAAGGAAGGAAGGAAGGAAGGATGGCAGGCGCTCCTGCGCCCGCCGGCCGCGATCCGCGCAGCGCCTGGCGGGCCGTGCGCTGCCCTCTCTCCCTCCCTCCCTCCCTTCCATCACAGGCAGTTTTTCTCCGCAGCGCCGGTCCCGGGCGGTGATTTCCGTGCGGTGCCGATCCGCGGAGAACTTCCTTGGCCGTGCCCCGGGGCCGGGCGGCGGCCGAGAGCGGCATCTCGGGGTGTCGGAGCGTGGTCTGGGAACGGCGTCAGAGCCGGAGTGCGGAGTTGGGGTTTATCACCGCTCTGATACTCTGAGATTACCCTCAGTATTACCGAAGTTACTCTTAACAGTGTTTTGCGCTTACTGCTGTTTCATTCCTGGTACGTCGCGTTCTGCTTTTTGCATATCCTTTATTAAAACTGACAAAAATCGTTTGATTTTACATAAAATCACAGAGTCACAACTGCTAAAAAGACCCTCCCCAGCTTTCTTGTAGGCCCCCTTTGAGTACTGAAAGGCCACCATAAGGTCTCCTTGGAGCCTTCTCCAGGCTGAAGAGCCCCAGCTCTCACAGACTTTTCTCATAGGAGAGGTGCTCCATCCCTCTGATCATCTTTGTGTCCCTCCTCTGGACTTGCTCCAACATGCATTTTTAATGTGTGTGTTCCTCTTATTGCAGTTCCAAGGAACTATGACCCTGCATTGCATCCATTTGAGGTTCCACGAGAATACACAAGAGCTCTGAATGCCACAAAACTAGAACGTGTGTTTGCAAAACCCTTTCTCAGCTCACTTGATGGCCACAGAGATGGAGTTAATTGCATGGCTAAACATCCAAAAAGTTTGTCTACAGTGCTGTCTGGAGCTTGTGATGGAGAGGTAAGCTTACAAACCACAACAAACAAGGTACCTTTCTTCCTTATTTTCTATTTTCTTTCTCATTTGTGTTTTGTTTGGTTGGTTTTGTTCCACCTTACTCTTAAGTCTTTCTTCAGCGTAACTTACCTTCACTCAGGAGGTGCAAATTTCCCAGTCTGGGGCAGTGTTTCTCAAACTGCAGGTTGTAATCTTCCAGCACACCAAGGCAGAAACTTTTAGCTGTTCATCTGTGAGCAGAGAGTGTGCCATTCAGTTCCTCAGGATGGAACAGTGAATGTTAATTTATACATTCCATAGTGATTGCTTTTTGCCCACATGACCCCCCTCCTCCCCTTCAAGAAGTTAAACTGCTGAATTAGATTTAAGAAGATTGCATAAAGTCAGATGAGCTAGGGGGAAGGGGCACACAACCAAAAACTTTTTTGAATAATATTTTATCATATTGCCTAAGAAAGCTAACCTTATATTTATTTGACTATTTTGCATAGCAAGAAAAAAAAACCCAAAGGACACTTTAGCTAGAGAAATCTGGAGTTGTAGAAAAAAACAACCTGTCTTCTCTGTCTTCTCTGACCCTTACATTGTTCATTTGGTGGTGCTTGTATATTTTAAAGGTGTCTTCTGGGTAGCTGGTTTGTTCCTGATTTTTACAGAAAGTGCATATGTCATGCACTAGTGTAAGAGAGATTTACCTTTTCAAAGAGAAGGGGAACCAATTTATATGAAACTTTAGCCAGATTTGTTATCTACTGATAGAGTGAGTAAAGTACTGGGTGCTATAAATACATACAAGTTTAAAAACTGATCTCAATTTCTTTGTCTTTTTTTCTTTAATCAACCCAAATACTTTGAAAACAAAGCCTCTCTGAGAGGTGAACATCTGTATAGAATGTAGTACAACAACTGGACTGAAAACATTCTGTTTGTTCCAAAGGCTGTTTCCTTGTGCTTTTGTCTGTAGAGTCTTTTTTTTCCCTAATTTTATAATTGCTGCTTTATTTAGCAAGAATTCTAGTTCAAAAGTAGGAGAATGCAAAATGCAGAAAGTGTACAGCTTAGGTGGGGGGAAGGGGAAAGAAGGAGAGACCCTCACTGTTTTTTGTTTTCCCAAGAAGGGAATAATTAAGTGGTTTCTTACCTTAGAAAGTCTGACCAGTGTTCAAGCCAGCTGTGCCATTTCCTTACCTTATGCTTGAATTGTGAACTGCAGTGGTGGGCTGTAGAAAACTTACACAATATTTACCTCTCTGTTTTTAACAGGTTAAAATTTGGAACTTGACCAGACGACAGTGCATTCGTACTATACAGGCCCATGAAGGCTTTGTTCGAGGCATATGTACCCGTTACTGTGGTGCATCATTCTTCACTGTGAGTATAATGTGGCTCAGTACAGTGCAGCAGTACAGAGTGCCTGCTCACCATCTCTTTTCCACTGAGAAACTTGCTTCCTGCTATACAATCTTCTAATAGTGTATGAATATGCTTATTAAATTTGTCAGTGAACCTGACAGTTCTGTTTATGATGAAACTGTTTCTGATGCTGTGATACGGATGTTATTCAAGACAATTGAAGGGATAGAGACCAGAAAATAGCTAACAGATGGTCATGTAATTAAAACTTGAGTAAACTAGATTTCATTAAAGTAGGAAATAGATTATGTTCATTGAAAGACATAGAAAAGTGTAAAAAAGTAACCATTTGCATATACTATGATTAAAGATAATCTGAGTCAAGATCATTCCATGTGAATTAAGCTTTGTTAACTTAAATCGACCACAACACGTTCAGTTGCATGTAAACAATCTGGAAATAATATGTGTTTCTGTTTACATTAAAACAGTTCTAAGATGACACAATAAGAACTGTTTTTGAAATCAAGAGTGCCCTGAGATTTTGTTTCTTTTGAACTGGGCATAGAAGAGCCATTTTCACTGTGTATTTATATTTACTGAAGTATATGCCAGGTCACAAGAACAGTAGTTAGGATATGGGGGAGGTCATAGTAAAAAATTCTAAGTGGCACCAGATTAGAATCCCCTTTTGACAATCCCTCTGCCTGAAAATTGAGGGAGGGAGAGAAGAAACAGTAGTACTGCAGTCAGGAAAGGAAGTTAAACTTGTAGAGCTAGCATTTTTTTAGGCCTTTTTGCATGATCCAGGTCACTGCACAGCCATGCAAAAGCTTGTGCTGGCATTAGTGCAAGAAGTAGAATGGCATTTGAAACAGGCAGCTGAGCAACTGAGGTGGAAAGTGCCTTTTAACTGTTTACGTTCTCATCAAAGTGACTTCCAGAAGGTAATTTGCAGTTTAAGGTGCCAGTTGATTAAGAATCACAAAATGTATCCTTTGAAAAATAGTCACCACTCCAACTCACCTTTTGCCTATTCAACACTGGAAATACCTGTTTTGAAAACTGGAAAAGCTCTGTGAATCAGGATAGACAGTTGAATAGGTGGTTATGGGGAACAGCGACAAACTAGAAATCAGTCACCTGCTTTCACAAGCAGACAGATCCCCAGACCATCTCTGAGCAGCAGCCACTGTGGAAAACAGCCCCCACCTCCCCTTGCTGCTTCCATTGTCCCAGTTTTTATTGCTGAGCATGATGTTCTCTGGTAAGGAATACTCCTTTGGCCAGTTCAGGACATCTGTCATGCCTGTGTCCCCTCCCAGCCTATTTGCTGGTGGGGGAGGCAGGGGTGATGACTGACGCAGTGGGAGCAGAGGGAAATGCCTCTGCACTGTGCAAACACTGCTCAGCAGTAGCCAAGACTTTGTCAGCACTGTTTTAGCCACAAACCCAAACCACAGTGCCAGATGGGTTACTATGAAGAATGTTCACTCCAGCCAGATCATGTACATGTTTCTAGCAAAATATTATGACCAGGAGGGCTATTCTGCAGCTTGGAGGTATAAAACAGAACAGTGACAGGCAGGAGAAAGCACTTGTGTATGTCATAGAGCATTCTCTTTGAAAGGCTGCCTGTATTTAATTGCAAAGCACATCTAGCAAAATAAACAGAATATATTTACATAAAGCTGTTTGTGCTTTCTCCAATATTTCCAGGTTGGTGATGACAAAACTGTGAAGCAGTGGAAAATGGAGAGCCCGGAAAATGGAGAAGCAGAAGAACCTATTCATACAATTCTTGGAAAGGTAGTAAATCTGAGTTTTGGTTTTCCTACATCTCTTTTTTTGAATTAAGTTTGAACCAGTTCTTATCTAGCTTTTGGAGGAGATAGAAATAGTTTGATATTACCCGTTATCTTAATGGGTTGTCAAGTGATGGTATCAAATTTCGTAATAGCACTTTTAAAGTATCTTCACGTTTTTATTACGTTTATTTTACATGTAACCAGAAAGGAATATGTCAAATGCCATCAGAGATGCTTGACTCTGTCTCTGCTAATCATCCCTCTCCTGCAAACTAGTCAGATCTTTCTGTAGTCTCTTGCTGTTCAGATGTGTGTTGTCAGGGCTTAGTCTGCATTAAATTTCTTTTCATGGCAGTACCTTGCAGCCATTCAATGCAAAATACTAACTTTACATCTTTGTTTTTGACAAAAGCAGACTAAAAATATATACTTTGTCACTCTCAATTTATAATCAGCTTATTTTGGGAAAACCATTAAATACTTTTGTAAATAGATAGATTGAAACTCTTTAGTTGTTGTAATGTCTATGGAATCCATTCAGGTCCCCACTGAAAATTCATAGTTGTACCCTTGACGTTTCCATTTGCTTTAAAGTCAGCCAGAACTTTGTAAATTTGCTTTTAATGCCAACTCCATTGTAAATTAACAGGAAATGCATGCATGCACCTTAAATGAAAAAGAAAACTTGGCTACTGGCAGGGCCACATCTGACAAGACTTAGTTTCTTGTTGCACTGGTGCTTGATTTTCAGTAATAAAAAATTAATAAAACCATGGGAGACTCCATATGCAATGATTTGTTGATCTTTTTGGTAATAGAACATACTTGCATATTTATGCATACATTGGTTTTGTAAATTTTTGCCTTTTTGTTTTTTTTTCCTTTAAAGACAGTGTATACAGGAATTGATCACCACTGGAAGGAACCCATTTTTGCCACCTGTGGCCATCAAGTGGACATTTGGGATGAACAAAGGGCAAGTCCCAAGTGTTCTCTGACTTGGGGTTTTGACAGCATTAGCAGTGTAAAATTTAATCCCATTGAGGTAATGTTTATTTTCTATATTGTAAATCAGTATTTTTCTTGAGCAGTATAAGATCTAAACTCTATTTACATCATCTTGATTTTTTTTTCCAAATTTAGATTTTGATATATGTTTTAACAGAATATTTGGGGGGGTATAGATAGATTTTAGTGGCTATACTGATTTGGAATGTAGTACCATATGTTTTTATATTTTTGTCTTTTATCTCTCTTAGGGAGAGGAGAAACAAAAGCAGGGCAGTCTCCATTCTGCCCACAGCAATACAGATCTGGTATCTCAGTTGTGTAGTGTAGGTGTGACGTGGCTGTGGAGCTGTCACCTGTTCCAGTATTGTACTACCTGTGACTGAGACTTCTCACCTTCTCCATGGCAAAACAATTGCATTTGATCTTTTACAGCAGTTCCTGTTATACCTCTTGACTGGACTATGTTCATAGCTTAAGTGTGTATGAAGAATTGCTTGTTAGGTTTAAAGTAAAGGCCACCAGGTGGATTCTGAATCTTACAGGGAAAGCTATTTAAAATGTTTGTGCTATATAATATTTAAAATGTTTGTGTGTATAAATGTTTGTGCTGTATATTCCTGCACAGGAAAAATGATGAATGTATTTCCTTGACTGAAAAAGAAACTGTTTGACTACCAACTATGTGAAATAGCTTAGGTATTTAATTTTAGCTGTTAACTACCCTCTAGAAGTATTCAAAGACCATACACACTGGTTTTCTTTTTATTTATGTTTTTTTAGACATACCTTTTGGGAAGCTGTGCTTCTGACAGAAATATTGTGCTATATGATATGAGAAAATCAACTCCATTGAAGAAGGTAATATTTTTCTTTTTAAGAGTAATTAATGGCACTAATGATCATACTGAATATGTTAATAGCCTGTAAGTGTTGATGGCAGTAGAGAAAGGGACGCTCTGAACGGTGAGTTCACTGAGTTTTCATTGAGTCTTCTGAGTTTAAATTAAGGTTGGGATTTAAACAATGCAGAGTTAGAAGGGCCCTTTTCTGCATTTAGACAGGCTGTCATGCTCACTCTTTTGTAATTCTTGATCAAGTGCCTGACCTGACAGCAATTTCACAATAAGAACTTAATGTTCTTGTATTGCATTCTGTCTGTGTGTGTGTAATTTTTTAAAAATTTTTTTTTCTCCTCCTTGCCAGAAGGAAACAAGGTATCTTCTAAGGCATTTCCTTTCTGCCACTTGAGAGCCTTGCTCTGCATTTGAAAAGGTGTTTTTTCTTTGCAGGGAGATAAACTCTCCCCTATGCGCCTACCATAAATATTCAGAAATCCTTTGCAGTGTAATCAAAATTGTATTTATATGTGGAACATACTCATGGCATGAAGATTCCTGTTTAACAGAATGTATGTATTTATTTTAAACAAGAAGATGGTAATTCATACATACATATTAAACCTCAGTCTTCTGTGGACTGGAAGTGAGATGTCCATTTCTGCATTGAGAGCTAAGAACTCTGTAACTCCTGGGAGAAGGGTGCTGCTTATTAGAGGTACCTTACTTACGTACAGGCACTGGTTTCTGGCACTGCTGTGTTCTTGGGGTTTGATCAGCAAAGCAGTGGGGACTCAGTGGGAGTCCCTTCATGAATGGAAATAGGAATACAACATCTCACATCATGAAGCAGTAGCTCTCTTGCCCATTTGTCCTGTCTATGGGTTTCGAAGCCTTAAGTTTCAAAGAGGGAGGGATAAGATAGAGAGATGCTCCCTAAGTGCAAAATAAGAACTAGTCTGAAAAAGCTGGGAAAAGATGAAGGAAAACAATTCTGTTGAAAAACAAGAAGAAGATGTTTAGTAGGAGTTGGTGCACTTTAAAAGTCATTCTTGTGCAACCTGGGGAATCAGGAAAGCTTAGGGTGGACTTTTGCATTTAAACAGCTGACAGGAACTGTGCTTTCTCTTGCTTGCTATGTTCTTAGCTGTTCATTTCAACCAAATACCTTGTATGTAATAAAAGAAGACATTAATTTTTTGGGTGATCAGGCTTTGTGTTAAAGTAATCTTAACATCTCCAGGCTGACACTCTTTGTAAGCAAGTGTTCATAGTTAAATAAACCAAGATAGCCAAATCTTCAGGGACTTCACAATTTTGACTTATCTTAATAGGTACTTACACTTACTCATTTCATAAGGAGTCTATGGTAGATTAAAAATAGTGTCAGAAGATGGCTCCACTACAGGTTTAGATAGTTCTGAAATGCCATTATTAATGTATTTACTTCCGGACCAGGTTGCCTTACATAATCCTAGAACTGTACAGAGAATCCGTTTCTTAGGCACTATTTTAATTCCAAAAGCCACTGCTGAAATGAACTGAATGCTTGTACATTTCAGTGAAAAAATAGTGATGTGGAGCTGTGGACTGTGGATGTGGACTATGACCAAACATGACACCTTTTGAAGGAGCTGGATTTTTCACCATCGTAAAGTTATTTTGTGACATGATTGAAAATACTTTTTATACATATAATGGGTTAACATTAATGGTTTTCTCATTTTGCAGTGGTTGATAAACTTGTACAGGGAGGAATAAAGAACACTCCTTGATTAATAACCTCCCATACATGTGCAAGGTTTGTAACTAGAACAGTATTGAAATCTTGAACAAATTCCACTTGTCATATTACCGTGAACATAGGGCATTTCAGTGGCCACTTCTTAAACTAGAGATCACTTTATACATCCAATGATTCCATTCAGTTCTGAATGCACACAGTTTCTGAAAATGAGCAATGTTCTGCAACAGACTTTATAATGAACAGGGTAGTGTCACCTAGGAAATGGGGACTTACGAAGAAATGAGAATTATGAGATTATGCACACACTCATAAGCTCACAGTCTTTTGGAGGGATGTTTGGTAGAGTCATTACTGTAAGGATTATAATTGTACAACTATATTCTAGAATATGTATGTAAATGTATGGTGTTTGGTGTAGTAAGTCAAGAACAAAAATGAGTTTGGAGTACCATAGCATCAAGCACACAAATTTCAGGATTGTTAAGAAGGATTATAGCTGGCCTGGAGCACTGTAGAAAATCCTGTTCAGAGTTGTTCAGTTTGTTAATAAGTTGCTCTGTAATTACACATCCACTTTGTGTCAGGCATACTGTATAGTTTTTATTTTTAAATATGATGGTTGGCAGTTTCTCTAAGACTGGGCAGAAGCCAAAGCTGATGTGTTTGGTGTGTCCAGTGACCTCCTGCCCTCCCTTCTCCTACAAAGGCCCAGCTGTTACTGCCACAACTGTCCTCCAAGGTGGGGATGTCTGACATACAGCTTCTTAATGCCTCTTGTCTAGTCTGCAGATAGCAAAGCAGAAGCGTCTTATTAGTCTGTTATCAGCTGCCCTCTTCCCAGTTGAGGGCCAACTGGCCTCTTTGTTAGCCATATGCTTGCTAGCAGCAAGCAAATCTTAAGAATGTGGAGCAAATGACTCACTGCTGATACAGGGATAGTGGTGAGCAGATTTCAACACAGTAACTTCCGTATATACACTGCTTGGCACTTCAGCAAGAAATGGCAACTGTCCAGGAGAATTCATGAACTGCAATTTCAGAGATAAAATAAGAAAGGGATAGTAATAACTGGGAGAACATTAAAATGTTATAATTGCTTTGCAAATGCTGATTCACAGCTTCAATTAATGACTGTATCCCTTGAAATAACCATTTAATTAGGCATGTCTATAGATTACTTAACCAAAGGTTCCTGTAAATATGATAGAGAAGTGTAATCTTTCAGAAGTTCCAGGTTTACTTTTAGACCACTAGCGTGTTGCCATGATAAATGGCCACTTAGAAGAATTCTAAGGTGATGTACAGAGGAAATTTTAATGTCTGTGTAGCCCAAAGCAGTGGACATATGATGAAGGACAGGAGGGTCTTGAGTTTGGATTCTAACACTGCTGAGGAAACATTCTGTCATATCACTGTTTCACTGGCATGATTGTGTGTCTAGGAAGGGCTTGTCTCCAGTGGTGTATAGGAAGTTTTGAACTATACTGAGTATTTTGCTGCCTGTAACAAGGTTGCAATGTGTAAATATTTTTCAGGTTATCTTGAACATGAGGACAAATACACTGTGTTGGAACCCCATGGAAGCTTTCATTTTTACGGCAGCAAATGAAGATTACAAGTAAGTGTGACCTTGCTTCTGAACATGTTACATTTTTAATCTGTGTCTTGGTGATTTATGAGCATGCTAAAATAAATTTTTAAAAGACTACTCTAAATTTGAATCACTTAATAGCCTAGAGAATTACAGGCTTACTGATTGTAAGAAACATGAATTGATGGTAGACTGCCTTTTTTTCTGCATTTCAGTACTTGAGGGATAAAAAGCAGTGTAACTTAGAAAAAGTGTAGTTGAACCAATGCAACTGTAACTTGTACTGTTGGTCCAGTCTGAGGCAATATGTGTGTTTATTTTCTCGCTGGCTCTTGCAAAGCTTGATATATTGTACTGATCAGCTATTTTGATAAAAACATTCTTAAAAAAATAAATTAATCTTTTGTGAAACAGTTCTGGAGACTGCAATACTTATCCTTTCAATGTCTCGAAGCAGTTTTTTACTTTTGAACAATACTATTCATGTGAAAAGCTAATCTGATATTGAAAAAGCTGTCTCTTCAAAACTAGGCCACTGCAAATGTGCTCCATATCCTCTTTTCCAGGAAGTCGGTGATCTAACAATAGATCACTGTTTTCTTCTAGAACATAGGAATTTTATCACTTAAGGCTGTTTTTCCAAGAAAATGGAGTCTGGCTCAGACCTTGAAAGTGGGTTTTATATTCAATGTACTGTTTTTCTTGTATTTTGATTATGGTATGATAAAGCTACTAGGCTACCTTATCTGTTTGTAAGTTTAGAGTTTTGTTTATAAATTTGCTTTTTTTTTTTTTTTTTATTTCTGTTTGGTTGGTTTGGGGTTTTTAAATTTTTTTTGTCTTCTCCTTCCTAAACTAAAAACAATAGCTTTTACTGTCAGGGGCAACTGTCCTCTTGCAGCCTAAAGCAATAAATATGCAATGGCAAATGCATATATCAACTTACATCAACACTTGCACATGCAAGCGCTTGCTGATTATGTGGAGCAGCAGTTCTGAATGTGATGCTGTATCTTTCTTTTGGGGAACTCAAAAGGGAAAGGTATTAAGCTGTTGATGTATTTATTTTAAAGCTTATATACTTTCGATATGCGCTTTCTGGAATCGCCTGTGATGGTGCATATGGATCACGTGTCTGCTGTTCTTGATGTGGATTATTCACCCACTGGGAAAGAATTTGTGTCTGCCAGCTTTGATAAGTCTATCCGCATTTTTCCTGTGGACAAAGGTCACAGCAGGTGAGTGGTTTTACACCTTTCTGTCTTGCTGTCATTCATTTCACTGACTTCCCTCCCAAGTCTTCAAAACTGTTAATTCATTCATTAACATCTTCACTGGAGCATTCACTTCCTGGGAATGGTGAAATCTGACTCTGTCCATAGCTTGAAACTGCCAGGCCGTGTGGTTGATGCAGTTCTGGAGTCTGTATCAAAAGTAGAACTACTCAACAGGTAGCAGAACTTATGCAGTATGGAATTAAATTTACAGTGGATTATTGTGTTTGGATGTAGTCATTTGTATTTTATCAAGGTGAATCCCATTTTATTTCCCTCTATGCATCTTGAAGGTTTTTTAGGTCACTTTGTACTGTATCTGTCACCACTTAAGTTTGCAGTGTATTACAACATTGAAGTATTTGGTTTTCTAGAGATTGTCTTCATCCTATATGGATGATTTCTAAAGATGTTATCTAAAATGTATTGCTGTATGAATTCCTGAGAATTAGTTTGGGATGCTTTTGTGATCTGTTTCAGTGCACTTACTACCTTTTATTCACATTTTGTTAACCAGGTTTTGATTCATATGACAGTGCTTTCAATAGAATTCATTTTGATTTAGCTTTCATGTAAGATTTCATAAGTCAGTATATTAAGTATTTTGCTGAAGTTCAGATTGAATCTACTGTGTCTCCATTATTTTTTATTTTTCTTTCAGTTTGATGAAAACTGAAGCAAGTTATCTGATCTGTGTGGTATCAAATGGTCTTCATAAACCTCTCTTCATTATTCTCTCTTGTCAGTTCTTCCTCCTTTTTCTTTTTTCTTAACTTTATTTTATTTCTACTTAGCTTCCTTTCTCCAACCTCAGCACCCCAAAAGGTTGTTACTAGGTCAGGTTCTAGGTAGTTTGAGGGTGGAAACATTCAGATATTTGTTGGTGAAGGAGTATATTTTTATTATTGATTGAAATTATGTATGCAATGTAACTGTGCTCCTATGCTGCATTAAAGAGTGAGAGGGGCTGTTAACATTCCCTCTATATCTAATCTACAGATAGTTTTCATTTCCTTTTTGTCTTGCAATAATATTTTAAATGTAATAGGTAGTGCAGTTCCTTTGTACATTTGGGTTTTTCTCAAATTCTTGCATTATTAATATGGTTAGCAGCTCTTTTATATGGATTAACAATGTTCACAGAAGTGGTTATATGCAAAGCTAAAGCACATCACTGTGGGGAAGTTTGCAGACCCCATAGTGCAACAGTAAAAAGCTTTATTCCACATTACAGCAGATTGTTGCCAAGGCCTGTGGAAGGAATTTTACTCTTTGTCCCCACTTTTTTTTCCCCTTTTGTGTGATGGCAGTAAATCTATTGAGGAGAAGCCTTACAAATGAAGAACTTTGCCTTGTATAGGCTGACTAGAGTGTTCTGGGACACATAAAATTCTTTAAAAGATGAACTTTTTCAGAATTCCACAGTTGATATTAATCTCATGGAATGGAGAAAAGTCTCTAAATAGATGTGATCCCACTTGGAAAACTGAGAAGGCAGTTAAGAGTATCTGCAGATAAGGATCCTGACATATTCCTGTTTTGATTTCTGCTCTCCTGGCAATATGAAAAGCTCCTAACTTCAATTGCTTTCTCTTTTATTTTTAAATGAGAATTTAAATAATTAAATTCTTTAGCTCTAAGAAATAAAATTTATTATCAAGTTGATTAAATTGAGTAAGTGCTTGGTAAACAGAACTGTATTTCTGTGCGAACTTTAAATGACAGATCTAGGTTATTTGGCCATGTTCTGTGTTTTTCCTGTCCCTGAAAATGATATTTAATAGCTTGTGATGGCAGCAACAGGAGAGGAAAAGGCTGCAAATTCAGGGTAAGGAAGGGAAAAGTACTTAGTTCCCCAAAGGGTGAAGAAAAGCTTTGTTATTGAGTCACATAGTATAATGAAAGTAAACATAGAAATGCTTGTGAAAGTGCAGATGTGCACACACCCCCTTAAACTCAACACCAGTGAAAAGCTGATGTATTGATTTCTGAAGGTACTTGTGCTCAGTCTTCAACATGGTTGTTCTTGTAGAGCATTGCTTGCTGGGGAATTACAGGAGCTGATTAAGCTTATTAAAGCTTATTAAGCTGATATATTGATTACTTTTGTTTTTCTCACAACCTCTCCAGTTAAATTCCAGTCCAGTTGTCCCACAGCTCTTGAATAATAGTTTCCTTTACAGTATTACTTGGTTTTTCCTTGTAAAAATAACTGAGTAGAAGAAACAGAATGGTCTGTGAGCTGTAGTGCATGTCTGATACTTTGAAGAAGTGGCTATTGGTGGACAATAAGTAGACCTTATTTTTCTTCACTTTCAGAATGCTAAAAAAATAGCTATAATTACCAGAAAAGTGTACCTAGTCCTTTATTTTTATAGCAGAAATGAAAGAATAAATTTGTTTGATATATACTTAATGAAAATCAGATAAGAGTTTTATTTAATATTGGTGTAACTGTAGCATGCAGAAACATTTTTCAACAGGTGTCAGCACTTGTTGCGAAGGAGTCTGATTGGAAGAAATTAGAAAAGAAAGAAAGTCGATCTTTGGGTAAAGGAGGGAAATCACAATGAGGAGTAGCAAATCCATTATCATATATCATAAATGGACAGGTGTTTATTTGCTGTTCTTATTCATAATGATGGTGTCAGATTCTTTGGCACCTGTTTTTCTGCATTCCCATTCTGTAATACTCCCAATGCATATCAATCAAAATTATTTCAGGAGCAGTATGGATATCATATTGTATACCCACGGCATGTTTTGCAAAAAGAGTTATTTTTAACTACTTACTGTAATTTCTATGAAAGCATTTGTTTAAAAAGCATCTTATCCGAGATGGTTATTTATCAGTCTGAGTGTAACACTTTACTGGAATCTCTATCTATAGAGGGATAAGATCAGCACAGTGTTAAAAAAAGTCAGATTTTTTTTTAAAAAACAACAGCAACAAAAAGTAAAAAATAAATTTGCCTTTCACTGAATACTTTCTGCTATTTGAAAGCTAATGTTGGTGGGAAGTGTGATGATAGCTCATTTTAAAATGTTTCCCTTTGCTTTAGGGAGGTATATCATACCAAACGAATGCAGCACGTCATCACTGTAAAATGGACTTCAGATAACAAATATATCCTGTGTGGCTCAGATGAGATGAATATTCGCCTGTGGAAAGCCAATGCTTCTGAAAAACTGGGAGTGGTAAGAGCTGCATTTTGCTTTTTGTTATCACAAGATGTTTGGTTAGCCTGTGCAGCCTTAACAAACGGTAAAATTGTAGTTTGACATTTGTGTTTAATTTGCAGACTGACATGCTCAGTACAACTCATTGCATTTACTGCAGCGTATAATAATAATAATAGTAAAGTTACATACCTCATTATTGTTACACAAAGTGACTTTTTTTTGGTCTTGTTTAACAATAATCATCAGTTCTATCTAAACTAGACTTGAGTTTTTAACCTGTGTGCTAAAGGTTAGAATGCATCCCTTTGCACTAGAGAAAAGGCAATAAATTCTTCTTTGCCATACTTAAGTAGTTCTATTGAAGTTTTGGGTTACTACATTTAAAATTTTTGTTTGTTTCGTGTTTGTTCATGAAGTTGGTTTGTTAAAAAAAAAGAATAAAAATTTTAAAAAATCATACCATGATAAGCCTGTGCATTGTAAAATAGGCCATTGGCACTGATGCATGGGTGAGATTGTCATTAGCCTGTATAACTGTCAGATACCAACTGGGCAAACTGGTGTGGTGCCTGAAGTCCACTTGATTCCATGTAAGTCTGTTTAGTTGAAGTGTCCCTAGTAGGAACAGACACCAGCCTAATTAAATAAGTCTTTTCAGTTACACTTGTTCAAATGTTTATGTATAGACAAAGCCAGAATATTCCTTTATGGTTCCCAACTGTATATATTCATCTGCACAGTTGAACTGAAGTACTGAGTGACTGTGGAGAACGAATTTGACACTTTGCTGTGAGTGATCCCTTTATGTGGCTTTATAGTGTTACAGTGTTTTGGAGGTGCTTACATTGCTTTTTCTGAGCCCATTGGCACAGCTGTCAGATAATGCCTGGGGAAATTTCTACTTGATCTTGTAAAAGATTGCAGGGAGAGGAAAGGGAAGCTGTAATTCAGGGAAGAATGTTGTGGAGTTAAGTGGACATCTATTGCATAGTTACGTCTAGGGCTGCTTGTGATTACCTGAAGCTCCATCAGCTTATAGTATTTGCAGGAAGGAAGTGGAGCAGAGCTGGGAGAGGTGGCAGGTGAATGGGAGTAGTAGAAGTACTTAGGGCTACTCTGTGGAATGGGATAGTTCATGGATTGTTGTGCACTGTGAAGCACTGGATGTGGAGTGGCACAGATAAAATACATGTATATCTTTAGTCATGGCCCAGCATAGGTATTGGGAAGTCCTGTTATTCTCATTTTTGCTACAGAGCTGTAGGTAAAAAACCCACAGCTTTATGGTCTGTGCAGTAATTGTGGTTACAAATTACTATTTAAGTTAAATTTTTTTAAATGTGGTGACTCCTTTTTTGGAGGGTGCTTTTTCTTTTTTCTGTTCTGCATTGATTCTTGGGATTTTCCCATGTGGTCAAACACGAATATCAGTCCCATACTTGCTAATTCCAGGGGCTCCACAAAGCTCATTAGAGATTTAACTTTTTGATTTAACTTTTGATGTTGAATTTGTTTAGACAGTATGGTGTTGGGCAGAAATTATTACCTGTTTTCCTTCTGTTGTATCCATATGCTCATGGCAACACCCTTTTCACCTGATTTTACAATATTAACTGAAACTTCCTCTGTTAATCCACTATATTATTAGTGAGAGATCATGATCTCTCTAAGCTATTTTTCTGTAACAGAATTGTCTGTTAATTTTGATGTGCATTTTTACTCTGTGCCCTCTGTGTGAAGGACAAGTGGGTAAGAAAAATGTCAAAAATAACATTTTCATATAGAAGAGTTCCTAATATTTTCAGATGTGAACAAAAAGTTCTAGTACTAGATGGCATTGGCTCATGTTTTTATGAAAGACTAAGGATAATTGGCTCTGGGAAGTAATGGGCAAACCCAGCTCCTTCTGCATTATAGAAATACTGTGTACCAAAAGGACAACTTAGCTATTGTTTAAGTATTCAGAATGCAGACTGGTAAATGGCATGCTGCTGTTTTCGATAGTATTTGCATCAGTGAAAACTGGCCGTGGATGTGCCTAAAAAAGGCGCTATTAATTGTGACTATTGGCTATTGGATGTGGTCTGCGCAGTAATGCTCGTGTTCCTTGGCCTGACAGTGAATCCTACATAAAATAACCTTTTTTGTTTTTCCATAAGTTCAGTTTTGTTGCTTGATATGCCTCTTGAAAGCTGTGCCTACAATTTGGTTCTGCTCTTGTGGGATCAGACCAAACAAGCTTTTGTAACGTGCTGTGTGTAAGCATTTCTGTCAAAGTGCTTTGGCTGTTGGCTCCCAGGAGAGCTAAATCAATATCTGTCTGTGACACAGGTCAAGTGGCATGTGGTTTATTATTTGATTTTTTTTTCCCTTCTGTTTGTTTTTTTTTTTTTTTTTTTTGAGTTGGTTTTTTGGGGATTCTTTCTTTGTGGGTTTGTTTGGGTTTTTTTTACTGTCAGAAGTGAAAGTCATCCCATCCTTTAGAATACAAAACCTGTCAATCTATCCTAGAAAGAGTACCCCACAACAACAAAAGACATCTTAACAAAGCAAAATTATTTAGAAATACAGGAAGAACATAAAAGGGACAATAGTGTATTATGTAGAAAAACTGCTCTCACTTCTCATGGAGGACATCAGTGAACTTGTAAAGAATTACATTATTAGGGAGAAGAGGTAATGTTTCAGATCCCTGAATCTTGTGTGGAAGTGGGTTCAAGCATGAAGTTGCTGAAGCCTTGAATTTATCAATACACAGAATTTGAATGTCTGAAGCTGTTATAGTTGTTAAATTTTTTTTTTAGAAGCGCTAAGAAATTTTATTTTTTGGATGTTTAGAGAGTAATTGTTGCTAATAGAACTCGAGAGTAGAATCTTCATGGCTCATCATGGTCTTGGATATACCCTGGTAATGTTTGGGTCCAGGCAACTGTGCTGATCCTTGCTTGATCCAATGTGGTAGTTCCTGTGATTCTTAACATTGCAACTGTTAATGGTTATTTAGCTGGTTCCACTGCTTTGCTTCAGTACCTGCTTCTTCTTTTTTATAGGATTGGTGTTCTTATCTTCACAAGCATGTGCTTGCTGCTTTTATAAGTGTCCAGTTCTTCCACAGTCTGTGGCTATTTTTTGAATATTTTGAATATTCAGAGCTGAACATTCAGTAATTCTGTCAGAAGTGTCAGAATATGTCTTAAATGCTTAGTTGCTTGGTCTGCTATTTTTCTATGCTGAGAAGATTTGATTGAATGACTCATCCGAAGGTCACTGTATTTCTGATATAATGCTAAAATCTTGCAATACATTGTATTTTAAGATGGATATTTTTGGGCTCAGGATGAGTGGAAACCAACATCCTGAATGAGAAAGAAAAATAGTAATCAAACTTTTTTTTTTTTCTTTGGTGAGTACTTAGCCTTAGTTGTTTTTTAGCATTGCTGGGTTCCAAGGAAGTCAGAGTGAACATATAGTACCCATGTTGTGGCTGGTGAACATTTATCCAGTTGGAAAGTTGTACTTTCTGAACCGTGGCTACCCGAGCAGTCATCAGTTCTGACATGCATGTTTCTTCTGGGTTTTAATTTATTTGGCACTGCACTCATTATTCAAAATCACTGAAACATGAAAGAATAAAAGTCTCTTGAGGAGCCAGAGGCATCTTGTGTCTCTACTCCATTGACAATTGAGTCTGCGCGGGTTTTACATAGGGGTAACAAAACCCAAATCTCTCTGTTGGAGGTACTGCAGAAGTTGCTTTAAAGTAATTTGCAATATTTAGTTTTTAATAAAAATTGATTAATTGACAAATACGTATTATTAAATACGACTTAACAGGTGTTATTTTCAAAGCAGTAAACATCTACCTCTGCATGTCCAAAAGAAAAAGACTCAGTTAAACAAGACTTTTGAGAAACTCCAGACTGTTCAAATACTGTACATAAAATATGGCTTGTTAAGTATGTTTGAGGCTTTTTTACCTGTTCTCTTGAAAAGGTTTGGGATTTCTAAAAGGTAAATTATTTTGACTTTTGATAAAAAGAGGAAAATAGAGCCTCAGCTGTGTGAAAAGCCTGGAAAAGCAGCAGTAATAGAATAGATTTCAGTTAATAGTGTACAATTAACGTAATTAATACAAAGAAAGGCATAAAATAGGTAAAAGGATAGATTAGAAAAAATATATTAGGGTTTTTTTAATTATAGTGAAAACAATGAACCATCAGTAAAACATTTAAAAGGTGTATTGCTGTTCAGTCTACTGACACGCTAAAAAAGAAGTTATACCTGCAGTTCTTAGCGTATAAATGCTTCGTAACATAACTTCAGAGAGGTACAGCTCCAAAATTTGGCTGTGTTAGAATTCTGAATTAGAACAGAGAACTGGGCAATTGAATAACATAATCTTCTGGTTGGTATTTCAGTAGAACTAGTGCTGAGCATAGTGCTTGTGGAGCATAGGTTTGCTGCTTTCTTACAAGATGCAGAAATAACAGATTCGAGTAAAGGCTGAAAGAGAGGAGGAAGTGCAGTTCTGAGTCTTGGTTTTGATCTAGCAAAGTGCATTAGCAGGAGCACATCAAAACTGTCTTAAGTAATTGTTTATCCTTTTGGTCTGGTTCTAGTATGTGGTTCCATTTTCTGAGATAATGCTGATAACAAGCAGTAGCAGACACTGTGTGACATGGCATTCTTTTCGTAGTGATTTTGGGCTTGTGATTGATTCAGCGCACCTGTACTTCAGCCCTTTAGCTATGATTTTGTGCTCTTAACATCTACATTGCCTTACATTACCTTTCTTTTTTTATTTTTGTCATCCATTTAGATGTAAAGAAGCCAAAATTTTTTGTTCCAGGAAACAATGAATAATAAACTTAGTGGCAATAGATTTAGAAAGGTGTTTTCAGCAGAGCAGTGGAAAATAAATGAAGAGAAGCTATGGTTTAGAAAACTGCTGGGATATGTTTGGATTCTAAAAATATATTACATCAGTGCTCTTGCCTGCCCTAATCTAGAAGGGCAACCTGAAGAGGACTGATAAACATTAATTTCATATACTTATGCTGAATTATGGAAGTCTTAACAGCGTGGAGTTTTAAATACTGCACAGTACAAATACAGCCCTCTTGACAAGGATAATTTTTTTTTAAAGGTGGTTTTAGCTTTTCAATCAGGGCTCTGGAAAAATGCTTACCTTCCATTTAGATGTGAAAAATAACCAGCTTCCATCATCAGGAGGGAGAAGAGAGGCATGGGCAGTTTATTCGAGGAGGCATTTTCTTATTGCTGGCAACTTGGTTGCATTTAAAGATTTCTTTTTCTCCGTTTTTCACTCTGGGTATTTGCTGTGAAGTGGCACAAATCAGCTCTCTTTCTGCCACATAATTTTTATTTTCCTCATGTAGGAAGGAAGTGGCACATTCACTCATGTGTGTATGAAATGGAATGTATGGAAAAAAGAGTCATACGTCATCTTTGAGCGTGTCTCATGATGTCATATAAATCCTAATTTATTATATTATGGTGTTCTAGTCCCCATAAACAAAATCTCTAATCCTGTTAAATCATGCTGTGCATCTTCTCCAGCCCAAAACAGAATGGGGAGTAATGCTGTTCTCTTCAGCTGTTCACGTTGACCTTTGTAAAATGACTTGCAAGAGAGAGGTTGGAATTCAGTGGATTATTGCAGTCTGCTTTCTTAGCTATCTGCTGTCTCTCATAAATAGAAACTTGTCATTACTGCAAAATTTTCTTTTATCATCATGTAGATGAGGGTGCACTTAGCACAGCCTGGTGTTTTGGCCACTGGCATGTGGTAGTTGGATGGAAAGTCACCAGCTGTGTACCTTTTTGTATACCACATTACACACAAAAATGGAGTCAGACTCAACCACCTCTTGATCTATAATAATTTTTTAAATAAGATGTCCTGAATTTTTCTTTAATTTACAGATTCACCTCTTGTCTGTAGAATCATCAAGGTTATACTAAATCGGCAGCAATTTGCTCTTCTTAAATTAAAGGAAAATCATTGCATTTAATTAAAATAAAAGCTCTTTAATTTGGATTATGTTGGCAGTTTTCTGCAGAGTGGGAACACCTGGGATTTATTGAGAGTGAAGCAGCTATTCAGGTTGGCTGGCTAGAAGGAATTTCAGTAAAAAGTGGGGGGGTGTAGCTTCAGTGGGTTAGGATTGTAAAATTTACTCTGTTTCACTTAGAGAGGTCACAAAAATGAAAGTAAAGCAAAAGGATTTGGGTTTTCCTAACAAGAGGGTAGGGTGAAACAGAGGTTAAGAGCATTGTGTATCTTTGATGCCTGAATAAGAATTTTTTGAGCAATGAGTAACTCTGCATATGGTACCTGGTTTCTTTATTGTCCCAAATGAGAAACTCCTTTGCAATATGTTTTATCAATATTTGCTTTCAGACTGTATATGGTATTCCAAACCAAAATCTTCTGAGTATGATATTTATTTTTTCAGAATTCATTAATTATTTTAACAGAAGTCACTTAAAAAAGTGATCTCCAGAGTGGAGAATAAATAGCCAACTGCTGATTTCAAAGGGGAAAAACACGTTCCATTATAATGTAGGTGGAATTTCCATACTTTCTATGTGTAATAAAGTTGTTGGTTTTGTTACTGCTTTTTTTCTCTTAGCATCTGAAAACTTGGGTTCTGTCTTCTCTTGAAAATAAGAAATTAGTGAAACAGAGTCATTTTCAAAGCTGAATAAATAAAAGTTGTCTGAGCTTTTAGTATTTTAGGTGCAGATGGTATTGTATGAAATAAATGTGAGAGGGCAAAAGACTTGTTCCACGGCTTGTTTGAAAATATATCTGAAATACTGGAACTATAGAGTGTACTTTGGGCAGGAGGGTAGAAAAAAAAGAGGGTGGGAGTATCATCTGTTAATATTTAATATTAACAAATTTTATGTTTATATGAAAATTCACTAGACTGAAATGCAGCTGGAATTCCCAGAGATTTGAGCAAATCCAAAATACATAGAGACTGATATTCCTCATGAAGCAGTGCATGCTTTAAACAAAAATATAGCTAACATATATTTTTTTCCTTTTGATAAATAAGTATTAGGACCAAAGGAAAAATGCCTAGTTGAAAACAAAATAATCTTCCATAGGTTGGCTGTCAGGAGAAGGCGTTTTTCACTTCCAGTTTGTTAATGGTGGCTCAGACATAATTTTGAACATGGATAAAAGATTAGTCTTTTGTGGCAGTACTGGCTCACCTGAATTTCATGTGTTTGTGACACTCAGATTTTTTTAGCAGCTGGATGAAAATGGGAACTCCCTGGTGCCATACAGTCAAGCTAATACTTGAAATCTGACATGTGCACTGTACTTTCTGAGGGATCAAGGTGCTGGGTAAGATTTAGGCCGCCTAAAAAGACGTCTGTAAAGCTGTTCATTAAGGCAGTTCATTTATAGCATTTGTATTTGTGATTAAAATGCCTGTACACCTTTGTTTTACAGGTAAAGTTGATCATCTGAGATTAGGAAAGACTAATCAATGAATGTTTACTGCCAGCTATTCCCTCCTGTTTTTCTACAGCACATTAAAATCTGATTTTCAGGTGTTGGTTGCTTCTCTCAACTTTGAACCTGTGAATAAACTTTTGGGTTTGAGCATCAGGATATTGTTGGAATTTTAGGGTTTTTTCAATATTTCCCTACCCTAATTCTGCAGATCCTGTGGTTACAACCATTTGCTAGAAGGAAGCCACTTGAATTAAAAGTTAAAATTCTGGTTTGTAGAGGAGATTGACAGTGAAATCCCTGTTCTTTCATAACGTGCTTGTCTGTGTTGTTTTCGCTGTAGCTTGCACCGCGAGAGAAGGCAGCTATGAATTACAATCAGAAGCTGAAGGAGAAGTTCCAGTTTCACCCCCAGATCCGGCGCATTGCTCAGCACCGTCACTTGCCCAAGAGCATCTATTGCCAGATCAAGGAGCAGCGCATCATGAGAGAGGCTCGTCGGCGCAAGTACGTCATCCTCTTCTGCTTCTGTTTTCTCCTCACCTTAAACTGCAGTGCTGCTGTAGCAGCAATGGATGGGAGTGATAGAGATGCAGCCTGTGGGGGGAACGAGTGTGAGCTACTTTTAACGTCTGAACGAGTGATCATGAACCTGCCTTGGCGCTGAGAGACCAGCATCTTAACCGCTAGGCCACCAGGGGACCTCTGGTGGCCTAGCGGTTAAGACGCTGCGCTCTCAGCGCCGAGGTCGCAGGTTTGATTCCCGGTCCTGCTTCAGGGTCCCCCGGGTAGATGGAGCTCATCAGCCCCTAAGGCCATCCATCTAAGAGAAGGT
>JAWWLV010000088.1:132299626-132376172 GCA_035041135.1 Platyrinchus mystaceus
CCTAAAAAATCCATTGCGCAGGCTTGAAAGGTAAAAACACCTTTCCCAGATCTTCGTTCGCGAAGACTGGCCACACAGCAGCAAATACCATGTTGGAAAGACCCACAGTGCTTGGTTAAGCATGGCATGATGGAACATGGCAATGGCTGTGTTTGGTGTGGTGGGTTTTTTGTTTGGTTTGGTTTTTTGTGCATTTGTGTTGTTTGGGGTTTTTTATGTCATGTGAGACTTCGTGATGAATGTTTGCTGTCACCTGGATCATTGCCATATTGGAATTTCTAGGAGCAGGAGGTGGCATACTTTGCTGTATGTCACATGAAAATCAAGCTGAGCTCCCAAAAAAAAGGCTTGATTTGAAACTTTTCTAAACTAGCCAACTTTAAAGTTACTTTAAAAAGGGACAGTACTTCCTCCTGAAGGAATACGTGGCTACCGATTAATAAAAAAAGAGCAGTTCTTAACTTTTTCACTTGTAGGATGTCTCCATTAGTACCTTGAGGAGGAAGCTATTATTTGTTTAACATTTGTGCTGACTACTAAATTTAATTTTTCTGGTTTTTTTTGTTTCTAGGGAACTGAATCGTCGCAAGCACAGCAAACCGGGATCTGTGCCATTTGTGTCAGAGAGGAAGAAACATATTGTGGCGGTAGTGAAATAATTGTTTTCGCATGTACAAAATGTCACAATGAAAGAAAAATGTCACTATTGAATGAATACACTCTACAAAATTTGCCAGACGTTGGTAAGACAGCAGTGGCTCCAGGAATGTGGCTTTTCTTCAGCTGGACACATCCTCTGACTCCTGAAGTCATCATCTGCTTTGAGTACTTATGAGAATTAGCACTGTAACCTTTTATTGCCATTGGTCTGTCCAGCGTTACTGCCCCAACACTGTGTATTGCAGTGGAGTTTGACCCTTTTGATACAAGCAGATAACTTGGTGGAAAATGTCTGGTAGTTCCAGTCATATTCCTTGGTACTGTTACTACCAAAAAAGGATGAAATAGATTCTTATTTATCAAAGCAAAGAAACCCTTGTTCCATACAAAGTTATAAAATCAATTGTCCTTATGCTGTCTGGTTTTTAATTTTTATTCAAACAAATTTAATAAAGAAAACAAGTGACCTTAAGGCAATGGACTAGATCTTGATTCTTCCAGCTTACAAATATCCTGCATTATACTTCTTACATACATTATTTTTCTTTTATCCAAAAGGAATTTCTCAATATTTTCCAACATCTGTGAACATAATTGTATTCCGTCTTCTTAACTATTGTTATATAACCTGACAAAACTTCAGATTGTTAAGTTCCTAAAATTAACAATGACATAGTAGAATAACTTTTTCTCTTTAGCTTATTTAAAACTTCTAAAATCTGGATGAAAGATAACATGAATTGTATAAACCACAGAAACTTCTTTAGATGAGATTTATCATAAACCTTCTATTTTAAGTTTATAGAAGAAAAATAAAAGTTTCATGCTTCACCTGTTGCCCAAACCCTCTACTGTGTGTATGGGAAATGTTCTGCTTCTCTTCCTGTGGGATAAACTTACTGAAGATATTAAGATACTTTTATTGAAGATATTAAGGTGATCAGAAAATGATGCTGGGATTCAACTAGGCTGTCTAGGATGAAAGCTTCTCTTGCAGACAGATGAGATATGTAATAACAATAATTTTGCTTAACATCTTTTGTACAAAAGGATTTTCTTTAACCTTTGCACTGTGGTGCAGTCTGTAACAAGACTCTCCCCATCCTGAGTTCATGCACAGAAAAAAAGTAAAATTATGAACTCAATTATAATAAACTTTATACTTTTTTTTTTTTTTTTTTTAATCTGGAAATTGAGCACTTTGAGCACTTGCCTTCCTGTAGTATCCTGTTTAATATATCTACTGACACTAATCCATATGCATTTCTAGTTCTTACTCTTTCACTTGTCTCTTGCAATACTGTTTGGCCAAGATTCCTGAATCATCATAGCAAAATTATGTCTCTTCGGTGAAAAGAGGCCATAATGTATCTTTTACTCTGGACCACTTACCTTATGGGGTGATGCAGGAAGAGAAGCAAATCTGAAGAGCTATAAGTAGGATGATGAGAAGGAGTGGAACAGATCAGGGAATAGGCTGATGCTGGCTGCATGCCCGTTGTACTAATATAGTGCACTCTGTGCCAAATAGTTTATTTCCTTCCTAAAATACTCAAAAAAATTGAGGGAGAATATGCGGTCCAAAATATGGCTGGTGACACAGCTGTAGTCAAGTCTTGCACAATTTGCAAAACCAGACTAATCTACTGAAATGGGATTAAAAATTTTCAGCCTTGTCAGTTTAGCTTGAGTTGAAGTAGTTGGTTCTTGATTTGTTGAGTCATGGTTTGAGCAAGCCCTGCTGCTTGGAGTTTATGAGCTTTGGTACAGAACTCTGAAGGTAACGAGAGCTTTCATTTCCAAAGCTTGCTTATGTTGTGGTTGTGGTGTGAGCAGTATGGTGTGAGCTGTGGCCAAAGGATCTCATTATGTTCCAAGGCCTTCGTGCACAGTTGCTTTCAGACAGGACCCAAGTGGTGGAACTCAGAGGAGCAGGGTTGGCTAAAAATTGCTAGAAGGGTTGTAACAGCACGCTGAAAAAAGGAATTTTAAAGTTAGGAGGGTACTTGGAGTCTGTGCATTTGGTTATGAATTCCTTTTCCAACTTCAGTGGGTGTGGTCTTAACACAGAGATCTGTCTTGATGTCAGGTGGGGTGCCCTCTTAGCATTCCAGGAAAAAGTGTGTTTTCCAAAATGAAATCTTGCTATGACTTCTAGAAACACACTAGTTATAAAACCAGTGTAGGTCTGGGTTGGGGCTTTCTGGTTGGAAATCAGTAATTTGGAATTTTGCAGGTGGCATTTGCAATCTGTCAGTTTTGAGGATCCCTGGCCATGGATTTGTGCACTGCTGGGCTAGCTGCAGTTGATTTATCCCTTTTGAAAGCCTTTCAGTTTGTCTCTGACACTTTTTGTGGCCATCCACCAAAAGTACATAATGCCACAATATTCAGAGTAGGGTTTTTAAACTTACTTAAATGTAGTAGCTGCCAAGTGGTAGCTATGCTTGCAAGAAGTGCTCATGTGTAAGTCTGTCACAGGCAATTACTGAAATGGTTTAGAAATGAAAATATAGGAGCTGAGCTCTTATTTTTTTTTTTTTAATTTGGTAGTTTGTTTTGTTTTTTTTTTCCCCTTGGTGATTTGAGAGGTGTAATCAGACCTGATCTTAAGCACCTTAAAGGAGTTACCTAGATTTATTGAAGTCATTATATGTAAAAAGAATATGGATACATGCATCTGCATGTATGTGTACCCAAGTGTATGCAGAATAAAATCTTTAGCATCACATAAGATACTGAAAATATAAGGAATAATTAAGGAAATAATAATAAGGAGAAATATTAGTGTTTGCCTTCAAAATGTTGGTGTCATTGACTGAGGGGAAAAAAGGAAGATGATGGTTTATTTTCTAAATCAGTGCAGTGCCTACATACCTGCTGATTAAAAAAAAAAATTGTATGTATCTTTACTTTGTGAAGATACTCAAAGAGAATTTTGAAAGAGAGATACCTTCTTTAATGCAGAAAAATCAATGTTCGTAGGATTGATGAATTTTAGATGTTTCATGATAGAGCAGCTATAGAGTCATCAGTGTTCCTGTTTTGTTGTAGCCAAACTATGTAATGAAACGAATACTTGAATAAAATAATTTCTTTGACTCTGTTTATGTTCTAGATATTTAAAACAAGCTAAATAGCCTCTCAGGTATATGGAATATGTAAAAATTTTAGACCAACTGAAAAAATTTGACAGGTTTTTTTTCAGTGTTGGTGTGGGCCTTCTTCACTGTGCTCATTGCAGGAGAATTCCCTGGCCTTTAGGACCAGGGTTATTTTCCCCTCCCAAGCCAAAAGACCCCAGGCTGTTGTGATTCTGTATCAGCAAGCCTGTAATAATACAAACCAATATCCCTGTGCACACCCACACACAATACAAACAACAAACACACGGCCAGCCACAAATCCCCGGGGCAGAGTGCAGTGCCTGCACTGGCACCTGTGTAAACAGAGGCTGTGCTCCAGTGCTGCTGCTGCGCCCTCTTCCTTCTCTGCAGCTGGCCAGGACTGAACCTGTGTGCACAAAGCTGCCCGTGGTACCTGTGGGGCTCCGGTACCTGCTGTGTGTGTGGGGCTCTGGTACCTGCTGGGTGTGAGGCAGGAGGCCAGGCAGCGATTGCCAATCCAGCCCGTGTCTCCCAGTTGCCGGCCCCTGGTCCCTCAGGTCCCTCAGACGTGTGGTCCTGCTCCAGTGGCTCATACTCCTATTGTCCTGCTCCTGGGCTAGTCCCACTTGAAGTTTGCCTTGACAGGTACGTGCACACAAGACCAGTTAGAACTAGGGTGCAATGAGAATATGGGATGGACTGCAGCAGTGAAGTGCAAGCCTCGTGCCATGAAGTGTAGTTGGGAAGCTGTCTACATGGGACTGGCCCCCTTTATCCTCTGTCTTTGGGTTCCCTCTGCCTATTTCTCTTCAGTCTACCTTAGTCCCTCCCTTTACATACCTTTGGTGGTTCCCTTAAACATCCCAGAGTAAGTTTTGCACATTGCTGCAATCCCCTAATAAAATCTGTAAAAAATTTTACATAGTCCCTAACTTCTCTCTGTTCTGTCCCTAAATTCTTATTCCCCTGTATCGTGTAAGAAGTCTTATAAGCCTGTAGGTAATCCCTCAGTTTGCTAGGGAATTTCCTGCACTTGTTTAGTGGGTTTTGCACCAGGACAATAGTGATCTGGATCGTTCCCCTTCCATGTTTTTAGGACTAGTGAGTCTCTGCACTCAGTTTTCACTAACTGTTCTTCTGATCCTTGCCATGGCTTTGTGTTTAACGGCTTAGCCTTTAGTCAAATAACCTAACGTGTTCTGTTATATGAAAATATCTCTGCAGTACCTTCTGATCCCAGTGAGTGGACCAAGAATGTGGTGGATGCAGTAGAATTCATCTTGCTTAACCTTAGATGTCTGCAGTGCAGGCATGGTGAACAGCTTTGCACACCTGATCTATACTCGGTGGGCATAATTATTTCAGGATATGTTTCTCCCATCCTTCAGACATTTATATTATTATTTAAAACCTTGTTTTATTTTATAATTAATATTGTGATACAAAAGGTGGCTAGTTAACTTGTGAATATCTGTCAAGGCTTGGCCAGAATTGCACACAGAAGCAATTAGGTTTAAGATGGGCAAAACCAGAGAGAAGTGAATACCTTCTGCACTTTCTGGAAGTTCTTGTCTGCTCTTCAGAACCACAAAAGTCTAAAAATGTTTGAAGGGAGATGAATAAGATTTTGTAACAGGACAAAGAAATTTCTGGATAATGGTTTTGGGAAGCATGCTCAGTGTTACACTAGAGAAAGATGGAAAGGCGTTTGAAGAAGAGGGACCTTAATTAGAAAAAAACCCCTGTGATGTGCTCACCTAGGACTTCTGGGGCTTTAAAAGAAGAATTCTAGGACAAAAAGTTCAAATACCACCAACTAAAAACTGCTGAGAACTTCATTCCTTACTATGTTAAATGAAAAAGTACAGACTTCCTCTCAGTTGAAGATTGTGTTCTTTATATGCAGTTTGAAACAAATTTAAGGACTTATTTTCAAAGGTAATGGGTAATTACTGTTATACTGACTTTTAAGCAGAGCTGCTGGTTTTTAGTGTATTAAAAGTTTGATCTGGAATCTTGAGTTTTTTAGAATATATAGTGGAAGCTCTTGGTTTTTGAAATTTTTCTTATGTCAATAAATGTTAGTATACTTAGTGATTTCATTTTATCTAAGGCTGGAGCAGTTTCAGCAGATGCAAACAATGTGTGTTCAGTGGGTAGATGGAAATGATCAGGAGTTAATAGCATGTTGCATCATTTTTTCTACTTTTAGGGCTTGTGTGGGCAAAACCAAAGATCTTCCAGCAGACAAAAGAGCATTGCTGATTATTAAGAAGATAAATGGATGGAGATCATATTTTGACTGTCATTGTAAAAATGTGATTAAAAAACATAGTAGGATAGAAACCCACAGATTTAATATAGATTTAGTAGACATGTTGCACTCACATATTTATTGCAAGACTGACATCTAAGCCTCTAACTAGTATTCCATCAGAGTGGAATTATTTGAAGGTGTGGCTTTTTTCTGAGAACCTTATTGTAGAATATGACAATTTTTTCCAGCAACTTGGGAAATGTCATTAATTTACAAAACAGTATATGAAAATGTCATTGCATAAGGCACAAGTGAACAGTGGGATGTAGCAAGGGATAGGGGATCTGTTACATCTGCATCAAACACCTGAGTGAAACAGGTCCACTAGTTCATGACAGAGCCAAAACTTATCAACAGCTGCAGAGTCCGAGTCTGGGGCAAATATCCCTGGGTAACCAGGCAGCAGCATTCGGTCATTACTCATTTCCCTTTCACTCTGTCCTGCAAGAACAGCTGTTGGCTGTTTTTCTGCACTTTGAGATCTAGGGTAGAGATTGAACAGTACCTGAGGATGACATCACTTCTTCCTATTTGTAAAACTGTTTTTATTAGAGGATTACAGATTTTTCAGCATTATGCTTTTCATTTTCTTCTGACTTTGTTCTCTTCACATCCCTGCTTCCCAAAGCAGCTCCTCAGAAATTCTTGCTTTCTCTATGGTCGTCATTGACTCAGCTGTATCACTTAGCATTTGCTAATCAGAAAATGGAAATACTTCTTTCTTGAGGTTATTTCTACCATATAATATCTGGTGGAATATTACCCTGAATCCCTCAAAAAATGAGGATTGTTAAGCTCTTGAAGACCTATGGTTGCTTTAACCATCTGCAGATGCCTACGAACCTATGCTATGGTGTCCATAGTATTTGGGATGTGTTAAGGGAAAGGAAACTTGGTCTCAAAAACGCTTGGAGGATGAGAAGATGGGAGAGCCAAAGGGGAAGGATTGTTACCAGAATATAACAATGTTTTGCCAACTGGCCAAACAGGTGGAGTTTGGTGTGGCAGGAGTTGGGGGAGCTGCAAGGCACAGATGGAAAAGAAAGGAGCACATCAGTAGTTTTCTCACTCTGTTTGAGTGAAGATGATAGGGAAAATTCACTAGGTGAAATATCTAAAATGCCTATTTTTTTCTCACAAATGGGATAATCCAGCGTTTAAGTCTGAAGGCAGAAGAATCATTGGCTCAGCTGGGTATCTAAAGGTATCATATTTATAGACCAGCTATTTCAGGAATAGAGCCTGTGGTTTTTTGCATCACTGAAGGCAAAATATAACCTTGGCAAACAAAACCACTGGCAATATTTGCAGTTGCGTCATTCTCAAGTGAGTATTTAACATCAGAAAACGTTAGGACATCTGTGATAAGCTGCTGTTTTTACATAATCCTATCAGTTATGGCTGTCCAGTGGCTGTGGTACAATATCTTGAACAGAAAATGTTTACTATCACAAGTTAAAGCAGTGTGGGGTAGGTAACTGGATTATGATATTGATGTCAAACTGTGGAATAAACTTAATGCAGTAATTGGGTGTCTAAATGTGATTTGAAACTAAGGTTTAGTCAAAAGATGTTTTTTTTCCCTCCAGGAATAAAAGGAATAGAACGAGGAATCTGGCTCAGTGACAGTTCTTTAAATTATGGACAATGTGTAATAATTTGCTTCAAAAGACAAATACCTTTATGTGTTTTGTGCCTTATTCTGTGGAGAATCTTTTATGTGAACAGCCCTAGACAGAGATTTTTGTCTGAGCTCTCTACATTGAAAAACTGTCACGGTGAATTTGGACTGAGCCAAAATTCAAATGTGTGGTCACAGTGAGAGATGCAGTCACGGTAGCAGACGCGGAAAAATGTGGCAGAACAGATCAGAACTAAATGCTTAAAAAATCTATTAAGTTTTGTTAAAATGTTTAGTAACCAAAGATTTTATTCACAAGATAGGAAAAGCTGAAATAGTGTGCAGTGGGTTGCTAAACTAACCAGTTATGTATTTCAGTGAGAGATACCTGAAGGAAGAAACTGTAAGTCAGTCAGGTTCTCATTTTATCTATCTGTCTTAATTCAACCTACTTTTTCTGTCACCAGAATAAGACTTCAGCTGGCTTGAAGCTGTACTATCAGAAGCCAATGCTGTCACAATTTTCCAAATTTTCTTTCAAAACTGCTGCTTTAGTGAGTACTCTGCTGAAAATATCTCTCTGGTTTCCTTGGCTTTGGGGTTGCCAAAATTCAGGTGCCTTGGGCGACGATGTACAGGTGTGTCCAAGACCAGGGCCTGCTTTATTCTGTGCAACTGTGTCTCTGAGTAACCAAGAGGAATACCAGTGCTGGCAGGTATATGTTTAATGCATGGCTACAAAAGACTCCTAGCTTGTTGTGAGGGCGTTAGATTTCCCTGCTGGAGGCTGGCCATGGCAAAGCAAGGCTTTCCACTTGAGTCATTTACTTATAGTTGCAATCATGCAAAAGTTGCTGTTTTAGTAAGTGAGCTAATAATACTTCTCAAGACCTCTCTCACACTGGTTTTCACCATGTTTGTTTATTGACTTTCTGACTTCAGGACATTTTATTCAGTTCTGACACTTCTTTAGCAGCATGTTTTTTATCAATGTCTCCAGGAAGCAGATACCATCAGCAATGTCCAGACCTACATGAGCGTGACCTGACCACAGAATTTCACCATTTGGAAGATCTGTTAACTCCAAAATACAGGAATTTCAGTATTAGCTTCAAGCCAACTGGTTAGAGATCTTGGCCCATCTGGTGTGTTAATGAAAACCGCAAAATTTTCTGGGCATTGTACAGAATCACAAAAAACTTTCAGAGATCCTCTTGAAAACTTTCTGAAAGACAACACAATCCAGACAACCACGATGTGTTTGATATGTGTCATGTGTTGCTGCTGTGCATTGTTTGTTCAGTGACAGTGTACAGCCTGAAAATATGGTCAGCATAAGATCAGGCTGACAGAAGTAATCTGTTCTTAAAGTACCTGAAGATGCAGTGATGTTGCAAATTCAATTCAGTGTAAGTATGTAGAAGAATTTTCTGGGGGGGGACTGTGATGCTTTGTCAGACTTACAATCACTTAAATTGTCTTTCAGGTAGTTTTGGAGGGTTTTTTTCTATATTCTACAGTAGATTCATTCTCCTCAGAACTCTCTCAGTTCAAGATTTAGGGCATAATTTTGTGTTCCTTTTTGCTGCCTTCTTTGCACAGATCTGATCTGGTTTACCCTACTCTGTGCCTTCCAATTCTTCATTTTTAAGCTGCTTTCAGCTTAATGCAAGATGATTTTCTCACAGTTATTGTCTGATTTGAATTAGCCAAATTGATTCTTTTTCAGGTGATAGGACAGTTTCAGCATGAAGTGGAAGTCTCCTCTCCTCTTTAATTTGGGATAGTTTGGGGGTTTTTTGATGGTAATAGTATTTCCTCCTTTGATTTTTTTATTTATTTATTCTACCTATGATTAAAATCAGGAGCCCCCTTTTTGCTGCCTGCCAATGTGATTGTCTTTTCTTCATAAACATTTATTCCCTTTTTCCATATTAATGGCATTTTGTCCTGAGCGTTTGGGAAATTCTGCTTTGCTGGTCCCTCTCTCATACTTTCACTCCACAGCATTGCAGTGACCCAACCCTCCTATTTCTAGCCACTGAAAAATACCAGGAAATTCTTAGTTCTACTAACATGTTTTGCTAAAGATAGTCAAAATTTGTTTCTGTGAAACCTGAAAGTTATGCCTGTCATTGTTAAAATTGCTTTTTTAAGAATGGACATTTAAACCCTATACATTTGAGTGGTGATTTTCTTACTTGCTTCTTTTGCAAGTGTTTGACTTAAATTTATTTTTCCCAATGGCAGCATATATGACATACTCACTGTTAGCACCTAAAACTTATGTGCCCAAACACTGATTGAACAAACAAAAACTGTTGTGCCCATGTTTTATTACAGCCAGTCTGATGTGATTTTGTGGGCAGAAGACCATGTTCTTCCCATCAAGGGATGATTTAATTATCAAAGTTGGATAACCTATGTGTTGCTGTGTGAACAAATTCCAGATACCCAAGTTATATTTAGTCCATAATTAGTTCTCCCTACTTTGCCATTCATGCCCAGCCATGTCAATGAGGGCGTGCTGCTGCTAATAAGGTTCTGTAAGATGTTTTAGAAAGAGGTTTTGTGTCATGGTAGTATTTGGAGGGTTTCATCCTCAACTACTTGAACTGTGTACCTGCAGCTTTGCCACTAATTGGTTCCTCATCTGTTTCACAGGGCTCTTGACATGGTGTCACTCACTATCACTGCAACTCTCTGTTCCCTCCAGCTGGGGAACCTCAGTAGTTCATGATTTTATTATTGTTCTTCAATTTGATACAATCTGTTCCTGACCATCTGTACCCACTCATGCTGGGAATATCAATACTGTAATTTTCCATCTCCCTCATAACTTGAGCTGATTTTTCCTGCTTGCAGCATTGTATGTACATGCCAGAATCTTCTACATAAGATGGAGTGACTCTGGAGCAGCAGCTACTTCAAGGTTTGAGCTCCTTGCTGAGGCAGGATTGGACTGATGTTTGTTGCACATATTTGTTTGGGGCAATCCACTAATCCAAGGAACTGAGAAGGAAATTGTCATGGAGACAAAGCGAAGGCTTAGCCAGTAATATTTCCAAGGAGGAAGGTGGTCAGCCTTGCATCCATCTCCCACGCTTGAAGAATCAAGAGAGAGATTTCCGTCTTCCCTCTATCTTTGATGTACCAGCCTTGGTAGACCTGTCGGGAGTTTACATAATCCTGCTGACATAACTCTTTGGATCAGAGTCTCCTAAGCAACCCAACACAGCAAGGTACGAGGTTCTGTAACGGGGGAAATGTGGGTTTGCCTCTGTGTGGGGTGTGTGTGCACGCACGCGCCTCTGTGTACTTTGCATAATTCTGGCAATTTGTATTCTAGTGTACTTAGAAATAAGCAGGTTAATTTAGCTTTTCCTCTATTTGTTCATATCTGGTGCTTAAAGGATTTGGAAAATCCTATTCTCAGCCATCAGCTAATTTCATTTACATAGAAAATAGTACAACTGTTATGTGTTGTCTGGTGGACTATTTTATTATTTTTTTAAATTTTTTTTCTTTACATAATGTCTTAATGTAAAATGCTTCTAAATGTCATGTGATTAGAAATCTGATAAATTAAGTCCTTTCAGTATTGAAATAATCCTTCAAGTCCTGCAGACTCCTACATTTGTGTGTGTGTGAGAATATGAGGAAAAATAAAGACACATAATGGACTATAACAAGAGGTTTCAGTGATGTTATAAAGCACAAGAGTGAAGTTCAGATCATTTATGGTCCACATAACAGAAACTCCCAATAGAATATATTTCTATAAATCAAAATTTGTCCATTGCTTGTTTTCTATATGTGATTCTGACTCATGAATCCATGCCCTGTAGAAATTTCTATTCCTTCTTGAGTCATGCAAATGTTGCCTCCTATCACCGCAGATCTTCTTTCTCAACTGATTAGCTCTGTTGCACCCTACTCTGTTGTCATATATTTTTTACTTCATGTAGCATCACCATTTTGAGGAACAAAAATATTGTGCTGATTTTTCTTCTTTTTTCAAAAATAGTGTAGAATTCGTTGTATCAAAATTGGAGAAGTACAAGAGACAATCAGTATATACGTGATATAGAATCAAGTAGGAAAGAAAAATACAAATACACAAACAGGATAATTTGTGCTACTTTCTTCATGCTACCATCATCCTGCTTCTGAGGAAGAAGGTCTGATTGCAACAAAATGTCATTTTTAAGGACATGTGGACATCATCGGGTAGAGACAATGTACTCCTCTCTATGAAAGGGTTTAGTCGGGTAATGAACAGATTTGCTTTTTGCCCTTTTAAGATACTCTGTGAGAGAATAAAGCAAAACTGAGACATCTTTGCATGTCCTTCTCATCCTATGAACTTCCAGAAAAGAAACATGACATAAAACAATGGAGTTAAATGCTTACTGGATATGAAATTGTGTACAGTAACAGTGGACTTCAGGGCAATAGCAGATGAATATATGAAAGCTGAAGATGCTACATCAGGTGGACGAAGTCAGAGCAGGCAACTTACTGACTAGAAATGAGAAGTGGTTCCTTGTGAGAGAAGCAAACAGCTGTGTGTCCAGTATGTCCTCTTTGCTTTCAGGATGTGAGTCAGCAGTGTTTTAGCTGGCCTGTCATCCTCTGCTACTGCGGGTTGGGTGCTAGGCTAAAAGGCTTTACTGAAGTCCAGGTAGACAACATCCACAGTCATTCCCTCATCCTCTAAACAGGTCACACCGTCACAGAAGGAGATCAGGTTGGTGAAGCAGGACCTGCCTTTCTAAACCCATGTTGGGTTTATTCAAGACAGAATCTTTATTCAAGGCAGAAATATAGGGGAGAATGCACTGAGATAACTAGAGGAATTTATTTGGGTACTTGCTGTTAACACAATGGTGAAAAGTAAACAAGATTATTAACCCAGACACTGTTGGGGAGAGAAGTACAGTAATGTGACAAGCATTTTAAGGACAGGACTGCTTTATTGAAGCAACTATAAACATCTGACCCTCAGTGCAGCTGGATACCTTCTTGCTCTAGCACGTGCCACTTGTTTATTGCTCGCCATATTAAGGTGTAGAACAAGTTCTATCCACTGTGTGGTTGATGCTAGAAAGTGTCAATGCCTGCTCGTTTTGCAATGTGAGGGAGCATGTCAATTTGCTTTGGAAATATTGTCTGTGGAAAAGTAGAGATGAAGCTGGGAAGTCTTTCTGCACAAGCGTATCTTGTTTGGGCTTTGTGGTACACCAATTCTATAGCACTAATCTGAACTGTACTGTGGTGGTTAATGACATGTGGGCTGAGCAGCAGTGTTAGCTCAGTGTTTCATACTTTCTCAGAGTAGTTATTGGTTCTGTTCTTTTCCTTTCCAACTCATGAACACCAGCTTTTGAAAGTTTCATCCACTAATTTTATAGTGGATGCAGTCCTTTTTATAGGAGACAAGGCAGGCTTTAACAGCTGTCTAAAGTATTGTCATCCTGAGAGATTCCTTGCACACTGGGAAATAATTCCCTTTACATTCAAACAAGAAATTTCACTAATTTTTTTTTTATTTGATATACCACTTTGAAATGCAAGACAAAATGTCAAAAATGAGCTCATATTTTATTACCTCTTCTCTTCCATCCCTTCCTTTGCAAGACAATTCTTTGTAGAGAATTATTTTTTTTCCTTCCCACTACAAAAACAGACAATGTACCCAAGCTGCTGCTTCTCATACCTCACTATCATCGGGAAAAGCTGGAAATAAAATTATAAAGTATCATCCATTAATGTTTTAAATATCTTTGCTGTCTGACAGCAGCCCTAACATATTCCTTTGACATCAATTTGTAAGATACCCTACCCTAGGGAAGGTAGTAGTTGTACTCAAAGGTTGCATATTTTCTTAGACTAATATTGCTAATAAAAGTAGCCAAGCTTTTGTGCATATGAATTCCTTCTCAGAATGTTTTGATTTCCAACTTACTAGGAACTCATTATGAGTATAATTATATTAAGGTAGCCAGTGAATTAATCTTGTTTTAATCATACTTTACTTTTAAGAATTCTGGTCTTGAGAGCAGAACACAAAGCAGCCATCACCACGTTACTGTGCATTTGCTGACTCTCATTTGGCCTAATGCAATTTCCCCCTTAGCCTAGTAAAATGCCAAAGTTGATTAATGTTGATTAAGACTGTTCATAAACTTTTTATGCTGCACAGTTTGATTTTATCCGAGGTATGTCAACTAGCATCTCATGGGGAGCTTTTTAAGGGAAACAGTACTAGAAAGTGTCAAATGAGTGCTAATGATCTCTATATACAATAAAGAATTTTTTTTTCGATTAGACTTTAGCTTTCATCATTCTACTGCCTTCTGTCTCTGGAGTATAAAATGAACTTTCATAAAATACTAGCTCCTTTCTTCATGTACTGGGGCTAAAATTGTACTGAATGTTTGCTTGAATTAAAAAAAAAAAAAAAAAATTGCCTGTACCCTAATGCTTTTGGGAAAAATTTTGCAGTGCTACCACTTCTGTCTCTATGTATTAATTGAATTGACTGAACTTTCTGATCAACTTTCTGGTAATTTTGCAGATGTAAAACCTAGATAGGTAAAGTTCTAGATAGAAAATACCATATACTAAACTTAAACTATCATCCCTTTCAGGCATGTTTTCATTATCAGGGCTACTATATTCCAGTTTTGTGAGAATCAACTGTAGTTGAAAATCCAAACACTTAAAATCCTGTTGCCTTTGGATTTCAAGGAAAACCAGTCTTTTCTTTCTCCTGCCAACAGAGATCACAACTCGAACTGCTTGCAGTGAAGGAAGGACCTTAGTAATGGGCTGGTTTCACATGGACAGATGTTACTTTGAGAACTTCCTACCCGAGTGCTACTTTGGGAAAACCTTAACCAGTTCTACTCCAGTGGTGACTCTCCACCTCCCAAATCATGTCTCCTTTTTCTTAAAAGATCAATTTAACACCATCTTACAATAATGTCCATGAAGAAATAGTCATCTTTCACTTCTCCACTTCTCTTTACCTTGCTGCTGTCTTCTGATTTCAACCTGCTGCATTTATTTGAGTTACCTCTGTATTGCCTTTTGTGTATGGCTCTCTGAGCTTTTTGTGGCAACAGGCTACAGGCAATAGGCCTGTGCTATTTTTTCTATCAATTTCTATGGCACTGAACTCTTCATATATGACTAGGCTTTCTAGGCATGACTGTAATAACAATGATAATGATGATGATGATGATGATGATGATGATGATGATGATAATTCAGCATGTTATTATTACTTTTAATAATGAATTGGGATAGAGAATCACATAGCACAGTCCATGGGGGAAAATAAAAAGAAAAGAAATAGGGCAAACAATCATTTCTATCTTGTGTAAAATCAGGAGTTGGGACTTTGAAGATGTCACTACAATAGGAATGAATATATTCCTGAGATCTGGAACAGGATATTCTGTACCAACTTTGAAGGACAATCTTATGACTGAATGAAAAAAACAAACCATCACATGTGACTTAAGAATACTGGTTTTTCTTCTGAAGCAGCTTGAGTTTTGGAAATGTGGAAGGGGTCAGGGAAGAGGGATTATAAGGCAGCAAATAGGGAAGGTGATGCTGCATCCATACCTTACAGGAACATGTGATAGTGTTCTAAGCACCTACTGTGCTAATGTGAGCCTGTGCTTTATGTATTGAATAATGTCTATATTCTCGTTATTTGAAACCCGCACAGTATCTGACAACTCAGAACAATTAAGAAGAAACCAAAATGTACAAGTTGTGGACAATTTTTAATACCAACGAGGGTATAAATACCAATGAATGGCCCATAAGTGACCAATAGAAATACATGGTATGTATGGTTTTGGTAGGATTCCTGATTCTAGGATTGCTTTAGCTGAACAGTAGCTACTCTGTTGAAAACAAAATCCTTGACTTATTACTGTCAGGCCTGTTAGAATACAAGAATTAACTTGCTGCCCAGTTATTTAGAAACATTGCTGGTACAGGTCAAGAATCAGATAGAAATGTATAACTGAAGAACTCTAACTAAGCAGCGATTTTTAGCTTCTTTCAAAATTTCCTCTGAGTTTCAACTAACTAACTGAACAACAATTGAAATGGAACTGTTAAATTCAGACAGAAAGTATGGAGTAAGTTTAAGATCCTGCAAAGACTTTAGCCTGTACCTTGAATTCAGCATGTTATATGTCACACTTATTTCAGACAGGGTATTTCAAACCAAGCATATAAACAGAATTGCAGGAATGAGACATGATAAAGTTTTTAGCATTAATCATATTTACAAACTTATGAACTCTATGTCTGTATATAATTGCTTTGGACAAACCATCCCAAGCTCTCTAAACCATGTTTTTAGATATCCCATTCATAGAATCATAGAATAGTTTGGGCCAGTAGGAATCTTTAAAGGTCATCTACTCCACTACCTCTCTGAACAATATGTTCCAGTATTTTACTACCTTACAATAAAAAATAAAAAAACCTTCCTTCTATTTAGTCTACCCTCTTTCAGCTTAAAATCATTACCCCTTGTCCTATTGCAACAGGCCCTACTAAAACACCCGTCCCTACCTTTCCTATAGATCCCCTTTGGGTACTGAAGGTCATGGTAAGGTCTTCCAGAGCCTTCTCTTCTTCAGGCTGAATAAACCCAACTCTCTCAGCCTTGAATTTGAAAAAAAAATCTAACTGATCTGAGCTTTTCTTCATTTTTCAGCTTACAGAAAACCTACGTGCCAGGGCCTCTCCCATATTGTATTTCAAAATGCAACCTGGATACCAGCTCCTCGGTCCACTGAAGGAAGGCAAATCAATCTCTCACCACCCAAGTTGATTCCATACCCTCAGCAGCTACCATGGTACTCATGGTTAGCCCTCAGTCCTCTAATCCAAAAGGCTTTTGTTAATGGTACTCTCTGAAACGGAAAAGGGTTTGGAAGTGGGCACTTCTCAGCACAACTTAAGAACAACTTAAGAGCTTCCCCCTTCTTCTGACCCTGTGAAGACACTGATCATATGCATGGAGAGGAGGAAAAAGTGGGGGCTCTAGCTGAGACACCAATATTTTTCTTGACATTGACAGTGACATTGGGAGGGGCTATTTCATTGAGTATAGGATGTAAGGATATGGTCAATACTGTGTATACTGTGGATAACTTTTTTTTATGGGAAGTGAGAGTAACAAATGAAGAAAACTAACTTCTACCCATAAATATCTAGCATTCTTCAAATCACTTGTGAGCAAGTACCCAACTAATAGAAATTTACTTGGAGCAGAAAAAAAAATGCATACATAGTAAGCAAAATCTTCATGAAAGAAACCAAATGGCAACGTAGGCGACATACAATATAATTAACTTCCTCCGTTTAGACAGAAGAAAGCTGGGACAGATCCAAAACTGCACCAGAAAACCAGTCCGTGATGGTTTGATGGCATGTAGTATAGGACCTGGGAATCCCAAATTCCTGCAGTGTAGTTCTGTCCTTCCTCAATGGGAATTTGAAAAGCCCTTTGCAAACTGCTCCCAGGAAGTGCCCTACAGGATACATTTCTTGCTGGTTACACATCTGACTCGACTGAGAGTCTGAGTACTGGACATTTTAAAGCAAGAATATGTATTTAATTTCCTCCACTCACTGATCTATAATGGAATACTTTAAAGTTCCTCTCATGACAGCTACATAAAGATGTTTTCCAAGTTTCAACTTGTGACAAAAATAACATAAATAATTAGTTACACTGGATTTCTCCCTTACACAAAACATAATAAAGCAGATGTTAGCATTTCCTTTTCAGGAAAGGATTATGCTTAACATGCTTGAATCTAGCAACTTATTTACTCCTTTAGTTGCTATGAGGAAGGAAATGGGAGTAAGTATAATGAGACCCTTAGTGAAAGACGTTTTGTGGTGATATATAAAACCAGGTTACAGTGTCACTGTTTCCTTGGGAACCCCTCATGTCTAGCAGAACTGGAAAGGAACAGATTGAAAAAAGGGTATCAGAAAACTTGTATTAATAACTCTGCTGGTGTCAGTACATTTAGATGACTTAGAGAAGCCAGCAAAAGAAAGTATCGTGTGCTTTTGATATACAACTGGAGTAAATTTTCATTTGCAGATTTTACAGCGAAGAACAATTTCAGCAGAAGATTGTAAAGCAGTTGTGGGAATCTGCTTTTTCAGAGTGTGATAGTGAGTTCAGAATGAGAACTGAGAGGAACAGGAAGGGCAGGTACCTGGAGACGTAAACATGAAGGTCAGAATTTACACTTGAGGGAATTGCAAATGAATGCTCCTTAAAAATCAGTTTTGTAAATGATCATACTACATGATAGTAATTAGTATTGTTAGTTCATTGTAGATTATTGTTGACACCATAACTCTGGAGAAGGTAGAGAAGAATGTGCTCTGAGTATGTTTTCACCAATATGTCACCTGGGTCATGTAAATAACAGTAACAATATGAGACAATTCTGTGCAGGCTGACAGGAACATGAGCAAATGATGTTTGATTTTATTTGCAGAAAAATGTGAGGAATGATAGGTGGAACTGATTGGGAGAAAGGAAGGTAGAAGCACAGGAAGGTCAAGTTGAACCATTTATTCTTTGAGGATGTCATCTGTTCCGAATCTGCTCTCTCTTTTCAAAGTCAATAGCTAAATAATATATAGGGATTACAGTTCCTGTCCCTGGATTTATATGTTTATAGTTACTCACTTACTGGTACAGCATTTAGTGGAAACAGAGCAAATACCAAGAAGAAAAGAAAGCTCTTGAAATTTTACAGTCATGCTGAGAGCAAGTGTTTGTAATTTGTGGGTGAAAAATCACAGGCACAATGAAGTAATTACAGAAGCAGTCATTGTAAATCCAGAAAGCTCAAAAGTAAATGTCCATTGGAAAGAAAGAAATTCAGATGAATGAAGCAATGCACATAGGACTATAGTGATGTCTTGCAATCAAAACTACAGCCTGAATACTGTTAGTGTTTATGGTTGAGGCATGGCATGAAATATTTTTGAACCAATTGTGTAACTTGACAGGGTGGAGAGATTGTTTTCAACTGGTCTAGTTCTTTTTAATCATTCTTAGAAGTGATTGAGTGATTTCTCTTTTTCTCCACTTCCCCAGGATAAAATGTAGTTTCCCAAAGGGGTCAGTGCAGTTAATTCTTCCATTCAACATTCATAGATTGATAAGGACTGTACTATCTTTGGTAATCTGATGACACATGGTGCTACATTTCCTTCTCTTTTTGACTTCAATGCCAAATTTATCTAGTGCCTGGAAGAAACAAGGAATTCAGTGAGAGCCAGCTGGCTGGAATCCAGTCTGAAAGGTGAAGGTGATGTGGACTGAAAGAGCAGAATGCTTTCAGGACTGAATGAAAAATCATACCGTTTATTTTACAAGGATATCTGCATATATATAATTTGCTCAATGTCTACACAATGGTTTATGTAGAATAACAAAGGGTCTATTATACATAATTTTACATCAAGAAATGGAACAGGCTCCCTTCAGCTAAGGATGCCAATGACATTTTTTAGACAAAATTAAATTTCAATGAATATATGTGCATGATAATAGGTATGGATTACTGTTAAGGCTTGCTTTATCACAGCCAATCTCTCATGTCCTTCTGGCAATCTGTTCCTCCAGAATTTGTTTCCCCAAAGGAATGATGTTTTCAGCCCAATATTGCATGTGGAACTCGTCAGCTAGTGGAGCTACATCCTAGAATTTATTCTCTGTGGAAATACAACTAATGAGGACCATGACAGTTTCAGGAAGAGGACTTTTTTTCCTCAGGCCTTTGCACCTGGTTATAAGTTGATGTCACGGTCCATTACGAATAGCACCAGCTGCAGTAATGTATGATTTCAAACTGTTCAAACTAAACCTTACAAAACCACTTTTGTAAGTGCATATACTTAGATATTAACCAACACTGATGTGAAATAGGAGTTACGTATTGTGAGAGAACAGCAAGAACTGTACTGTCACTTGTAGATTGAAAACCTACAGATTTGGATTGAATTGTTTCTTCAGCATTCTTGGATAGGGTATTTTCCATTTACTTGGGCTGGATGGCATTTTGGGTATTGTACGATACTTTTTCCAGAAATTATTTCTTGCCACCACAATGACTGCTCAGGTGGGGAATTTAGAGGTAGCAAAAGGAGTTTTGAGAGGTTTCTTCCACCACTACCTGGTGTCCGCATGAGAGAAGGGCTTGCTTCTCCAGACTTCTCTCATGGGTGTCACAATCTTGCTCTTCTGGGTAGGAGGAATCTGTCCAGACGCTGGGGCAGATTTCACACCGAAGGACACTCCAGCAAGGCGTTTGTGGGCGATGGAGGATCAGCTGCTCTGCTGGGCTGGATCCGCACAGCTGAACAGCGATGCCGCTCCCGGCCTGGGGGAGGGAGGCCGGCCCGGCGCCCATCCCGCCGCTCCCCTCGGCGCTGCTCTCCGGTTCTCAGCCCGAACTTCGGACGGCGCCACCGGGCCTTCGAACGGACGGGGCTATGGGGGCTCTGCCGCCCTCCAGGGCCGCTTCCCCCTCGCCCTTCCCGATGCCTCCTCCTCCTCCTCGAGGGGCCCGGCGCTCCCCCCGCCAGCTCCTCCGCTCCGGGGCTGCTCTCGGGGCTGCGCCCCACCAGGCGGGTGCCGCTCTGGGCCCGCCCCACAGGCATCACCGGCGGCGGGAGCGGCGGCCGCGCAGCATCTCCCCGCCCTCCCCCTCGCCCCCCCGCGGCCGCCGGGCTCGGTCCTCCCAGCGCGTCGCCGGCGCCTTGGCTCCTCCTTGTCCTTCCTCGCGTGATTTTTATCGCGTCCATTTTTCGTGCAGGGATAAATAAATAAATAAGGGCAGCTGCCGCCCGCCGCCCCCCGCCGCCAGCCCGCGCGGCGCCGCTAGGGGCGGCAGCCGGGCCCCGCATCGCCCCGCGCCGCTCGGCTCAGGCGGGGGAGGCGGCGGGGCGATGCGGAGCACCCTCCCGTGACTCCGGCTCTCCGCCATGCCATGGGTTAGGCGGACTCCATCCCGCAGCCGAGAGGGCACCAGCCAAGCGAGGCGGCGGCAGGAAGCGGCGCGGCCCGGCCGAGGAGCGGCGGCGGGAGGCGGCGGCGGCGGGAGGCGGGCGCGGCGCCCCGCGGCCCCTTCCATGGACGGCGGCGAGGAATTATGAGCCGCGGCCGGCGGCCGGGACTGGCGCTCGCCCGCTGGGGCTTCCCCCGCTGCGCGCCCCGGGGCGCCGGGGCTCCGCTCTCGCACGGCACCCACCTCGCCCCCCCCGGCAGCCGCTGCCCCCGTCTCCTGACCCCCCGCCGCTGGCTCCGTCCCCCGTCTCCCCGCCGAGCGCTCGGGGTTGGGATAATCTCGCTCGCACCCAAACCACAGCTCTCCCGCGGCTAATCCTGCCCTCTCCTCTCTCCCTCCCTACTCCGCCCCCGGCCCTTCCTCTCCCGACGCTGCCCTCTCCCCTCCCCACTCCCCCTGCTCGCCCCCCGGGGCCTCTCCGTCCCCGTCCCCCCGCTGCCGCCGGCGGCCGGGCGGGTGGGTGCGAGGTCGGGGCTGACGGGCACCCCGCCCCTCCCCGGCGGGGCCGTCATTAGGCTGCCGGTTGATTACAGGGTATTGATTTGTATGTGCTTCTCCCGGCGCCGGCCGCTCCCGCTGGTGCTGCCGGAGTTCGGGCAGCGCTTCCCGTAGCGGCGGCAGCTCCCACCAAACATGTCGGCTCCCGCCGGGCCCCGGAGCGGCCCCGCCGCTCCTCAGCCTCCTCCGGCCCCGCAGCCCGAGATGCCGGACCTCAGCCACCTCACGGAGGAAGAGCGGAAGATCATCCTGGCCGTCATGGACCGCCAGAAGAAGGAAGAGGAGAAGGAGCAATCCGTGCTCAAGTAAGGGCGGGCGCATCCCTTCCTCGTCCGCCCGGGCCCGCGGCCGGGGAAGTCTCTGCCCCGGCCCCGGGGGGCGGCACGGCCAGGGCGGGAGAGAGGAGCCGGGCGGGCAGGGGCGGGCAGGGGTGCTTGGTGCCGGGCGAGTGTGGGGCACGGCGCGGGGGGGACCCGCGGGAGCGGCAGAGACGCGGCTGAGCTCTCCGCTTGCCTCGGCCGCGCTCCGCAGGGCGGCTCCGGCTCCGCGCGTCCCGGCGCCGGCGGGGCCAGGCGCCCAACATGGCCGCACAGGTGCCGTCCTCACCCGGCGTGTGCCACCGGGAGGACGGGGGTGGGTCGGGGCGGCGGTCGGCGCCGCCGGAGGGGGCGGACCGGCGGCACCGGGCCCCGTCTCGGGGGCGCGGCGGTCTCCGCGCTGGCGGCGGCGGCCCCGGCGGGCGGAGCGGGACCGCCGGGGCCTGAGCTCCGGCCGCTTCGCTGGGTGGGTTTGCCACCGGCGCCATCTTCCCCCGACAACGTGTCTGCCGCCCGCCCCCGCCCCGCTGCTCTTTCCAAGCGTGAGCCCCGGCGCCGGGGGAAGCGGGGCACGGCAGTGGGGGCGGCCCCGGCTCTGGCACCGGCCCCGGGAGCTGTCCACGGCCGCTCGGCTCAGCACCGGGAGCTGTCCGCGGTCTCCCGGCTGGGCTCAGCACCGGGAGCTGTCCGCGGTCTCCCGGCTGGGCGCGGGGCGGCGTTCGCGGAGCGGCGGGGCCGGGGCCGTGCGGTCCCTCCCCGTGCGCGGTGCCCCAGCCCCGGGCGGGCCGCCGGTCTCGGTGGAGCGCGGGGGTCCCGCTGCCGTGCGCGGCGTGGGTCGTGTCCTTCCCCAGCCGGGCTGGGAGGCACCGAGTAAAGTCGATAAAACTACGCTCCCTCCGTGGCAGAGCAGCCACGCTGACTTTTAATGGCTCAAAAATAAGCAAAGCTACTGCTATCGTGGACGTGACTTCGATGAGTGTGACAAAGCTGAAGCACTAAGCGGTTTTTCATACCGAAATTAGTGTTGTGCCTTGGACATGTTAACTGCAGCTGGCCTTTCACACTCAGCACCTGGAAGCTGTCCTCTGGGCTTTAGTTGCTGACTTTGAAGTCTGTTTCCAAGATTCATTGCATTCTTGTTAGCATCATACCAAAAAGTTCAGATATCATTTGTGTGACAGCTCCTAAATTTCGAAGTGATCTCCTAAAAACATTTCAAAGTCTGTTTAAAAAGGATTTTTTTGGGGTGAACATTTTGAAACATGTCAGTGTAATGTGAGCACTGGAAATAAAGGGCCATACCTTGTTCTGTCACCACCTATTAGCCTTTTGCTTTACAATTTGTTTGGTATTGTAATACTTTTATTTTAAAACAATTTAGACTCCTTTACATTACTAAATTGTGTGATATATCGAAATAAATTCAAATGTTTTTTCTAAAATTGATGTACTCTTAAAAATCTTCAACAAAGAAGGAAATAACAGTTCAAGTTGCAGGTCTTCAAGGAATTCAAGCTGCAGTTTAAATATATATTAATAGCATTGCAGTTTTAAGGAAGATTTCTGGCAACTTTTGTTGTGGACAATAATATTTATGATCAAATGTAAGGTATGATTTCAGTATGGTACTTGAATCAGCTTGAACTGGTAAGCTTGCAAATGAAGAATAAACTGTTTTCAAGTAATGGCAAGATTAAACCAACTTAAGAAATGAAACAGAATTGTTTTCATTTGTAGTTTTCAGAATCTTGGAAGCAGACAATGGACAAACGAAAGGTCTTCAACAACTCTAAAGATAAACTTTATGTGGCATTCAGTTTCTCTTTATGTCTCACTAAAGCGTCCTCTTGAGTTCTCCATAAGCTGTGAGGGAAATGGTATGGTGTAAAGTTTATACAAAAAGGATAGCCTAAAGCAGCTCTCTTAGGAAAATGCTGTTGTCAATAGAATTTGGATAGCCTAAGATATTTTAGAGGATACTGAGACGTGATCTGGTGTCAGATGAATAACTCACCAGTTTAAATTTTCTTAAAATGAAGTGTCTCTTTGAACCATCAGGTACATGTTTATTCTGAAAATATCTACAGATTTATTAAGAACAAACCTCCACCAAAGTAATATCAGAGATTGTTCTGCATCTTTAGGTAGATATTACTAAGTTTAATTCTCTTGAGAGATGTTTTCCTTCTGTCAAGAGAAGAGAAAGAAGAAGAAAGAAACCCCCCATATTTATATGAATGAACTGCTGTTATTGCATTCAGATAAATATAGAGCTAAATCCTGCAGTCTTTGTTCAAGTGTAATTCTCCTCGAAGGCAAGCTCCTTTTGAAGTGGAAGGTATTTTTGTCTGTCTAAGCAATAAAATTGTGTCATTTAATTCCATGGAGAAATGTAGCAGGATAAAAAAAAAAGATGCTGAAAACAAGAGTTGACATTTAGAGATATTAACACAAGAACTGTTCAAATGTTGAAGAAAGCAGCAAGCATGTCTTCTCTCTAATTTATTTTTTTTTTATTTGAGGTAATTGAGTGTCAGTATGAATGGCCAGTCCCTGGGCTTTACTTCCTTTCTCAATTCTATCTTGTGTTTTTCAAATTCTTATGCTGTGCCCATCACTGTGGTATTTGAGCATTTTCCAAAAGAGCATTAAGTAGTGTGACTCACATCTGTAATGTGGACTATTTATTCTTTTCCTTTCACTCCCTGGGGTAAATATGTGTGGATTTAAATTAGATACATAACTTCTCCTTATGCTTGTTTTACTGTTTTTGGGGAAAGGAAATGCAGATGGTATCGAGTTGTAATCTGTAGCAACTAATAGTGATCGGGTCAGCATGAATTCTTGCCAGGATTTGCTGGAACATGATGGCATGGAAAGCAGAAGCTTTCCAGATTTGCTTTCTCCTTTGGCCTGGTTTGGTTTGTGAAATACGCTGAGCTACAGTTGTGCACTGTGTTCCTGTAGTGAAGCTTCTGCTTTAAAAAGGATGAGTGGCTAACTCTGATGCTTTGACTGTCTCTCTTTGGAAATTTTTGGGACCCTTGGAGTGCATTTTGAATGTCATGTGCTAAGGAGGCGTCTTTTTGACAAGGGTTTTGAATGTATATTTTGCATAATATTTAATATGCATAATGTGTGACAGAGAATTTATGTCTGTGCTCTGGGTGTTAAGTATTTCTCTGCTGTTTTAAGAATATTTATGTATTTTCAACTTTTATCTTTGTGGATTTTTACTGTCTTGGATACAGCATAGAATTTTTGGTGATGATTCTTCCTTCACATTATGTACATCCTTTCTCTTATAAAATCTAGTTTTGTGTGTGTAAGCTTTGTAACAGATTTTAGACAGCACATTTCCTGTATATGGATTGATTTATGGGATCAGTCTTGTGCCTTTTTACTTTTCATTTATTCTTTATTTCTGTATCAAAGAATTGTATTGAGAGGATGCACAGAGAAAAGAAAGTAGGAGACGTTAGGATGCTGCCATTATTTATAAAGATTTCTGTTTCAGCCTGTGTTATGTGCATATACACTTTTCTCCTTGCAGTATCATGAGTTTCCAACTCCTTTGCTTAGCGGTTCTAAAGATAAAATGCTCTCCTTCTAAAGTCAGACTCCCAGCTCTGAAAAGATATGCATTTCAGCATTTCATGGATATGGACAGTTTGGCCCGGTAGAAGACAGATTTTTCCAAGAGAAATTTTATTATGAAATCATCCAACTTTTCATGTATTTGCAAAGCATCACAGGTTTACCATGAGGTCTCTATAAAACACCTTTTTAAATATGTGTGTGGCATTGTCATCTGATTTACCCAAGGGGAAAAGACGTGTGCGAACAGGGTGGGTGCACTGGAGAGTGGTGGCTCTCCATTAGCCACCGCTGTCAAGTCCAGAACTGACTACAGGCCTGTGTGGGCTCAGTTGCTGTGTCACTGATTGCATAGACATGGCAAAAATTGGGTAACTACACTGACTGAAACAAAATCTCTGACAAGGAAACCTTATGGAAGCTGAGCTGTGTGGGCTCTGTATGGCACTGTGAGAGAGTGACATGTGGGGCAGAATGCTTGCCTGGGGAAGAGGAAGCAACAGGTAGATGGCCGTGAGTCACAGCAGTGTAAATGTCAGCCTCACAAAGGTATTGTGTGGTTTTATAAATAATTATCCTACTTTATAAATAATAACCTCAGATTTACATTGTTTTAAAAGCATTATATATTTAGAATTTGGATTTGGGGGCTGGAGGGATGAATTGATTTTGCTTTTTGAAAATAGAGGTACATATAGGAATTCCTAAAATTTATAGGGTCAGGCAAAAAGATGTGCTTTTGACTAAATAGTAAACTAGGACTCCAGGGACTGTTAGTCAAGTTATGCTTCCCTAACTTTGCACTGCCTTTTGTCTGAATTTGGAATGCTGATTAGAACAGTTTGTTGCTACACCACTCATCATTTTGCTCTTGTTTCTATGCATTATAAAATAAAATATGGTCAAGGTGAGTTTAAAAGTGATAACTTTATGCAGTATAAAATAAGTGATTGTGGAAGTTATATAAATATATATAGTTGAGGAAGATGCCTACCCCTTATCCCACCCTGCCCTGTCCTCTTCCCTTCCTACTGCCTCACTCTCCGCTCTCTCCCAATATTCTTTATCACCTCTCCTTTTTCTGTTTTAACAATTTGTACTGCTTTTTGGGCCTCTCTCAAAATTGTCATTATTCCTTATTCTTCACTCTTCTCACATGCTTAGACATTTTATATGGTAGATAATACTTGCCAGGTTGTCACACCTTGTACCATTTGCTCTTCAAGAAGATTCAGTATTTACAATTGTTCTCTAAAGCATCTAACACACTTTTAGGCACTGTCTACAAATGATAGCAGTAGTACTTCCTCCTAGTGACTAAGCAGAATGTATTTGGAGATTATACTGAGTGGCAGTTACACTAATTATTTGGCTTGCTAATGTTAAAGTTGAGTAAAATTTTGGAAGACAGCAATAGTGCTGATGTTCTCACATTCAAAAGGTACAATCAGGATGAGTTGGATGTAGAAAGGCTTGACATCATATGGGACTCAAAAATAGTAAAACAGACAGAGGATTTAGTTAACAAAGAACCCCAAAAATAGATATTTAACACTAGGCAGTGTGTGCTGTCTGTAATCTTGTCACATAATGATTTTTCTGCACTTCTTTGGGGAAAAAAAAAGAAGAAAAAATTTAATTTTACATCTGAAAGAGAAGAGTGGAGATCATAACTTAAGGTGTTGGGACCGTATCCTAGAAAGCAGTGACTGGGTGAAATGCAGTGGTCTCTGGAGGTGAGGTTAGGGGATGGAACGGTCCATTCTGGGTGTAGTCCATGTGCATTTGTGAGCTGAGTAACATCTAAATAAATGAGAATGTCAAATAATTGATTTTTCCATTGAAACAACAGACTAATTAGTGTATATATTGTAAATGTCAAAATACACAGAAGTGAGGTTACTGCAGAACTGGTGTAAAAGGTGTTTTTACTCTGCCAATGAAGTTTTAAAATACTTGCAGCATATTGAAAGTTCCATAATAAGGAGGAAAAAAGTAAAATAATAGTGTGAAGTTTGAAATTTAATCCAGTGGAATGGGACTTTTCTTCAACTTAATGCCACCTTGCACACCTTTGCTTTAGTGGCTTCCTTAAAGTTTTACTGTCATATTCAGTCAATCAGAATGGTAGGGAAGTTTTTAAGACCATTAGACCTACCTTTTCCAAGAAGGAGTTTTTGGTGTGATACTATCTTTGCTTTTCCCCAACGTCTTCACTGATGGTGCTTTTCTGACAGAAACTTGGGGAGATAAAACACCAAGAACATGTGAAGTGATGAGTTATGATCTCATCTATACCTATTTGACTGCAACAGACATGATACATTAGCAATGAGCTTTGAGGTGGGGATGATTTTTTGAGTTTAGATCCTGTAGGCTGTTTTAATCATATGTCTTGCTATGTAATGGTTAATAGCTACAAGTTATCAAAGACTACCTAATCTCTTTAAAAGTGGGCAAGAGTCTTTTAATTTAGACTCACAAGAGGGAAGAATCTCTTGAAATACTGATTGTTTAAAAATTGCATTCAAAAGCAATTGTCTTTCAGACAAATTAATTTCTATTGTAAATATTAAATTAAAATCAAACCACATTGTTTTCAATGGTTACTGAGTTTAGATTTTGTCTCTTTTGCAGGACTATGTGGTATAACAGGAGGAACTGTTACATTCTTGAAATAATTATCTGTTGAGGGTATGTTATAGTTTATTAACCAGTTTACATCAAATCTGGTGTTGCATTTGTAAACTCAGTAAACTCCAGCAGCTTATGAGTTATTGAACTCCTGGTGATACAATAACATTGCCAAATCAGTGCTGTGCTGAAAAGATGCTTCTACATGATATTATGTTGTGATCGTGTCCTCATGTTGTTTCTCCAAGGTAGGGTCTTGGAACTGCAAAGGGGTCAGTAAGGACTGAGACTGGAAGAGTTAATGTAACAGGATGATTGTATAGGGAAGTAGTGGTGCATTTAAGAAGTTAATACGTGTAATCTTTTGGAGAGTAAGGGTTCAAAGCAATTTCTGCTGTTCTCTGCTGTCTTCATTGAAGGTGGAAGGCAGTTCCTTTGTAGTCTTGAATTTAAATATCAGCTGTCATCACATTTCTCTGCCTAAACATGCTTGCGGAGTGATCTCAGTTGCGTTTTGATAAAGAAATCAAATTTGTGCATTTTGATAGGGGAAGAGTAATAGTTATAATAGTTGGCTTTATGTATCTCTAGGAGTTAAAAAGTTTTGATGTGAGGCCCTAAAGGATGCCTTTGATTTAGACTTTGAACTCCTTTACTAAAAACATAGTGAGATATTCTGTTCATTCTAACAGGAGTTAGCAAGAGTTGAACTTGTGTTTCAAAAAAGTCTGAGTTCTTCTACTTAGAAAATTTGTAAGAAAATCTTTAAACTTTAAATAACTCATAAAACCCATTATATCTCTGTGGAGTTGGTTTTTCTTTTTAAATCTCATATGAAGTTGTTTAAATACTTTGTGATACTTATTCTTTATTTGACATTAATATTTTTAAGGTGAACGGCTTCTCATAGCAAATATAATATTGTGTTTGTACACAGAATATGTAACAGGTCATAGGTATTGCTAGGTATTCGATATTATGTGGCATTTTGGTTCTGTGTATTTGTGAGGGCAGACTTTCTTTAGAATGTGTACTGTCTTGAGCATATGAAGGACTTCAAATGTTTTGACCTTTAAATAAAATTGTGAGTTAGAAGCAGCCAGACTACTTTGGAAAATACTTTACAATCATCTTTCATATAACTTTTCAGAAATGAGTGCTCCAGTGTGTTAGCAAGAAATCTTTTTCCATATAATGTTTATCTAAATCTTGGTGCATTTATATATTTTTCTGTTTACAGAAAGGATGAATGGGAAGCAATGCTTTTAAAGCTGTTTAAAGCCCTTAGAACACATAGAATAATAGAAAACAGGACTAGCTGGGACCTCAAGAGGTCTTCCAATTCATCCTTTGCCTCAAGGCACGACCAACTCTAAGAGAGCAGTTTCTGACGCTTATTTGTCTAACCTAATGGCTCCCAGTTGTGAGGGCCCACCTGAGCAGTGAATTAAACACGCTTTGTGGCTCAGGCAAGGGTACATAGCAGACAACACGTTTAATTCAAGCTAATCATCTCTGTGAGAGCTGTGCTGCCTGCGCAGCAAAAGGTGAGAAGTGGGCCAAGCAGATCTCAGGGTAAAGCTCTTGGATTCAGTGTGAAAATTTTACATTTTTTCAAATGATGGTTTGCTACTGAAAGGCATGAGAACAATGACTCCAGCTACTGCCCAACCAGGGATGGAGATACCTTGAATTCCCTAGATAATTTGTCTCTGTTACTCAAAGTCATTATCCTTACCATTAGAATTTCCCCCCCACTGTTAAACCTAAATCTCTTTCCTGCCATTTGCTATTTACTCTGCCTTTAATGGTAATGCAATGCAGTCTGTTGTTTTTCTGTTTGCAGCAACCCTTTATGTATTTCACAAATGTGATCATATCTCCTTCTGTATATTCTCATCATTTCCTTTCCACAGACTCGACAGGTCATATTTTCTAGACTTCTGATCACTGTTGTTGCTGGTCTTTATATACTTAGTAACTAATCTTTTTTGAAATACAATGTCCAACCCCAGACAGAGTATTCCAAACAAAAGTGTATGGGGAGAGCATGAGGATAAAAATATGTGTCTTGCACAGAACACTTTTCTTGTACAGACAGTGTCATGTGTGTTTGGGTTTTCTGTTGTGATTTAGCATTTATGGACTCATGGTCAGCTTGTCATCTACTATACCTTCACCAGGCTTTTCTGCAGAACAGTTGTTGAATCAATCGTTCCTCATTTTGTATTTTGAATTTTGTTACCTCAGCTAATGCGCAGTGTTTGTCTTCATCCCCATTGAGTTGTACTCTGTCTGTATCAGATGCCTCTTATGAATTTTGCATTAGAGGGCTTAAATAAAATGCACAAACAGCCCTTGGAGCAAGAATGAGGACTTGCCTCTAGAGGCAAATAACACTATTTAGACTTTCTCTTGCCTGTCCATACATTCACATTCCTTACTGCCCAACTGTATGCCTTCACTGTTAGGATGCAGAATAAACTTTTCCAGTTTTGAAGATAACTTGTTCATTAGTGCAGCAAGAGCTGATAGAAGATCTACAACACAGGTCTTGCATGTCCTTGGAAATACAGAAATCCTGCGTTGTTTTAAGGGAAACAGTTGTGTCTGCTGCTGTATTTATTCAGTCGTTGTAAGTTTTGGTTGACTTACTAAAATATTTAACAAAAATTTGAGGTCCCAAAGACACTTAATTACTAAGGGTTTAATGAAAATAAGTAGATGGGTAGTGTAAGGGATTGTCCACACTCCTGACTGTGAAGAAGTCTGCTTACACCATTCTACATACCAAGGAGTTCTTCTAGGGGAGAACCAACCTTAGCATCAGAATAAATCAATCACAAGGTGTGAGTCCTCACAAAATCAGACTTCTTTAAGTTCAGCACTCATAGAACTGCTTGGTTAATGAAAATTATTTGGTATTTTTTTCATTCCCATGCTACAACATTTAGAACTTGGATTGTGCTATTGAGCCCAGAAGATCTTTGGGGTTCTTCTGACCAGATCTGAATACCTGCAGTGGAAGACATCCATGTTTGAAATCACTTAGAATCAATTTGAAGCAAATAGAAATGAAGAGGTGCATTTAGGATGTGATCCATCTCATTTTAAATTAGACTTTTCAAATAGGCCATATGAATTACAGAGCCTATTTCTGGCTATGGACTTAAAAAGAAGATAGAGTGAATATTTCAGATGTAGAAGTCTACCTTGCAGACATCTTGAGCTAAATAAGTTCAGCCTGATCTGCAGAGTTCTGCCTTTGAGAGTAACTCTTCAGTATTTGGCCTTATAAGAATGCCATGGACACATTCCCTGTTGGCACTGATTTTTATGGTTCTCTAGATTACTTTAGAACCGTGTTTGTCAATCTGCATCTTTTGCTTATATGTCCATCAATGATTAATTAGGATATGCCCATTTATCCATAACTCTACTATTTGAGACTCACTGCTGGGAACCTGAGTGTTTCCTTTCTAGTCCAAGGTTATTCTTAGGATTTGGTATATTTTTTATACTAAATTCAGAAAGCCTTTGAAGAATGAGATCTGAAAGACGACCTTGGAATACAAAATTGTTCCAGCACATGGGATTAAGCATACCTATCATCAAAAGCACCTTGCAAAGAAAACCTTCCCTTGCCATTCATCAATAAGAATGCTTAATGTATATTTTAAATTTGAAGATAGAATCTCGTAGATGAAGCTATTCAGATTGCTAGATGGGAGGTTACAAACAGGATTTAGCTACTACTTGTAAGCTTAAAACAATGTAAGATTACAACCCAAAGAAAACTCTATAAGGTCACACACCATCTCACTTTTACTATGCATTGTTTGAACAGTATTTATTTGGCTGTGGTGTACTTACACTTGATAGTAGTCTGTTAAAAACATACTGTTGACTTACTACGCATTCTGAATTCAGCACTTTCTTGCTTTAGAAGTCTGGATAAACAGGTATCTATGGAAGATGTTGTGTGGTACAGGAATCAAATGTATTTTTGCTGAATCAGGCCCTAAGACAGTTTGGGAACATGGGTTTTGATTCAGCATGCTTCCATTAATTTGGTTAGTCATTGCCATTATGATTCATTTCACTCTGTGTAACCGACTGCTGCACAGTAAGTGACAGCTGAACCAAGTATTATCTAACAGCTAGAAAAATAGCATCACTGTCACGTTTAGAAGGCTGAGGGTTATGCTTTTACTGAACACGTGTTTTGTTCTAAAGTTAAAATGCTTCAGGAAAATCTTACTTTTTTTCAAACTACTTGTATCATTACAAATACGAAACATCACAGTAAACAATATGACCTATTTAAAAGTAAGAACTTAATTCTAATTTATGGAAGGAATGAAGCTTCTTGTCTGATTTTTAATAATGGTTTTTTGGGTTGGTTGTAAAATTATGTCTGTGCATGCTTTGCTGATAGTCTGATTTACATATAAGTGGTAGGTTTGAGGAGCTAAATTTAACTGAATGGGAAATATTTCTCAAGTGTTGATATTACTTCCATGATAATATATATCACATCAAAAGACAATTCAAGTGAAGCAGTAATTTTAATTTTTTTGCTGAACTTTACCAAATATTCCATAGGTTGTAAAGTTCAGCAAAACCTCAATATGATTGAAAGAAAGCTGTATTTTGTCGAGTTTCCCTCTTTCTTTTTAAGAACTGTATCTTCCATGTTTAAAAGTATGTATCAGAAAATTCAAATATATCTTTTTCTGCCTTTTTTATAATTTATCTGAAAAAATGCTGTAGACTGTGCTGTGAAGGCACTGGGCCAAGAAAAGGTACTTTCAAGGAAGAGTACAGAGAAAGTACTTGTTATTTGAAACCCTTGAATTCTGCTTAATATCTGAACATGCAGGTGGCCAAAGCTGAATGAAATTTCATGGGCTGTAGCTGAGTACTGAGGTACATTTATACATTTTGAATTTATTTAGACATGGCTGGAAGATAAATGTTTTTAGCTGCTTTGTAGTGTTTACATGAGCATGTCTTCTGCAGAACTTGCCAAGTGTTCTTGTCTAAAATTTGGTCTGAGTTGTATACTCCAAAGCTCTTTATAACACAAATATTCTCATGTATAAAATAAGCTTTTATTTGGTGGAAGAAAAAAAAAAAAACATTTAGAAAGATTTTTAACTAATAGTATGAATGGTCATTAGTCATATTTGTTCTGCACAAACAGCAGTGATAAAAGTTATGGAATAAGTCCATAATCACATGGACACTGGTGTCCTAACTTAACTTTCAGACATAAGTAACTATTTCTTAACTCAGTGGGACAAGTAAGACATTATTTAATTAAAAGGAATATAGATTAAAACAGTGCCTTTGTTTGATTTATAATTTTGTCTAATAACATTTTAAAATAATAATTAAAAAGCATCCACTGAAACTAGAGTTCCACTACGGAAGCTGAATCATAGTTCAGTAGTTAATGATCACATGGTCATTATAATAAGTAAAGGTATTGATGTATATTTATTCTTGTTATTGAAATAATTGAAAAATATACTTCTATAAGAAAGAGCAGTTTCAAATTTGTAGCATTTTTTGTCACCCTTCATAGTGATGACAAGGTTTTTTCTTTGATAAGGGCTTAGGAGTGTTTTATTATAGTAATCCATAAAAAATTTGTATTTCAAAGGGACTGCTGTTCCTTACATGAGTAAGACTAAGCACTTCCTTAATAATGATGACCTATTTTAAAACAGCTCTGGCCTCCCATTGGTGCTGCTGGATTTTCAGTAAAGCTGCCCACAAGAAAGATGTTGGCTTGTGTTAAAAGAGGGAAATTGCCATTAAATATTTTCTATCTTGGACATAAGTATCTTTTATTCAGTATTTATGAAGTTGCTGAATAGTAGTATCATGATGTGGAAGGAGGTTTATACCAGAGCTCTACTGTGCATTTCCATTGCTTAATATGTTTGGTCATCATTAGTATCTTTTTTAGGGATGGTTTGAACATCTGCATAATAGTTTTTGTAATTACATTACTGAAATGTATTCTAGCCTTAGTTTCAGTGTAATAAATTTTTTCTTCAAAAATTTCCCAGTGTGTACAACAAAGGGAGGAAGGGAGTTATTGAACTCATGCCCATCAACCCAATTATTCTTTTGAAGAAGGAGTGGGAGGAGGTGCTCCAGGCACCAGAGCAGAGATTGCCCTGCAGACCATGGTGCAGACCATGGTGAGGCAGCTTGTCCCCTGTAGCCCATGGAGGACCTTGTGCCAGAGCAGGTGGATTCACCCTGAAGGAAGCTGGGACCTCATGGAGAGCCCACACTGGAGCAGGCTCCTGGCAGGTACTGCAGCCCATGGAGAGAGGAACCTGTGCTGGAGCAGATTTTCTGGCAGGACTCGTGGTTCTGCAAAGGACCCACACTGGACCAGCCTGTTCCTGAAGGGCTGCGCCCCGGGAAAGGGACCTACGGTGTAACAGTTCCTGAAGAACTGTAGGCCATGAGAAGGACCCATTTTGGAGCAGTTCACTAAGGACTATATCCCCTGGGAAAGAACCCCACACTGGAGCAGGGGACAAGCATGATGAGGAAGGAGTCGCAGAGATGAAGGGCTATCGACTGACCAAAATGTCCCCACCCCATCCACCTGCACCGCTCAGAGTGTGGAGGTAGAAGATTCATAAGTGAAGTTGACCTGGGAAGAGGGAACTGGGGAGGAAGGTGCTTTTAGTTTTGTTTTTGTGTCCACTGTCCTACCCTGTTATTAACTGGCAAAAATTTGAATTAATCTTCCAAAAGTGGAGTCTGTTTAGCCTGTGACAGTAGCTAATGAGTGATCTCTCCCTGTGCTCATCTTGACCTATTAGATTTTCCATCTTATTCTCTGCCCTGAGTAAAGGGAATGATAGAGTGGTGTGGTGGGTGTCTGGCAGCCAACCAAGGTCAACCCACCACAGTATTCAGCAAATATATTTACAAAGGCTGACTTGAGTCTGGTGACACCACTGTCTCTGGGTCCCTGTGGAATCAATAGAGTAAGAAAAGGAGAGGCTTCTCCAGAAGGCAGATCTGAGAGGTTAAATTCAGCTTCGGAGTCCCAGGCAGTTCTATGCTGCCAGTGCAGCACAGGCAGCTCCACTGCCAACCCAGCTGCTCCTTCCTTTCTCCATGACACCGTCATGGCCCTGGTGCAAGTGTCTGCTGAACTGTTTAGTGAAACTGTTTCAGGGAGGTTAAGCTAATGAAAAACATTGTCCTCCTTCATCACTTTGGCAGAGCATCTTTTTAAACTACAGAAAGGAACTGATCTGATTTGCTGTACAGTCCCACAAAATGCTGAGCCAACACAGCTGAGGGGCTGAGAGAGATTAGCTACAATACTTTCAGAGTCTCTGGTAGCAACAGAAGTATTCCACCATTATTTCTATAGTCTGCAAAGACTGACCATGTTGCAGTCATTGAGAAAAACAGCAGTCAAACATGTACAAGCTAATTTCTAATTTTGAAGGTGGTGTTTGAGGTCAGTGCTGCCAAAATTAGTGTTCAGAGCTTTTTTGGTGAAGAAAATGAAGAAAATGCTCACAAAATTTTCTGTTGAATATCTGGAGTTGGAAAGCCATTGCTGGTGTTACCTCATATAGAACCAGGTTTTGTGTCTCCATATCGAACAGCAGGTTTTCTTCCTAAACACTTTTAAAACTGATTTTCAGACATGTTAGTTCAGCTCATAGGCTGAAGATAAAAAAGAGAGAGGAAGTACTTCAGATCACTCTGGCTAGGTGAATGGGCTCTGTAAAGCTGTGTTGATGCATTTTCCAGTGTAATCTGGGATATAAATAATGAGAGCTGTTTAGTGAAGGTCGTAGTTGTAATTGCTGCACACACAAACTCATATTTTTACAGGTGACTGGACACTCTTTTTGTTGTGTGAAACAACAGAAGAGCTGCTTTGCCCTTAGCATTTCAGGTTTTGCATGGAGAGAAGATCTGATGATGATTTATGTTATGTGATGGCTTTGGCTCTAAGTTTGTTTGCAGTTTACTTGAAATGTAGGCTACATCAATATTTTAAAAAAGAGGATGCATAGATAATTTTGTTCTAATTTAATCTGTTACTAAGACATCATTTTAAATAGTGAATCTTGTAGATGACAAAAATTATGATTGACTTTCAATATGCTAGGGTCATGAATACATTAACTACTGAAAGTTTGTAAGATTACAGAGAGGAACACAAAGTGTGAACTTCCCATTGCTACTGTCTAATGCCAACACATAAGAAAAAGATAGACCTAGCATCTAAGCATTTAATTTTTTTTCTAATTGCAACAAAAATAATTGATTCTGCAAAGTTACAGACTTGCAGACTTACTTGTACATCTGATATGTAGCCTCATTGACTTAATTGAATTTAAAAAAAAATGACTCAGAAATATATCAATTAAAAATATTGCCATGCTGGTAGCAATTTTCTGAATGCCTACCTAGCAATCTTATTTTTAAGCAATGCTATATTTAGAGGGACATTTCATTCTTTCAGAAGAGAAATGAATCTATTAGGACTAGGACTATTATGTAGGAATATTAAATATTCACATATTTTGTACTACTTGGTTGCTAATATTAGCCCAGTATTCATCAGGAGCTACATTCTACTATTGGTTAGAATTTTTTTTTCTCTTGAATTGCTATAGCTGTCATCTTTGATCTGCATTGTATTGCAAAATAAAACAGCTGTCCCCGTTCTGATGCCTCCCCTCTAGAATCCTGGTAAAAATTGCTACAGAAGCAATATTTTAACAGGTTAATGTGTGTTATACCCTCGAATGACTGTGATGGTCCTCCTTTGATAATCGAAGGCCACTCTTCTGGAAAGATTTTCTGCCCCCAAGTCCAAATAAATTATACATTTTAAAAATGACATATTCACTTGGAAGCCAATAATTTTATTACAACTGTCTTTGTTTTGAGCAGTATTTCTATAAATGTCCGATACACATTTCTGGAGGGTATAGTGAGCTTTTACTTCTTCATGGGTTAGTTTTTAGACTGTCTCAGTGACTGGTTAGAAATGTCCAGTGTCTGACTGGGTTACAGTGACTCCACTACTGCCTTCTACTGCTGTCCAGAATGCCTGTTTTAGTGTAAACCAAAATACCAAAAGCACTTTCCTCCTATATAAAGAAGAAGCACTTATATTAGATGTTCCTCTGTGTAGAAAATGAAGATAAAACTTCTTTTGAGATCTATCTGAGATGAGAATGGAATTATTCTGAAAAAAGAAAGATATTATGGAGGGCATGTTCATGTTAAACAAGACTTTTTTCATCCAAAAAGTTATGTACTTCTTCCAGTGCTCCAAATATGTTTGAAATTATGTAAGTTCTAGTTCAACATTTTTAATTTTAATTACATTTAGTTTATACAAGATAGGATTTTCCATTTTTTGTAATTTTAAATCCAATTTATATATAAAAATGTTCTGAGAGATGATCATTTAAGTCTATAGATTTTAATACAAACTGATTTTAAGTTATTCACTTCCCTAACTCATTTTTTGTGGATGGAGCCTGTAAGAAAATATATGGGTTAGACCATATCACAGGCAAATAAAACACTTTATGGCTTTTTGGTTTTGCTTTCTTAAAAATTGTGTTTCTGTAATGAAATAACTGAGCCAAATTTTGGTTTAACTCGCATTCTTTTATTCTGTTACAAGTCTGCTAATGTCATTAGATCACTTCTGATTTAATCTCATTGTGAAAGAAAACAAAACTACCCCCATCATTCCTCATCGTTTATGTCGAAACTTATAAGGGCCATGTGGGACTGAAAGACTGCAGACAGCCTCGCTCCAGCCCTGGAGAATCTGAGCCAGGAATCTGTGCTTCCTGAACTGGCAGTGCTGGAAGGGTGGGGAGAGCAGCAATCTGAAGGGAGGTGTGGTGCTCCTCCTGGTGAAGTCTTGAAACAAATAAAACCCCCTTCAGTTACATCAGAATTGTATTCTTTGGACTTGTCAGACTTTTTCTGTTCTCCCTTGATACAAAGGAGCCTTGTCATATTGTCAGAATCACTGTACAGTCTTCCAAATTTTCTGTTAGCGGTAAATTAACATTTACTGTTACTACGCCTACAGCAGGAGGTGCATGTAGTGAAAGCGTGGATTGTAGATTGACTGCTAATATTTTGCTGATATTATTTGTCTTTATTTTTCTTACACAGGTGTTTTCTAGAAATTTCTGTAAAGATTGATGGTGTTTTCTCTTCTAAGAAGCGGATAAACGTAATATCTAGTGTTCTACTAGGTGTAGACAAGTAGATAAAATCTGTAAAATAAATGCTGAAAAGTGAGATATTTTGTCCAGAAATGTCCTGGCAAGGGAGTAAAATGCAGTTATCCCCTGTAACTATTGAAATTGATCCAGCTATTCACTGTACCTCTTAAAAGTGAAAAAGGCAGCAAGCTTTTTAGTGTCAGCACTTATGGTTTTCACTGTTACTTCTAGAGTTTTTTACCTTTTTTTTTTTAAATCTTAATTACTTCATTAATCTCACACATCTTTGGCTACTCTGCTACCTCCCGATACTTTTGTGTAGCCTCAGTTGTGCAATACACACAGTATAAAGGTGAACATTTTAGTAAACTGTGAAATCAGTGTATGTTCCACAAACATGGCAAAGCTTTGGGGTTAAAGTTCAAGAATTATCACATATGTAGCAAGTGTTGTGCTCCCAATAATAAAAAGTAAAGGAGTTGAAGGAAATTGCAAATTGATATTTTCACTTATGACATCATCTTGTATATAGATACAGCTTTAGGTTTTGATTTGTTTGCAGTAGATAAAGGGGGGACAATAGGGCTCTCAATGGTTCTTGTTCTCTCTCTTTACAGCTGTTAACTAGCCTTTAAGAGCATGTTCACTATTTGAGTTTTGAATCATTTTTTTATAGAAATTTTTCTGGAATCAAAAATGTTTAAAGAGTGTATCTGATTTAAAGCTAAAAGAAAGCTATTTAAATAATAAAATGCAAAGTAGAAATTATGCATGCATATGCCTAATATTAAAAATCTGAAATGTGCTCTGTATGTGTGTTTATATGATCTTAATGGAAAATGACAATTATTTTTGAAAAATAAGCAATAGCAAGTCAATATCCTTTGGGGTCTCATTAAGAAAATCTTTCTGATCCAAAGTTTTTTACTGTCTGTGCTACACTGTAAAACATTTTAGCACTCTTTTATCTCTAGTAGGCAACATGTAAATATAGTTGTCCTACTGTCTTGAATGGTCTTTGTCCCTGTGTCGTTCTGCCAGCTCTTTTTGGTGGCAAATTCCTGTATGTGCGTTTTTAAAGGAATGGGTGCTAACAAAATTAACTCCAGTCCTGATAAATGTATCCAGTTTAGTCAAGTAATAATCAAAGTACAGAAATTCGAAAAGGGCATATTTAATTAATGTCATTTCTAACAGTTGGCATGTGATAGCTGAAGCTTTTTTTCTGTGCTGTCAGCTGCACCATTTCAAACTGAAGTGCTGTTTTCCATTTGCTTGTGACAGACAGCCGTGCCAGTCAAAATGCGAGAGCCTGGTTCCCATCAGTTTCTGTTCATTTGCTTATTCACTTCCTTGCTTTGCTACAACCTACTTGTGCTCTCCCAATCTGTCAGACGCACTTAAAGGAAGTTGTAGCCTACATTTCTACACTAGTTTTGTTTTCCCATGTTTCCTTATTTTAATAAGCTGTTTTATCCAATTTTAGTTAGAGCAGATTGATTTGCATTCTTCAGAAGATGGATAGATTGAGTCAAGGCGCTGTAAGAATGACACCAAAACGCTGAATGTACAGTGAAGTCACCCAACCCTGTTTCTGCCTGTGCTGAAGAGGGATACAAAGCTTTTTTCAGGGACAGGAAGGAGGCCTGCTACTTTCCATCTCCAGCAGCTATGTGGGTGTTTCCTGGGCAGAGGTGGAGAGGGAGTTGACCTCAACATTTGTTAGCAAGTTTTCAAATTGTCTGCACTCTCACAAAGAAGGAAGTGATTAGAAACAAGAACAAATCTGACTTAGATTATCCCTTTGCACTCCCAAAATACATTTTTACTGCCTTGAACAAATCTTGCCCCTGAAGCAGCACAAGTAGGTTTTGTTCCTTTCTCTGAGCTTTTGGTAAAAATAGAGCAAAAGCACATCATCCACGAGACTCATATCTTAGTGTGCTCATCTTTGTCTCTCTCTTTCTGCTTCTATATTTTCTGTCCTTGGGGAAGGATGTTATTATTGCAAAAAGTTTTCAGTGACAAGTCTAGTAGTTGAAAATAAATACTTGACAAACTTGTGTTTCAAACTGAGAATACAGTTCTCAATACTGAGACTCCAAGAGCTTCTCACAACATGTTTTCCAATATCTGCAGTGTGGTACATGTTGCAGTTCTCCGGATCAAGACATGCAACTTAACTTTGTGGTATTACTCCAGAGTAGCAAAAAATTCAAGTGCATATCAAGTCTCTCCAATTTCCCTGTGTCTTGCTTTCCACAAAAAGGAAGCATCGCTGTGAGAGTTATGGTATACCGTAAAAAATAGCTGGTTTGGATGATAGAGAGCTGCATTTTTCTGGGTGCTGATGCACAACAGAAGATTTGTTTAGGTTTATCCTAGGTCCCCTCCTAAATTCCATCACCTGCAGTGTGCATGGCATTGTAGTATCTACTGTCCATGTAATACTGCAGTACCCACAGCAGCAAAGCCTGTAGCTTGCCCTGCAGTCGTGTTTTTGACTGAAAACGTGTGTGGTGAGGTGGGTTCTCCTAGGTTGTTCTTGTTCGTCATGGAGGTTGCTGAATTTTATACAAGTTATGTTTTCTTATCTTTGCTAGAAAAAGTTGAAGTATTCTGATTAGAAAATGATTAAAGCACAAATAAGAGCGACAGTGTCCTCATTTGAAAAGAGAAAGTGCAGCCTCCTGGATACTTAAGATTTTAAAAACACTCTTTGCCATCAGTACAACTGTGCCTCCAGGAGAAACGAGGAATCCAGTATGACCCCATGACTGTGCACTTCATAATCATTTCACTCTTAATAATCTAATCCGTCCATTGTAATGAAGCAATTAGCTTGCTGTGCCCCTAGCTGTAGTCTAAGAGCGAATAATGGCATTTATTCTTATTTTAACAGTTCTTTTGGTGAATGCTATTAGGTGGGGTTTATTTGACCTGTCCTTTCAGGCCTTGTACATACTAGGAAAAAAATCTTTTAATAAATCAGGATATCTGTTGCAAGGACATTTATGATGGATGAATTGAGCTCTCTGCCATAAATTTCCTTGGATCAGAAATAAAGGTAATATAACATCTGAGGGGAAAAAAGGAAAAAAAAATAAAGGAAAAAAGGGCAAGGGAAGGAGAAACCACAGTTGCTATTAGTTCATCAGGTTTCATTTGACGTGATCAGAGAAGTGATCTGTGACAAAGAATTACTCATTCCTGATCTCTTCAGTGAGCCTCAGACTCCTCCCTGTATTTTTCAAATTTTTTTTTTATGGTCTAACTATTTTAATATATATTATTTTTCTAAGTCTCTGTTTAAAATGGGAGCAAATATTTCTAGTATATTTTTAAAATGGGATAAATGAGAGATTTTATTTGATATGTAATATTTAAGGATAAAATATGTAAGTTTGTCTATTTTGACTTTGCAAGAATTTGGTAGCACTTGTTTTCTTACCTCACTGTCTCTCTTTCTTTCAGGCTTCCTTTCACTTTCTCACTCTTTTTTTTTTTTTCTTTCCCGAGCAGTGCTCATTCCTTGTAAGAGTTTTGTATGACACAGGAAGTTTTTGTCTAGTCACAACTGTTACTCCACTCCTACAATGACTTTTTCTTTGCAGGAATGGCATGCAGCCTCAGGTATGGCATTCAGGAGATGCGAAGAGAAGGAAGGAAGGAGGAAGAGGGTTTGGGTTTTGTTTGGTGTAACAAACAAAGTTCCTGGCAGATCTAGGAGGAATGTGGCATTAGGAAGTTCTTGAGAGGAGAAAGCACCTTTTATGTGTGTGCAGTGTTTTCAAGGTTTTATTTAAGGTTTTATTTATTTTCAAACTCTACCAATTGAGTTTTCTACTGCAATGTATTGTGCATGGTCTTCTGGGCTTCTTGGGATCTTTTCACATTCTCAGTAAGGTCTTGATGTACTTAAGGCTTTATTAGACCTTCTCAACTTTTTTGGGGGGATTTGCATGTTCACTGAGGTAATGAAAGATTATTTTCAATTTTTGCCAGGATTTTCTTTTTGACAGAACTTTTCATGTGATGCTAAAAGCCAGACAAATTTTGATATCTGGATTCTGATGGAAGAAACCTGAATTTCTGCCAGCTTTTCTCTCCAGTTCCTTGGCAGCCTCACTGGCAGGCTGGTGGAAAGCCATATTCTGCATTCTTTGAGTCGTTCGGTCCCTGGTTCTTCAGCAACAGAGACAGCTGGGGCTTCCAAGACCCTTAATTCTGGGCAGCATGTCAGGCAGCTTCTTGCAAAACCCAAACTCCCAATTAAACTGGGTCAAAAGAAGTAATTCCACTTTGTGGAAAAATTCTGAATTTTTGGTATTCATTCTTCCATAAAACAGAATCACTGCTAGGTTTAAACCTTGTATCTTCCTTTCCATGCATGGATTTTGAATGTTCTCCTGTCTGGATTTTTTTGGTATCTCCAATGAATATAACTCTTTTCTCTCCTTTACCTTTCTTCCATCAGTTACAGAACAATTTTTATGCCTTAAGAGTGTTTTCCCAAATAGCAATGAAATCATGAAATATTAAGAATGTGTGATCTGACATGTTTCTCAGATAGGAAAAAAAATTCAGTCAAGGTAATCTGTACAGTGAGAGATTATTATTAACTTTGACTATCTCTATATTGGGGACTGAAGTCTCTGGAATAACTACTGAAACTGCATAAATCAACCAGAATAGGTGTACAATGTTAAACTGGTTTTGTTCTATTAATCTATTAGGTTAAAATAACTTGTTGAACCAATGCTTCATTATTATATTAATCTGATGGCATAGTGGGTTAAACCTCTGCTATGAAAACTTCGATATCGTCTGTACTCCATAGTGTTTAAATATACTTTTCTCTGTATTCAACACATCCAACAAAGAAAATGTAGTTCTAACTATTATTATCACTTAACAAATGGCCTTCTGTTGTCTAATTTAGAACAAGAAACTTGTTTAACTCCTCAGAAAACTAAATTAGTCCCATGCTTATGGAATAACAGACAACAAATTTAATTGTCTATCTTTCCCTATTCTTCCTTTTCTAATTTATATTGTGAACATTTGAGGGCGGCTCACAGGAGTTTTTGTTGTTTTGGAAGTTCATGGCTACTCTGGATTATGCTAAAATTTGTGGCAACCATTTGACTTTCCTTAAGGTTTATTTTTTTTAAACATAGCTGTGATTGACATTCCCCAAAGGAACTGCTCTTAAACAAGCCTTTTGCATGAGCTCATGCTGAAAATATACAGGAGGCAAGAACAAACATTTATAAGTGAAATAGGAGAATAGTTATAAACACTTAGATCTAATTTCAACCTTAATTTTCTTCGGAGGCTACATCTTTGTTAATTATTTTCTTTGAATATAATTGGAGTAGATTAGTCAGACACATGGTGAAATTTTTTGTTTTTCCATTTATCATCAGATATTAATCAAAGAAGTTAAGATAAAAACTAAGGAGTGTTTCACCCTTTCATCTGTTTTTTAGGGTGGTTTCTTTTTTGTTTACTGTCACTATCAGAATTTGAAAAACTTTGGAAGAGTTTTCTTAAAAAAAGGTTGGGGTCTGAGAACAGCACTCTTCTATTTCCTGGTTTATAGCTTTCTCCACCATCTGAATTTCTTGTTGGGCTGTTCTCCCAGGATTGCTTTACTGGCACAATTCCACAGACTCAGAGCTGCCCTCTTAGTCAGGGTCAATCTCTGAAAAAAGAATATGTAGCTGCACGAGGAAAGGCAAGAGAATAAGGGGAAGCTCTCTGAGCTATTCACAGACAAACTGCTTGGAGAAAAATGCAATTTCTTCTGTACTGTGTTTGGACTTTGTTCCAAATGATGAAGAGTGAGAGTTCTAGCCAGGAAAAAACTTTGGAAGATGCTGAATTATACTAGCTGAGAATGTGGTCTTACACCTTTATTATAAGACTAAATTACAGTTTACTTTCCATTGAGGAAATTATCATGATATCCCAAGAAAAACTGATAGATTTTATTTTCATATTTTTTCCTGAGTTTGTTTAGCATTCCAAGTGAGAAAACTTGACTTGTGGGTGAAGAAATAGCTCATCTGCACTTGGAAGAGTATAACTACTTCCCTCTATTTTTCACCATTCTTGCTTCAAGTCTGAATGATTCTATGGCATGTTTTTCTAGAATTGTGTTTATTCCCTGGTTTAGGCTGCACATGCAAATCTGTGTGAAAGCATGGAGTGCTGTTGTGCTGTTGATAAAAAATAACAAATAAAACCAAATTTGCCAGACTCCCTCTTAGAGATAGACAGCCATTTTCTTGAAAGAAAATGTTGTTTTTTAATGAAGATCCTTGAAACTGAGGAGTAACTCTTTATTGTCTTAGAAATAATTTGTGGAGTGGTGATCAGTTTTGATGTTCTGAAAGTTTTTTGCTTCAGTTTCTGTATCTGATATCCATGGCAGAGTGAAAACATTTAAAGAACTTGTGGATTAAACTGGGCTTTTCACCTTTTAGCATGATACTTAATTCCCATCTGGAACTCCTTGTTCATTCTAATTAAGACCTGGACTTTCTGGGGATGGCTGTGTGCCTGGGTGGTGGTGCCTGACCATCAGGAGCTCATGTCCTCTAAGATGAGAAGTCTGTCAAGAAGATTTTCAGGGCTTCTCTCTGGAGTAGGATGTAGTGAACTGAAATCATGTTCTTTCTGTCCTTCAGAAATTTGGGTTGTTTAAATTTTTTTCTTTTTTCAATTTCTGTTGGAAAACGGCAGGCCAGTCGAAAAGTCTGAAGGACTAAATGACAGATTAGTCTGAACAGAGAGACATTTGGGAAATAATGAATAAAAAAAAAAAATTGAAACTTCCTTGTGTCCTTATTTGTTGTGGTGAGGTGGGAGGTTGTGCCCCTCTTCTCCCAGGCAACTAGAGATAGGACAAGGTGAAGTGGCCTCAAGTTGCACCAGGGAAGGTTCACGTTGGACATTACAAAAAAAATTTCCTTGGTGAAAGAGTGGTTAAGCATTGGAACAGACTCCCCAGGGAAGCGGTGGGGTCAACATCCCTGGGAGTGTTCAGAAAACAATTAGACGTGGCACTTCACGACAGGGTTTAGTGGGCATGGTGGTGTTCAGTCAAAGGTTGGACTTGATCATCCTGGAGATCTTTTCCAACCTTAATGATTCTATGACTCTGTGATTTTGAAAAGGAGGTTCTTTTCCCTCCAGTAAAAATTAGAAGGTAAGGGAAGACCAGTGGGAAATCTCTGGCTTTTCACTAAAAAGCTTTGCATTTTTAGAGTCTAGTCACTGCTGATTTGTTCCAGGAAGAGCATGAAGTAATAGAGGATATCAGATCTTCATCAAATGTTAGCATAATAAAATTTTTAGAGACTTACTTTTTGAGAATGTCTATTGAAATCAGGATTTCTATTTAATTTTGTGTTCATCTGGTGTCTTCTATTTGGTCTACAGAACATTTAGAAAAGAGGCCACTCAAATGTGACCACCCACCAGGAATGTATTATGCTGTGCTACGCACAAATATTTTAAAGGACTTCTGAGCACTTTTTGAGAGAGTTTTAGAAAGGCTTGTTAGTTGTTTTTTTAGTTTTGGTTTGGGTTTTTTTAAAGTGATACAGATCAGAAAGTCTGTTGGTAATATGGCCATGTAAAATCACCAAGCATTTTTTATATGTATATATATATATATTATTTGCTATATCTATGCCTATATTTAGCCCTTGTTTCACCCTTTTCCTTTTCATTAAATTATTAATCCAAAGCTCAACACCTCTCAAGCCTTGACACATCATTGCCAGTCATGTGTGAGTGACTCTGTGGGTCTTTCCAAAATGCTATTCTGCCACTTCTGGGATCCCTGTGGACCTCGTGTCCCGTGTAAATTCCAGCCTTTACAGATTGGGGGTGCTGTTGTACCTCTGTCAGATTACAGAGCCAGAAAAGCCATTCTGTCTTTGCCAAATGCAAAATGTGGGAGTTGGGATTACTTTCGTAGGCTTGCAATACCTGTAATAAACTAAGCTATTAATTTTTCCTCAAAAGCTAAAATAACTGTGGATTAAAAGTTGTCAATTCATGAGGCTCGAGTGTCTCAGGAACTGCAGGAATTTCAGTTTGTAATTTTTGTAAGTAATCATTTTCCAAGCTAAGGGTATAAGACAATAGAGAAAGCAGTCACATTTGCAAGTATGCATGCCTGAGACAACTGTCATAGCTAGGAATTTGGTTTAATATTACTAGGACAGTGTTGAAGGAAATATATGAAAAGGGATATAGCAGAATCAGAAACTGAAGAACCTAAATCTAGTGGCCTTTTTTTTTGAGGAACATAACACCAAAGAAATGTTATGCCATCTCTCAAACTTTGCAGGATATATCATGGTAAAGGCCGTAGAAGAAGCTGGTGTGGATGGGACCCAAAGGATTAATAGGCAGAATAGTCACAGATGTGTAAATGCATGCTGAGAAAAAGTTTTCCAATTTTAGACCACTATTTTCACTTCGTACAGGTAAATTTACAAGAAGGCACTACAACTAAAGGGATTTTCTAAACCAAGTATGTTTTATTGCAATACCTTTCAATAGATCTGTTTACTGGGCATGAGTCATGAGCTTGCAATAACATTTGGTATCAGGTGTGTAACACTGTTGTTCCCTTGTTGTTCCCCTGGTAGGTGAGGAATAGAATGAAGAATAATGTGAGACCTTTTGGGTGAAGCTGGGGATATAGATGTTGGGTTTTTAAATTAGTTTTTTAAAACACACAATATCTGAATATTATTTGCTATGGAATGATATTTCATTCAAGAGATATGTTATAGAATATAGCAGATGTGTATGTGAATTTGGGGGTTTGCAGAAGAATCAGATAAGACTTTGTTTTGATTTAGGGTCACAGTGGGCTTTCACTAATTCAGTAAACGATACAGTCATGTACCAAGATTAACAACCTTCAACATGTGAGTGCATCCTTAGACTTTTAATATTTTCATCCCAAATTGTGGTGAAGAAATAAGTAGTGTCTTTCAGTTTCCACAGGACTATGAGGTACTAACTTTGCCATTCTCTTGAGAAAATTATGGATGTGCAATGGTAAATGAGGTTAAGACAGGTGTGATTTAGTATGTTGCTAAGCATTTAGAATTATGTACTAAGTAATTATTGATTATTCATTGATAAGTGTGCTGGGAAAGAAATGTGGCATGTGCCTTTCTCAGAGTTTTCTGATTTATAACTTGATGTACATATTGCAAAGGTCAGAGACATCAGGAGTTGAAATAGTAAGAGACACCATAGTTTCCCTGATTTTTAATAACCTGACTTAGTAAGAACATACAGTGAAATTCAGGAACTAATCTATAAATACTAGATGAGATGTGTCTTTCCCCCTCTCTCCACAGAACAGGAATAAAAATAATTTTTTTTTCTGTAGTTTTCTAGGTTTTCTGTAAGATTTGGAACAAAATCTTATTTGTTCCATCTTGCCAGTTAGCAAAGCTGATCTACACTGGTTTTACAGTCCATTGCAGAGTGAGGAGTGATGTGGATTACCTGGGCATTGCAAATATCTTTTAATTTTTTGAATAAATACCTTGTTTTGTCTCAACTTCTCAATAATACAAAAGACAGATAAAGCAATTTTATTTGTGAATAACAGCCTGAATGATTAAAATGTACAAACTACCAAATGGGACCCATATCTAGGCTGTTATCTTTGACAGTGGTCAGTCAGAAATGTCTAAGAAAGAATGTCTCAACAGGCAGTTTTATAGCCTGTTTTGCTGTGTATGAAAACATATGTACCTTGACCACAGTCATTGTGTTTAGATAGAATTTTTTATATGCCTCCTAAATTGTTTGTTTTTACAGTTTAGATATTTTCAGTTTATCTCAATTTGATCTCAGGTTCTTAAAAGGACCATGCATAGATTTTCCAATCTGAAAATCATTCTCCGCTTCTGATCACCATTATTGGTCTTCTTGTTATTTTTTTTAATAAATTTTCTTTTTTTTGCAGGGCAGAATCTAGAGCTGAAAGGTTAAATATATGAGCAGACCACGTGTTTATCAAGTGATATAGTAGTATATTGTCTTTCATAATAAACTCCAAAGTTATTGCTTTTGCTTCTTTTGATCCCTACTACAAGTTGATTTTTCATCCCTGAAGCATAATAGCTAATTTGTTAAAGAGCTTTATATCTGTAGCTAGGCTTATTTTTGTCATGTGCATTACTTTTTACATACCCACAGTGAATATTATCTGACATTTAGTTATAAGATTTCAGCAACTTTGCACCATTGGGGAATTTTGTCACCAAAGTCTATTTTTTCGTATTTGCCTTGCAATTGGATGACAATATCCAAGCCTTGAGAACTGCCCTTTCAAACTGAGAATGCACTAGATATAGGATTAAACACATATATTTTAATTAAAACTTTTTAATGCTCCATATGAAGATTTTCACAGATTTGTTTCTTCTTAAGTACAGTACAGATGGGGAATTCCTGTAGTTTGCTAATTTTATTAAATTGATAAAATCAGAAGTTGATTTGAATATGACTATTACTCACTTGCCTCTAATGCCCCAGTTATTGAACTTAAATCTTTTTGGACCTCAGAACTACAAGCGCTATTTTTTTAAATTAGGTGTTAGACAGGAGTAGTTATATACGAAAATGTAAGTGAAATTATAAAAAAATGTGGTCTATATGACTTTATGTAAAAAATTTTGTGTCACTTTTTTGTTTAGAATTTTTGTAAAGAATTTATTTTACCTTAAAAGGAGTAAAGCCATACTAACTGGAACATAGAGAATATAGACATATGTGTGTATGGTCATAGTACAAGATTTATTTACTTATCTGAAAATCTTGTTAAAATGATATATGTGACTATAATTTAGATAGCAGAACAGATGGAATGCTGTTCTTGCCAGGTGTTAAGGTTTGAAAATTTATTTATTTAAACCTTTAATAGCCATTACCATCTCTGAGTTTGTTTTATTTTGTTTGATTTGTTTTGGTAACATATAGAAAATTTGGCTTTACAGTGTTTTCTGATAGCTTTGGGAAGCTCATAATGCACCTACTGCATTGCATTTGCACTGTGTTCTGTGAAAGCAGTGCTTGAAAAATGTACAAGGCTCCTAGAAGCCAGAGGATGCCACAAAGCACACATAAATACCTACTGAAGACTATTTCCTAAGTCTCACCAGTAGGTTTCAATATCCAAGGCACCTTTTTAGGTAACTATTGAAAAATGTAGATATTTTTATTTGCAGCGCATGTGTATTTATAAATATATGGAAGTGTTTGAGGAAAAGGGGAGAAATGCCAAGTTTCTGCTGGTATACACATATTTATACCAAATTAAAACTTCATTGATTCTTTTTCCTTTAAGAGGAAAACTGATAATTATTCTTCATTTGTCTTTTTTTAGTATGTAGCTAAATGGAAGATGAGTCCTAGAAAGGATAATGATTCTTAGGTCATCAAGTCCAAACTGTAGCTCTCAGACAAGCAGTCTTAATAATCTCTCACTTTTCTTACTTGAATGTGTGCTAGTATACTATTCTTTTTATAGCTGGAAGCAGTCTTCTAATTTCCTGCTTAAACCAGTCACCACCAGTTTATAACTGATCTTTAAGATTTTTCTTCTTTCTCTGATATTTGCCTGTACTTTTACTCCAAATTTTTGTTTCTTATTTTACTACAATTTGGATGGCTCATCCTCTTTTATTCTGCAAATAATTCTCTGTTCCTAGTCATTCTGTGAGAATGGATGATTTTTGTATATTGGCTTCTTAAATGCATGATCTTAGCACAACTGGCTGTAACAGTCTTAGAAGGAACTGGGAGCGTGGAGACTCAGTCAGCTTCTATACCAGCAGCACACTGAGTGAGGTGACCTCCCTGCTCCCCAGAGTAGATGGCACGGCCTAGGAGCAAGGCTCAGGGTCAGTGTTACAGTTGCTTACATAGCCTCCTGTGAAGAGAGATCACAAAATCATAGAATGATTTGGGTTGGAAGGGACCTTAAAAATCATCTCATTCCAACCCTCTTGCCGTGAACAGGGTTGCAACCCACTACATGAGGTTACCCTGTCCAACCTGGCCTTGAACACTTCTAGGTATGGAGCATCTACAACATCTCTGGGCAAGCTATTTCAGTGTCTCACCACCCTCATAGTAAAGAATTTCTTCCCTACATCTTGTCTAAATATCTCCTCTTTCATTTTAAAACTGTTCCCCCTTGTCTTATCACTGTCTGCCTATGTAAAACGTTGCTCTCCTTGCTTTACAAGCTCCCTTTAATACTGAAAGGCTGCAATTAGGTCTCCCTGGAGCCTTCTCTTCTCCAGACTGAACAATCCCAACTCTCTCATCCTGTCTTCATAGGAGAGGTGTTCCAGCCCTCTAATCATCTTTGTGGCCCTCCTCTGGACATGCTCCAGCATGTCCACGTCTTTCCTGTGCTGTGGACCCCAGAGCAGGACACAGTACTACAGGTGGGGTCTCAAGAGAGGAGAGTAGAAGGGCAGAATCCCCTCCCTCGTCCTGCTGGCCATGCTGCTTTTGACGCAGTCCAGGATATGATTGGTTTTCTGGGCTGCAAGGGTGGATTGTTGGGTCATGTCCAGCTTTTTGCCTCTGAGAACCTCCAAGTCCTTCTCCATAGGGCTACTTTCAATGAGTTATCTCCCAATCTGTACTCATATCTGGGATTGCCTCAACCCAGGTGCAGCACCTTGTACTTAGACTTAAACCTCATAAGGTTCATGTGAGCCCACTTGACCTTGTCCAGGTCCTCCTAGATTAAATCCCATCCTTCTTTTGTCAACTTTATATTCAAGTGTCAACTCAGCTTCCTGTCACCTGAAAACTTGCTGAGGGTGCTCTCGATCCCACTGTCCATGTCACTAATGAGTAGTTCCAGAAGAAGTCAGGCTGATGAGGACAGTCTGGATGCAGGGCTGCAGAGTGCCTGCACCTCACCCCAGGGGCAGAGCTGTGGGAGTCTCCATTGTTCAGAGCCCTCAGTGCTTCCATTGCTACTACTACTGTTGCTGCCACCTACCCTGTCCCCATCCCAAGGACTTCTCAGTGGTCCCTGGCCCTGCCACTTCCAGGTGTGGGGAGGGAGGGTGGTGGCAGCAGCACTGTGAGGTTGAATGTCCCCAGCTGCTCCCAGGGGAGTCACTGTTTCAGTGGTCCCAGGCCCGTGTGGCACTGTCAGTCTGGCTCTCATCACAATCTCTGTTGTGATTTTACCTCAGGTCAGAGTTTATCCTGCACAAAGTGTTGATCTGCCTCAGTCCTAGTGGTGTGCCTGCCTTGCTGGTGCCAGCAGAAGTGCGCATTGTGTTCTTACTGGTACAACATTGATGACAAATTTGAAAACAATCATTTCCAGGATTGGTTATAGAGGAAATTTGCTATTTATCTTTCTTCAGATTAATGCTTCATCTTTCAATAGGATATAATGACATATCTTTGGGCCAATTCCAAAAAGGATTGATTCCTTTCCCTGTGGCATAGCTGAAAACTTTGCTTAAATCTACACAAATTGTCTGTTTTTGTTTTGTTTTGCCTCAAGAATCAACAGTTTTTGAAGGAAAAGATTACTTTTGCTTACTTTTAAACTTTAGTTAACCTGACTTTGTCTTACTGTTGCTAAACTGACTTAAGCTAGAGGTAGATATGAGATAGGCTCGTCTGCTGAGTGCCTGCTAAACACGGAGTTGCTTTCCCAACCAGAAGGAGAGGTAACTGCAGCCATTGGAGACAATGAATGCTCCCCTTCCTGCTTCTTTCCTTAGCTTTTATATCTGACCTGATGTCATATGTTATGAAATATCCTTTTGTTTAGTTTGAGTCAGCTGGCCTGGTTGTGTCCCCTCCCAGAGGGAATGCTACAGTGCTGATGCCAAAACACTGGTGTGTTATCAACACCCTTCCAGCTACCAATGCAAAGTGAGGGCTACTGTGGGGAAATGAACTCCATTTCAGCCAGACCCAATACACATAATTAGTGGCATGAAAGCAAAATTAACAACTGACAGAACTGTGAACGGAGACTCAAACTTTTTAAGCAGGATGGCATGTTTAGTAGAAAGGCCCATTTTCTTCAAGTATGCTTTTTCTTTTATAAGAGTTTTTTATTTGTTCATGTTATTTCAGGGTCAACAGATAGTAAAAAAGGGAAGAAAGTAGCATTCTGCACAATTTTAGAATCAAATAAAGGAGAAGGAAAAAAAAAAGGGGGTATTCTTAATAAAAATATTCTGTGAATGAGAACTTATTAGTCTATGGGGTAGTCTGTTACAGGGATTGCCAGAACTCTTGTTACTTGATTCTTTTATAGCAAGTCTAAGCATTGTATCTGTAGGTATATGGTAAAGAACTGTACTGATGACTGAGGAAATAGTTATTTCCTTTGTTTTTGATTGTATAGTTTCTAAACCATACAAATCCATGAAGTTCAACAAGGCCAAGTGTCCGATCCTGCACTTAGGTTGGGGCAATCTGAGCCCAAGATGCAGGCTAGGCAGGGACAGAGGAGACTTTGAAGTGTTGGTGGATGAAAAGCTTGACACAACCTGGCAATGTGCTGTCACAGCCCAGAAAGCCAGTCATATCCTGGGCTGCATCAAGAGCAGCGTGGCCAGCAGGGTGAGGGAGGGGATTCTGCCCCTCTGCTCCTCTTTAGTGAGACCCCACCTGGAGTGCTGCCTCCAGTTCTGGGATCCCCAACATAACAAGGACATGGACATGTCGGAGCAATTCCAGAGAAGGGCCACAAAGATGACTGGAGGGCAGGAGCACCTGTCCTATGAAGACAGGCTAAGAGAGTTCGGGTAGTTCAAATTGGAGAAGAGAAGGCTCCGGGAACGCCTTATGGAACCTTCAGTACCTAAAGAGAGCTTATAAAAAAGAGGGAGAGGGACTCTTTACAAGGGCATGTAGTGATAGGACAAGGGGGAATGGCTTTAAACTGAAAGAGGGAAGGTTTAGATTGTATATTAAAAAGAAATTCTTTACTGTGAGGGTGGTGAGACACTAGAAAAGGTTGCCCAGAAAAGTTGTGGAAACCCCATCCCTGAAAGTGTCCAAGGCCAGGCTGGATGGGGCTTTGAGTAACTTGGTCTAGTGGAAGATGTCCCTGCCCATGGCAGGAGGGTTGGGACTACATGATCTTTAAGGTCCCTTCCAACCCAAATAATTCTGTGATTCTATGATTCTAATATTGACTGTGTGATTTTTATAATGGTCTCAAGAACTTTGTTATCCTTAGTGATTTATGTGCAGCATACTCCTTCAGCCCTATATACTTTCTGCAGAAGTGCAAATAAATGAGGCACATCCTGGATGCTGTATGTTTAAGCTGGAATAGCTTCTCTTCATTTGGTTGTCTTCTGTGGTTTATTTTTTCGTTTATATTGTTTGTTTCTCTATTTTCTTTCTTTTCTTACATTTTATTTACTCTTTTTTCCTTTGCTGGCTGTTCATATTCATCAGAAAAGTTAATTTCTTATAACTTTTTCCTGGACCTTAGTTTGTTTTCTTCACAAATCTGCTTGTTAAAAAAATCCTCTGGCTTCAGGCCTTGCTTGGTATGCAGTTCAGCATCCTTCTGTCAGACAGCCATTCTTACCTTCTTGGATGTCAATCTGGGAGAAGACATGTTTGGAAGAATTGCAGTGATTGCCAGACGTTTGAGCTCAGAAGGAGGAAGGAACTGCAAAAAAATCTCAAAATTACTTGTCTGAGAATTTCCCTAGATATTTTCCAATCTGGCAGTTTAGGTCAATCTAATCAGAATGTCAGAGGGGCTTCTCTCTGGACTTATGCTTGAACAAGAAAGGAATTTTCAAATACAGTCTAATACATAGCGTGTTTCATCTGCAGAACTGGTCTTTATAACATGATTTTGACTATATTAGCACGCTCTTTCCTATTGCACAGAGGGACTAGAGGAAGATCTTCCTCTTCTGCTTTGGTGGCTTGACCCTGGCCAGCAGATAAACACAGCTGCTCACTCCCTTCCCTCTCCTGTGGGATGGGAAGAAAAATAAAAGGAAGGTAAGAAGATTTGTGGATCAAGATAAAGGCAGTTTAATAGGTGAAGCAAAAGCTACACTTGCAAGCAAAGCAAAGGAATTTATTCCCTGCTTTCCGCTGGGAGACAGATATTTAACTAATTTCTGGTAAGCTTGGCCTCAGCATGAACATCATAACCATGACTTTCCCTGCTGCCATGTCCCTTTCTTGAGCTTTCATTGCTCAGAAAAATATCATCTGCTATGGAACATCCTTTTAATCGATGTGAATCAGCTGTCCCAGCTGTGTGTCCCCCCAGTTTCTTGCCAGTGCCTGCCTACTTGTGGAGGGACAGACGGGAAAAAGCCTTAGCACTGTGCAAGCACTGTTCAGCAATAACCAGAACTCTGGTGTGTTAGGAACACTCTTAGTCACAAATCCAAAAAAACCCACAACCATACAGGCTGCCATGAGGAAAATTGACTCCATCCCAGCCAAATGAGATACACCTGCAGAGATCCTGTCTAGGAAACTCCACAACAGAGATATGAGAAGAGGGGATTATTTGGAATCTAGTAGTGTTGTGTAGAACAAAGTTATGTCTTTCACTTGTGATACACAGCTATTCAGGTCACTGCGGGAGCGTGGCAGCATTCCTTTGTTCTACTTCCAGTTCCTCAAATATTCTTTTTTCCCTATTGTACCCTGAGGTGACCTTTATCTTCCATTCAAACATTAATAAATGACATCACTGATGGTGATGGGTGATTCATTTGGTGCCCATGTGCTTCACTGTGTTTTGTTCTTCGGTAATAAAGTCATTCCTTCAACTCTGAACAAATACATCTTTTTTTGGTGTTGTCTGCCATTTTTGCCTGAAGAGTAGAAAGAGCCTTATGGATGATTCTCCCTATATGTTTTTCTGAGTAAGATTTCACTTAAAAAGGTTTCCAAGATAAATTCTGAAGTGTTCTTCAAGTTAACATAATTCTTCCCTTTTTTTAAAATTTTATATTGTTCCAGAACTGAAATGTTGCTTCACATCCTAGATCTCACTTTCCATCCTGGTGGTATAAAATAATTATAAATGTATAAAAAAAATAAATTATGTTGTCTTTCTGTCTCTGAATCAGAGGCAAACAAAGACCTTCACAGCAAAGGCTATAAAAATTGTTTCTTGAGTGGTATGAAATCAGTAAAAAATAGCCAGGTACACTGGGGGGGAAGGAACAACTGCCCAAGGCAGTGATGAGTGTCAACTGCAAAGAGAATCTGCAGATCAAAAACTCTTGCTAAACATTATGTCTCAGTGACCTCCAGATGTGATGTAACATCTGCCAGACAAGTTCTGCCATAAAGCTGTGTGAAAGCAGCACAGGAAATAGCGGAATGCACGTGAATTCTCAAGCTAAAAGGCTTGAGTGTTTAAATGTGATTCTCACACTTTGTGGAAAACTGTCTGTGGATCATATATCTTGCAAAAATTACTACTAGTGATAAATAACCTTTCTTTTTTAAAGGTTCAGATTATAGCAGCAAGAATAACTGAAAAGTCCATTGCAGATACTGAATTATATGGTGAGAACAGGATTTGGAAAGTATACATTATATTCACCTTGAAGCAAATAAGAAAACAAGAAGAACACAAAATATTAAATATCTGCTTCTTAGTTGAACTGTGCTGAGACATAAAATCTTTGGTAAAAACATGTGTGATCATGTAATTATTGTAACACATACATAGAATCCAAGTAGAGCATACAGAAATGACACCAATTTTCTAATACATTTTCTAGCTCTTCAGGTCATCATTTTTGTCAACAGAAGTGATGGTGTGCAAAGATAGTGCATTGGGTTGCCTTGCACTGATCCCTGTAAGGGTGGAACCTTTAGAATGACAACTCTTATCTCTGTTACAGGAGCTAATAAAGTGTTAGCAGTGACTGTTCCTTGATTTCTGCCTGAATGCATAGAAAAAGCGTGATGGGATATGCTGCCAGTGACTGTCAGCAGTATTATCAGAGGAATGCTTGGTAGTTGTGGGTTCTGGTTTTAGCTGAGTTGGGAAATAAGTGTAATACATATTAGGATTTATAGAGGATTATAATGCCTTCCTTTAAGATGCCTGAACCCAGCAGGGAGCCCAGGAAAAAGAGCCTTTCTATTCTCATTTCAACTGTCTGGATCAAAAACTGATATGACTCACAGAAGCTCAGAGCTATCATTTTAGATATGGTTGTGTTCAGCCCAGGTTAGAAGATTCTCCTTGCAGATGAAATGTCTGGAGGATTTGGCTTCTAAAATATAAGAATTCTCTTTAGTATGTGTGATCTTAAGTTACTCTCAGAGTTGGGGTTTTTATTCTGGTTTCCATATGTCCAATGGCATATCCTTTGTCAAATATTAGGGCCTTCCTCCAAAGACTGTTGCTCAATATGGCATCAGATTTTTTTAGCCATTTTTTTTGACAATAAAGCAGTTTGTTCTCTTGCATGTTTGTTTATGAAAATAGAGACCTATATAGAGATTTTAAAAGGAAAATAACATAAAACCTGTGATGTAGAATGTCAGGCCAAATGGTTGAAAAATGACGAAGTTTTCTGAATTGAAACCAGTATTTTCTAATGGGAAATGCATGATCACCCTTGACTATTAATAAAGAAGAATATTCATTAACCTATACCCACCTGAATTTCTGTGTGCCTATATACCCTTTTTTCCTTTTAAGTTATAACGTCTTAATTCATTCATTTTGATTTCTTACCATTGAAAAATATTTTATGACAAAGTATGGCACACACATTGCTAAAAATAAAATCCAAAATGTACTCTAAAAACTCAATAGGTTTAACTTTACATCTGTTAGGATATAGGAGCTGATGCTGTGTGTGTGAAATATTGTGTCTTTTGAACAGTGGATGAGAGAAGAAGAGGCTAAAGGCAACCCATCATGACGTTATGTTTGAAGAATGGATAAGTGAAAATGACAGTATGGACTTCCACATACATGTGGTTGAATCTATTACCTCTCAGAAAGCATTAAAAAAAGACAAAACAAAACCCCTGAATAAAGATTTTGGTGCTTCATAGTTGCTAAACTTTAAATCCTGTGAATTTTAATTTAAACTAATGGGTTTTCTTCAATTATGTTCTTCATCATATACAAATTTTTATATCAGAAAGACAAATTTTGGTAAACAATTGTCCTAAAAATGAATAGAAATTATAAGTAGCATAAAATATAGCACAGTGAAAAATTATCCAGTAAATTGAAAGAAAATTTGTTTCATTCTCAGAAAAATGTTATTTTGGACATATTAGTGGAGGTGAAAGTACATAAAAATGTATTTATTAAAGCGGGCATGTGACTTAAAAACACAGAGAGAACATATTAGGACAGTAATTTTAACTTTTTAAAAAATTGTCTATACTGTTATCAAAAATTTGCTCTTTTTATGGTCTCTGGCAGCACGGAGAGAACTCTAGAACAACTCTCAAGTGTAAAGGAATATTTTTTTTCCACTGTGAATATATTTGTGGGAGAGTCAGAAGGCTGTTTTCTGTGAATGTACACTTTACTACAAACATTATATGCCTCATATATTACAGAATTGATATATAAAGTCATAAAAAGAGAATTTGAATTTGTTTTCAAGTGTGCATTGAAGACATGTTTTTATTGAGAATAGGTAGGAAAGTTTGCTTTGTATTTTTATTTGTCTTTTGTATTTGTACGGACATAAACTGTCTGTATTCAATGCATGAATTGTTTATGCTTTATATAACTTTTTTTTTTGTATTATTAAGGATTACAAAGCAGAGAAAAAGTGGCAAATACAGTAGTGAGTTAATTACTTTTAAAATGCTAAGTGAATCACGTATAATCAGATTTGAAGTTAAGAGAGCAACTAGCTTGATTGGTGTAAACATGGAATAAATAATTGACTTGCTGACATTATTTTTAGAACACATGTTGGTGTCATTCTCCACACAGCCTGTGACTACAAAGGCTCTGTATTACTTGGCCTGTGCTTACGTGCACGAGGTACTGTGGAACTGGAATGTTCACTTCCCAGTGATGGCTCCTGGTGAGGAGGGCAGTGCTGTATCTCAGCTGTGATTCCCACAGCCTGTTTAAAGCACAGAAAGAACCCGTATTTCCCGCAATATGTATTTGTACGTTTTCTTTCTAAGATTCTAAATAACCCTAACATTTTATTGGAAAGTATTTACAATATATGAAAGGATTTTTTTTTTTTTGAGATGGAAACTTTTATTTAAAAGACTTTCTGAAGTATACTTATTTATATAAAAATGAAATAATTTTATGTATTTACTGTTTACTCTGTCTTATATCAGTTTGAAAATAAATAATTTGAATACTCTGTTAATATTGTAGTGATTGGTAAGATGGAAGTTCATGGGCCTTTTTGATTTCCAGGAAACCAGTAACTTTTCTAGATCACAGTGTAATTGATAGTTTGGAGAAATAAATTCCAGTTCACTTCTTTGTTCATTAAATTGTGTCAATTTTTCTCAAACATTATTATGAAACCAATAATTTTGCTGCTTGTTCTTGAGTTAGAAAGCTGTGCTACTGACCCCATCATGGTTACCCGCTCAGTCTCTATATGGTATTACTAACTTGTATATTGGATTACATTACCCTGTGTTTTTTTCTGTTTAGTGATTGAAAATTCTGATTTGGTGTAGGAGAGGTCATGCTGTCTTACACTTCATTTACACATACAACATTTAAGAACTGGGAGGCTGCCAGAGTGCAGATTAATAGTAATAGACTGGCTGCACTGTGATAGAGGAGTGATATTCTGTCAGTTTTGAGGGGATAAATGAGTTTAGCAAATAGTTTAACAGTATTGCTTTATATTGCTGAGCTACTAAAAGAAATAAAAAGGTTTGAGAAGAGTTACCTGGGCCTGTTTAACCCTATAGAAAGGACGACCATTAAAAAATGTCTTAAAATCTCTTAAGTGACAGGAAAAGAAGAAAGACAATGGAAATATTTTAAAAAGGTAAAATGCTAAATGACACTTTTTTCTTAACAGTACCACCGAGTTTTTTCACGCTAGCTAGGGAGCATTTAAAAAAAAAAATCTCCTCAAAAATCTGACATTCTTTAGATGTTCCATTAGGAAAAAGCAGAGAACTAGTCAAGATGGGCTTTAGGTTTCTTAGTTTGATTCTTCTTCCTTTTGCTGAAAAACAGACATCAAGTGAGGGAAAAGAAAGCAAGAAAAAGATGTATGTTTGTGCTAATTTTCATTTACAACTCACTGGAAATGTAAGAGAACAGACAGAAGTCGTCAGGCTGGACCATCAGTTCCTGTCGTACTGAGCGCTGGCTCTTGGGGGTGCTCCAGCCACGAGTCCCGGGCTGTGGGGGAAGTTTCTGATCTAATGGCACTGGGAGGTGAAACGAAAGAGGAAGTAAAAGGCAAAGAAGGGAAAGACAGATTATGTGTCTTGCCTTCAAAGTTTTTTCTGTGATTTACCAGTAGCTACCTGAGATGCCTTTTATTAAGATTTTGGGCTGGTTGGGATATTTCTTAGAATCAGTGGAATGAATGCTTGCTACTCTTGCTTTGGTTAGTGGGTCAGAGGAGATGAGGGGATGCAATTTGTCTAATGACTAAATAAGTATTCCAACATAGCCCATTCTTCAGCTGGTATTTCCCCATCAGTTAAGGCCATTTTCTGACCCTCTGTTTAGTTTAACACGTGTCATTGACACACTGTCCTTTGGTGATAGAAATATTTTTGAAATAAATTTTTTTTTGCAGTTGCTATCTCACTTTATCTGCTTATTTTATCTTTTCCTGTCAATATGAATTGTTCTAAGATATTTGACATTTTTAGAATCCTTATAGTAATTCAACATGCAATATTGCTGATTTATTGCAGAAGTAGGATTCCTTCTTGTTCAGCATTTTTGTGTCCTGAGTTCGTTGGGTGTGAAGCACAGCGACAGAAAAACTGAGACTTCAAGAAGCACTTTTCCAATATAATAACCCAACTGCTTAGGTTGAAATTTAGGTCTTCAAATCTCAACAGTAGTTTGTCTGCAAACTGGTTTACACCTAGAAAATTGCAGTGTTTTTTTATTAACCCCACAGTTATCATTGTGTCAGTTGAGACGTCACATTAACCTCCTGCTCAAGGCAGAGAAAAGCACATGCTTGCATTGGTTCAGGATGACCTTTTTCAGCCTTCAGAATTCCTTCTTTTTACTTTTGTACCAGTAAATGTAAAGGAAGAATAAAAGAATGTATACATTAATTATATATAGTGTAATAACTGCTTACTGAAAGTGGGGTTGTTCACTTTTTTTTTCTGATTGCCATTTTGTTACTATAAAAATTTTAAGGTAAAAATAAACACATTTTAGTGGAACTAAAACCATTCAAAATAAATAAGTTAATTCAACCAATTGTTTAGAGGGAAATAATTGTGATGATTTGTTTACTTATGGTAACTACTAAACATTCCCCTTACCAGTGTCATTGTTTCTAAGTAGTCTTCTGCATTAAATTCTTAGTGAAAGATCGGTATTTGTATGTCGTAACTAAATCATAATGAAAACGAAGAATGACTTGCTATTTTAGGAGAGAATTGATTTTCTAAAATCTTATTTAAAAAAATAATGCTAGTGAAATAGCATCGTTTGACATAGTTAAGATTTTTTTTAATGTGACGTTTTAGTGTCTCTCTTCAGGAACATAAAATTGCTGTTACTAGTCAGTTCTACTCAAAAAGTTTCAAACTCTCATAAACTTAATGCAGCATGGGTCGTAATATTTCATAGTTAAAATATTCAGTCATCGATTTTACAGCTATGAGAAGCTCCTCCTAAAGAGGTGTCCTTATGACCATATGGTCTAACTTCTGTATAACAGATTGTAGAATTTTTGTAGTAGTCTGTGATGAAAATTTTGGCTATGAGAGCTAGTTAGAAATATATAGCTAGTCTTCTATATCTTCACCTTATTTTTGGATATTAAAATTTTTGGTTTCAGTACTAGCAGAATTTGTCTCCTTTTTTTGTAAAACTAAAAAGAAATACTGATAACAGCCAGTACTCCTGCTTTTATCAGTAGACATCACAGGATCTCTGGTCTCCCAAATATGTATTAGTGTATGCACATAGTTCTAAAAATTTTTAGCCAATTGGAAAAGTCATGAAACATACCCTTCCATAAATTTTGTCCAGATGTCCTGAGCATGTTTCATTTGGCTATTTATTGTAGTCCCCAGGTTTGAATGACTTTTCTTGGTGGGTCAGCTGTTGGAACTTTAAGTCTCTCGTTCTCTATTAGAAAGGAAGACATCTTTTATACATCAATTTAGTGAAAGTCCTTAGATAACTTGTATGAACTTCTCCTGTGAACTGAGGAAGAGGAAATGCCTGTTTGATATCCATGAACCTCAGGATGATTAATTTATCCCTTTGTACAGTATGCTTTGAAAATAAAAATAATCAAAAAATGGGAGTAACCAGTCTACTTGTTGCTGCTTCCGGTAAACCCTTTGCAAAGCGAAGGTTAGTAATGTGCCTTAGTGGTGGATTTGACAGTGTTAGGTTAATGGTTGGAGTGGATGACCTTAAAGGTCTTTTCAAACCTAAATGATTCTAGGAATTTTATGTTCACTTTGTCACATAGTGACAGCTTGCTCTATATTAAACAAAGAAGGATCAGTGGCATCTGTCAGAACCTACCTGTCATGTTGCTTGATAGAGTTACTTTTTAAATGCATTTTGTTTTAGGTAAGAACAATTAAAGGAACTGTGTTTGCACTTTTCAGTACAAATATTTATTATCCTATTTAATTTTTTTACAGCTAGCACATTTTGTAATAAGTTCCAACAATCTCAAAAATGGAAAATAGGTAGATTTTGCTGTTTCATCTTTTCTGATGACAAAGCTAAGGTGATACTTTGCCGCTTTCTTTGGGATAGTACTTACTTAAATGAAAATGATAATTAATTTTTTTAAACTACTACTTATCTATCATTTAGGCAAGTGACAAATCTTATCTGTCTAGAAGCATTTTTGAATCTTCCTTCAAATGTCTAGTTTTGTAAACTGCATTAAGATTTGGAAATGAATGGGTGGTGTAATGAATGATGACAGAATAAAATGTAATATAAAAAGTGGAGCTGATACTTGTTTGTGGAATGAACAATTTCTGTTTGAAATAGAATCAAAGCAACACTGATACTAGTAATGACCAATTATTAGTGTTACTTTGCCTTAAACAACCAAGCTTAATTTTAGTACAGTGAATAATCTCTAAAATTGCTGAAGTTACATTCTTAGGAATATATGTAAGATCCAGACGTCTAAGAAATTTGTCTTCTGTCCTACATGTAACTATTGCCATGCAATCAGGTACTTGTTCTAAAGCTCTTTGTGTGTCTACACTGGGGCCTTAGCATGTGCACAGATGTGTCTTAACACAAAGAAACAGGAGATTCAGCTTGTCATAATAAAAAAAACAGTCACAAAGTTCCTAAACTCACTCTGAGCATCATCAGACATACAGGAGGCTCACCTCATGAATACCTGTAGTGTTGAGTCTGTCATAAAATGTATTTTTATAAGGAAATGAAAGAAGGTGGTCAGAATACAATTCCAAACAACAGAAGATCATTTCATAAAATTCAGTGTCATAAGGTGGTGCAGGTTAGAAGGGATCTCTTGAGGTCATTTAGTGGTCCTGCTCAAAGCAAGATCAAGTAAGTGAAGTTGTTAAAGAACTTGTCGAATTCTGAACATCTTCAAGGACTCAATTTGTCTGGGCAACTTCTTCTGATATGTTATCCCCCTTAAAAATACGTTTTATTTATGAGTAGTTGGAATATTCCATGTTCCAAGTTGTCTGCCACCTCTTGACCTATACCTGTGCACCTCCAAGAAGTCTGGCTCCATCTTGAGCTCCCCTTGACCTTATTCTCTTGTTAAGCACTACTTAACCTGTCAGTGTCTTTTTGTACATCATGTGCTCCAGAACCATCTTGGTGGCTCTCTGCTGCACTTACTTCAGTGTGTCAATGGTTCTCTTTCCCTAGTAAGTGCCAAATTTGACACAGCACTCCAGGTGTGGTTTCAAAAGTGCTGAGTAGGTTTCAAAAGTGCTTCAAGGCACACTGAGGACTCCTGCTCTTCTTCTTCTCTAGGGCTTCTATGTCTTTTTTCAGCAAAGCTGCTTGCTAACTAGTTGGGCTGTGAATTGCTTCCAACATGCTGTACTATCAATTTATCTTTTTTGAAATTCATAATGTTCCTTTTAGCCATTTTTCTAGACCTTTGTTTTCTTCTGCATAGTATCCCTGTCCTTCTTGATAGATATACTAAAAGATTTCCCTTGATTTGGGATCATTCATAAATTGTATGCTGCTGATGGACATAATTCATGCTGTTAATAAACAGTGTTGACTTCAGGGTTGATCCTGAAGAACTACTGCATCAGTAGTTCTGGGCTATCAGTTGGACTTTAATGTCTGTTCACTATGCCTTGAGCCTGGAAGTACAACCAGTTTTTCATCTGCTTGTCCAGTCCATGTATGCGTAGTTTGTCTAGAGGATGCCATTGGAGACCAGGTCATTAGTCTGTACATTCACCTCTCCACACAACTGATCATCTCATCAGGGATGGCGATCACTTAATTCAAACATATTCGCCCTTTCCTGGGCTTGAAAATAGCTTCCAGTAGGATATGTTCCATAACCTTCCACCCAGGATGTTTGAGAGTCACACCTTCTCTAAGAAGTGGGTAAAAAGTCTGATGGGACATTCATTATCCCAGGTGTTGAACCTATGACATTACACAGGCAATGCAGAAAACCTCAGAGGCTGACAGGAAAGCAACCTGGAGAGCCTGGCTCTGTAATCCTGCAAGTACAGACTTCATCTGAGAGTATAAAATAATTTGGATTTCTATCCCATTACTTTAATTTCTGGCCAGACAAGTTATTATCTAAAAATCAATACCATGTTTGTAACATGAATGAATCTGTTCGGTTAGATATTGACTTCTTCAAGAATATTCTGTGAAAAGGCAATTCATGGTACTATTGCATGTAATTTCAAACTTCAAATGTGTAAAGAGGCCTCAGCCAGGTACCCAAATCCATGGAAGAGACTCAAGTTCAGAAGACTAGTCTTCTTTTTCTTCTGTTGACTAGATCCATAAAGTTTCTTTGTCAGATTTTCAGGTGTCTGGATTCGGTTTTGGGGACAATTAACTTCATTAATTGTGCTTAGTGGATAATTTAGTTTTCTTGGGGTACTTTTTAGGCCTCATAAGAATGCAGCACAGTAGTTGCTAAATCTTGCCATTGGCCCTTGTCTGTGCAGACACTTGTGTGAAGTTAGGTGTGTTCATAACCATTTGCAGTCTTTGAGCATGATCTTCAAATAATTTGGAAGCAGAGCTCTCCAGCTCTCTCTTCTGTATCTTTAACTATAAAAGTGGAGGAAGGGGTTTGCCTGTGGCTTCTATGTGATATCATAATGCAGAGAAATAATAATTCTTGCTGGAAGTCTGTTACCTGAAGACTGCTTGAGCCTTGCCTTGTTTAAGACCTGTGTATTTGCTTGCCTGATATCCATGTCTGTATTATGGCCACAGCATATGGACATGTCCCTGATGTTATTTTTAAATGAGAAACCTGGAAAGTCTAAGGCTATTGCAATAAGATTTTTGTCTCTGAGTGCTAAAAAGCTCTAAGCTATCAATTGCATACAAGGCTGGGAATCCTGGGATATAATTCCTTCCAAGAACGATTAGAGGAAATTTGCCCTTCTTTCCTGGGGGATGAATGATAACAAGTTTGTGTTTTGTTGGTTTTAAAAATGACTTACAGTATCCATAATCAATTTATTTATGTTTATAGAGCTATATAAATTTTAAGTAGTCCAACCAGAATATATTTTTGTAGAGTTGTCATGATGGCATCGTAAGATAAAATACATTAATTATAACAGTGTCCTTGCAGATGCTGCTGTTCTGCTTGATTTTATAGAAAATTTCCTGTCTACTTGAACTTTTATAACAGAAAAGACTACACTGACTATGCCACAGATATGTTTGATATCATACATTTTTTTAAAAACTGTTAGTTGACCACCTGCTTTAGTAATTTTCTTAACTTCAAATAGTATTTAGGACTATGGCTGGCATCTTTAAAATATTTTAATGATATTTAAACACATTTAAAATTCAAGTGCCCTTTTTAGGGGAATTTGTGTTGCACTCTGTTTTTAAGTAACTGCCAATAAATACAATTATTGTGCAGGTTTTTTAGATGTAGTTTTTAATTTTTTTTTAATTATAGCTTTTTTAAAAGCTAGTGTCAGTGACGCACAGAACAAATATCCTGTTTTGTTTAAAGACAGTCTGAGTCCACAATAATTTTAGTCCTTGCTGTAATAATATCTATAATTAATAATACAATGATTATAGGAATTTTTATATTCAGTAACTAGTTCATGTAATGTTTTTGATGAAGTCTCCTCATTTATGTTCTGAAACCATACACAGGAACAATACGAGACATCACAAAGAGTATTATTAGTGTCAGTAAGTTTGACCACAGTATTGCGGTGTGTGTGTCATCTGTGGCTGATTTAATGCTCATTTTGAATCATGGTCTTCTGGGGTTTTGACAGGCTTTGCAGCAAATTAGAAGTTCTGAGGCTTCTTTGTTGGTCATTCTATAGTTTTCAATTTAATTAAATGTGAAAAAGAGAATTGTCTTTGTTTTTATTTTATATCGTTCCCTCACTTTTAACAATAGATAGTGAAGTGCTAATCCCATTCTTTTCTGCGCAGGTTCTTATGGTGTCCTCATCAACATAGTATCTTTAGTCTTTCAGTCATGCATTAAATGACATGACTAACATCTGTTACATTTGGTTTGTTCTCTCCTCCCTGGGGGAGGAATTTCATGTGCAGTTAGTGGAGTTTGTTTTAACATGGAGGGTTTTTTTTTAAATATGTGCATTTCTTAGTGTTCATATTAGAAGAGGTGAGACCACTGCACCCCACACCTACAACAAAAGACAGGATGGTTTAGAAGTGTAGTGGAGGATTATTGTAGGAAAGTTGTGTCTCCGTTCATGTAGATTAAAAACATTATTTTGTCCGAGAAGTGAAATTGTTGACCATGATCTTTGTCCTGGACATGATGGACACAAGATGCTGAGCATTTTGAACATAAAAATCGAAAAGTCCTACTCCATGCTCTCTTCTGTTACAAATCAGTGCAGAGAGTAGAAAACCAGACTACAGTACTTAGAGTGGAAAAATGTAGATAGGAATTTGATAATAGCTGGTGACTTCTTCCTGAGGAATTTTGCACTACTGTAGTTGAGAAAGGTAATGACAATGGCAGCTGATAAATACAGACATCCATAAAGATGAAATGGAATCTCCTGACAAACTAGGAAAGGAGAAAACTGCTGTAGGTGCTGTATGGTAGGCCATTGCCAGGAGGAATTCCAAGAGAACTCTTAAATATTTGACTGGTTTAACAGTTTGAGGATATATATGTTCAACAAAATAGGCATACAGACATTTCAAAGTGGTCTCTTGTGCCCATTCACTTCTTGTTCAGCTTCCACCAGCTGTTCTTCACTCCTGAGGAGATCTTGTTCAAGAAGTGAAACCCTGTTATTGCTATAAGTGACAAAAATCAGCACATCCAGATGCTAAGCTGGGCTGCAAAGCCTTATAGAAAAATTAGGCAAGATTTCTAAAGCTGTGATCAGTGTAACTCTTGTGCTTATTTGCAAAGATATAAATACATTTTATTTATAGAATGCCTTTTTATTGAAATGAAAAGGGCTTGCTATTTCCTCCTGAGAACTATGGAGGACAGCAGAGTACTTCTATCATTGCTTTCTGATCTAAGAACATTTTGCAAGTCAGTGTTATTCTGCTGCATTGTGTTAGCAGTGAGAAATATTATGTGTAATTAATTAGGTAGTAATTTTATGTGCTTTTTATAGGTCAGGCAAGAGTGCTTGTATTTTGTACAGAAAACAGGTGGCTTCCATTCTTCCATTTTCTAAGTGTTTCTGTTCCAGGTATAGTCTCTTCTTTGAGCTGCGTTATAAGCCACTGTATTCAAGTTCTCCAGAAAGTAAAATGATCCCTTTCACATAAGTTGGAAGAACTTGCTATTTTCTCCTTCTGAAGTCCAGTGATTTTGTATTTTTATAGTCTTACTTTTTTTTTTGTGCAGTGCTACTGTGTTTTTTTTTTTTTTTTTTTTTTTTTTCAAAGCAGTCAGTGAGATAATATTGCATTTTTTTTGGGGGGGGAGGGTAGTTGCTTGTATTACAGGTATTATCAGAGATGTTTAAACAAAGTAATTTTAGGGAAACTAAAAAAATGAATTCTATAGTTTTAGCTATACAAACTACAGAAATTTGTTTGATAATTCATGAACAAAATGAACACATAAAATGCCATATATTTTTAGATAATGTTATTAATTTTTACTTAAAAATCAGCTATGTGGTATACCTTTGAAATAACTTTAAATTTTGTGGTGGTACTGCTTAACTTAAAATATGGCTCATGCATAGAATGCAAGCTGCATTTTTTTCAGTACATGTTGTTATTTATCTTTCTTAAAAAGTTTAAGTGACTGTAAAAAGTACTCACATAATGTTCATTTCAAATATATATCACTGATCAGTTAGATGACCATTAATAATATGTAATTAGGACATAGATGATGGCATATTAGAGGAGGTGACCAATTGAAAAAGGCTGCATGTTTAGATGCACACAGAGGAAAATTTCTGAGTGTATAGTAAGAGCAGGGAAAAGTGGTTAAGTAGATTTTAAAATCAGAGGAGGGACTATTATGATCTGATTACCTCACATATGTAGTACAATCACGTGGAGTAATTATTGCATCAAGCTCAAGAACATGAGATTGAAATAGAACATATTTAGAAACACATCCAATATTGATTTAAAAGTTTCCCTACCATTATGAGTAAAGTGTTTCAGTATGTAAAAAACCTCAACTTTTAAATTTCTGATCTCCTCCCCCTCCCTTCCAAACTTCTTTTCCTTGAGAAAAGATTTTTCAGCTTACATCAGTGCTATTCTTTTATATATGTTAGGAAACAAGCCCAAGCTTCCAAGCCATATAGTGTACTGGTATTCACTGTGGAGACCAATCTGTATTATCTTCTCGTTCATAGCTGCTTTTTCTGCATCAAGATGACACCTTGTTTCAGTCATAAATGGCCTGGCTACAAACTAATATGGCTACACTTTGGGTGATCAAGGGGCTAGAGTGCCAAAGTGGAAGAGAAAATGAACAAAATCACAGTCCAAATGCCTTTTAAAGTGTCTAGGTCCTGTGCACATAGAAATTGATAAGATTGAAATCAAGATATTGATATTATCACTTTTCCAATAAGGTTAAAATGTCCTGAATTCAGCTCTCACATATCCCCAATCCTCATGCCATTTTTTAACATCTTTTCTGAATTCTTTAATAGTGCTGGTCATTGTTCACCCCTCTTTTGCTTTATATTGTTTGGAAAGGAAGGTTTAGAGTAAAGTTTTGAATTATTGTATACACTTTTCATGAATTTTGGGATTCAATTTAGCTACTTATGTCCTTCTTATAGCTGATGTCTCTTAAAGGGAAAAAGAAGTGATTCTGTTGCCCAAAACTATTAAATGGTTTTAAATTTTGTTTATTGGTTAATACAAGTGTTTTTGGAAAGAGCATTTAGTACCTACAGAGGACTATTGCATTATTTTTTCAGAAATGGGAATAGAAAAATTTCAAAATTGGTCACAGATATTCTATACCTTGTTTTGATCTAGAAGGCCAAGATTAGACTTTGTAATAGTGATTGTATTCAAACCAAATGATCTGAATAGACAGAGTTTTAGAAAGTAGTTTTCTGTTTCTATTGGCTGAAGTAGTACTTTAATTAACTGAGATTCTAAGATTGTCTGTAAAATTGTGACTTTAAATGTATTTGTAAGTTAAAAAGTAATAATAAAATTACTAATTAGTTAGGTGTCATGGATTTTATTCTAAGAGTTCAGAAAATCTGATGGAATCTCTGTTCTGGATACACTGTTATAGAAAACTAGAAAAATCAACATAGAATCCCCTTATAAAAAGTGGGGGTGGCATGAATGGAAGAAGAGCTGGAGTATTAGCAGTGAATCAGCCTACTCTAATTCCAAGAAAAACAGTGGTAGAAATAAGCCAAATTCTTGTAAGTATCTAGAAGATATAAAAAGAAATGAATAGCAGTCAATGTGGATTTATCAAGAACAAATCATGCAAAAAAAAATCTAATTTAATTCTGCAATAGATATCAGCTTCTGTAGACAGAAAAGTAGCAATAGATAACATATCTTGACTTCAGGAAGGCTTTAATGTCATCTTGAAAAACATATTCCTAAGCAAGCTGGGGCTGGTGATACAGAGAAAACTACTGTAGAATATGTACCCACGAGAAATGAGCCAGAAAGTTTTACTTATAATCTATGGGTGGTTTTCTGTCTAAACAGAAGGACATACCAAATGAACCTTTGCTGAAGTTGTCAAGCCCATTCATTAATGTTCAGAGTGATCAAATAGAGTGCACTTGCAAGCATGTTAGAAGACAGTTTTAAATGATTTTGAGAAATTGTTTTGAGAAATTTTGAGGAATTGAGATAATGTCTAAAATTACTGAATGATATTCAACAAAATTATTATTCAGTAAGTGCTATGCTTACATGTAATCATACATTTAAATTGAAATTACCTACTGACTGGGTAGCAAATCCCAAGTGCACTATCTGGGCTCTAAACTGCTGAACATGAACTTTAATTGCCCATTTTGGAAAGAGTATTTGCCATCATAGGTTGCATAAACATTACAATGTCCTACAAAACTGTGAAGCAATTATTCAGTTCTAATGAACATCACTAAATGCCCATCTGGAATGTGTCTGTTTTTGAAAACTACAGCTCAAAATAGCAGTGGGTAAGTTGACAGTAGTCCAGGTGAGATCTCTAGAAAACATGCCATGAAAAAGATGCAAAACACATTTGATATGCTTTGGGACAGAATACTGGGAGGAACGTCAGGATTTTCAAAGAAATGGATGAGTGCTGTTCTTTGTGCCCAGAGTAGATGATGGGACAAGAATTACTGAGCTTACCTTGCAGTTTGGGAGATTCAGGCAAGATAGAAGTTCTAATTTAGTAGACATTAAAATATTTCATGCACCGTTTTCCCATTTGCCTCTCACACAACTGAGTGTATTGAACTTGTGCTTGGGAGAGACAATGACTAATGAGAATAACCATGACTGAAACATAGTAAACTCATCCTTGTGCTGATTTTGGGTAGGTTTTTCATGCATGAAGTACCTTTATTTCTCACTCTCTCTTTAAGCAAAAGTGCATATATGTCTTTCCATGGAAGAAAGGTGTGAGTATATATTGATCCTTACAAAAAAGCAGCATAAAAATTGACTAAGTTATGAACTTGAGAATCACTTTTAAACTTGTTTTCTGTAGCTTGCCTTTACCTCTCATTTATACTACTAGTGTAGGTATAGGAAAATACTGAATTTACAAAATTTAGTTTCATACTCCCAATCAGAAATTGATACTGCTGTTGTAGCTCTGGAAAATGTGTTAACTAGTGAGTTTTTCAAAGATGTTTAGCATGTGCTACATTTTAAATCATAGGACTATTGTTTGAGCTGGTTTTGATGTCACTTTGTGTTTACTAATTATCATTTATATTTAGTGTCTTCATGAATGGCAGTGCTGTTCATTTTAAATGTACCCTAATTACAAACAGACACGAATGAATGCTTGTAATTAGCTAGGAATGAGAACAATGAGTGTCTGCATTACAACAAAGACTTAGGAGTTAAATGATCATCCAGAGCTGCTATGCAGAATTCCGTTATTAAACATTTAGAACTTCTGTTCAGAGAAGAGTTTGAATAACATATGTTTATGAAGAATGATGCTCACAAAGTAAGTATTTTCATAGGTAGCATTCTGTTTATGCCTCTAGTACAGGTGTACTTTTGCTGAAGGAGGAATGTGAGACTTGAGGGACCTGAAGTTTCTTTTATCCGTCTCTGTCTTCCCCCACACTACAGATGCCTTTAACCTATTATGGCCAATCCCAAACTTCTGGAATGCCAGACTGACAGCTCTTACAAAGAAGAAGTGAGAGTTCCAGATAAAAAGTATCTCAGGGAGAGGGTTCTGGGTTCTTAATTGGTTCCTAAATTTACTCCCAGGAAACAGAAAACAAAGGGGACAAACTTCAGATTCTATTTTTTAATGTCATTTGAGAGACATTGCATCCTTTCAGGAAGTTTAGGTATTGAGTCAACATCAAAATGCTAGTTGTGGAGAAAATACTATATTTTTAATAAAAGTATAATGTTTGTTTGGTGAAAAGGTTTAGAGGTTACCACCCTAGACACTTGAGTTTGTGTCTGAATGTTGAAAGATTTTTTTTGCATCCTGACTAGGAAATTTAATCCTAGTAAAAATGTAGAAGAAAGTCAAGTCAGACAGAAAACTGTAAGGTTGTTACAGTTTCAATGATACTGTATTTGATTTTAGAAATCTATGTTAAAAGTAATTACACAATCAAAGATTTTAATCATTCTGGGAGAGAATTTTGATTTTTATTGAAAACCACCATGATGTATTTTTGAACCAGAAGAAGGAAATAAAAAAGTTTCAACAACTTCTATTGATTTAAACTAAAATTTATGTAAGATCTCCGAGGTTAGTTAGTTTGTTCAGAGGAATAGTTATAATTATGTGTGAGTAGTTGTCCTATGAAACCCAATAAAAGAAGTGTAAATAAACATGGAATTTATTAAATAGCAGTAGTTTTTCTTGATTTTGCTCTCACATTTTTGGAGTCTGGAATTCTTTCCTGAAGCCTATTTAGAGAGTAGATGTTTTGCTTTCACTGAACAATGGGAAGAATAGTTACACAGATCAGATTCTCGTGCAATTCTTAATTCTGAGATGTTAAATTTAAGGGGTTTTTTCTTTGGTTATTAAACCAATTTGCTGAATAACCTGTAAAAAGACACTAAAGGAAACTAACACTCAAAGTGAAAATAAATGTATGATGTCACTACAGTCTTGAAATTTAGTACAGCCTGATTCATCAGCCTGAATTGTACTCTGAAATGTCAAATCCAATGGACCCAAAACAACAAGATTTTTGTAGGCTCAGTAAAACCACAACTCTCTCAACCAGGAAATGTCTGAGACTCAGCCACTGGCCACTGCAGAGAATCATATGTGACAGGAATTAATGAAAATTAATCAAAATTATTATTATAGCTTAATGATTAATATAGTTTTAGCTTTTAAAACTATTGTCATTTTCAGCCAAGACAAGATATTTTGGAGAGGCTAAGAAATTTTGATCAGAGACCCTTACATCTTAGACTGAAAGAAATAATTTTAATTAATTTCTATAGGAGATCACTGAAATGCTTTTAAGCTTCTGCTTAGTTGTGGACAAATTGTGCAATTTGTGATATGGGAACTACCTGAAAAAATTTGAATACTGGGCTAAAAAAATAAAAATTGTTAAAGATTAATTTCACCAATGTTCTGCAAAAGTTTTGTTTGTTTGTTTTTAGGTATTATTTCTTTGGGTACTATTCTTTAAATATCAGTTTTAAACCTTTAAAGCTGGAGTTTTTAAGTGTAGAGAGTGGGATGTATGCAAATTTGTCAGTAGTCTCAAATCTGGCTGTACTCATAGAATTGGATTATGTTCATCTCCTGAGCCTAAATCCTGCTCCCTGGAGCAAGTACCACACTCCAGTTTGATTGGCATCTGGGACACAGCTCTCAAATCACTTTGGGAATACATCTGTACAACGTAAGAAATAAATATGTGCACAAAAAAATCTCAAATAAACTCCTCAAACTAGGAGAGCCTTATTCAACAATGAGTACAAGGCAAGGGCATACAGAAAAAGAATCAGAAAAAAAATCTAGAAAAAAATTGGTGAGTTCCAAGTGTTATCTAACTTTAGTACACTTTAAAATAAAGGTGAAAATAGCAAACAAACCCCAACAGCGTACTGATAAAAAGAGACATGTAAACAGAAATAGCAAAGCATCCTGAAAAAAGATACACTGAAATATTTTATTTCTTAGGGGAACATTGATTCAGGCTTATAAAACTAAGGGAAAAGAACATTTCTACTATTGTAAACTGTGTTACTATAGCAAGTCATACAGACAGTTTATAATAATTTTTTATATGTGGTTCTTGCTCTTCTGTGCATCAAATGAATCACCAGACAACATCTGTTTTTAAAGAAAACCACTTGTGCTTTCTTTCAGTAACATGTAAACTGAGCATTGTATTTACCTCAATTGTCTCATTTAGTCAGAGATTATATCACAAATAGATGAGATTATATCACAGCAATTTCCAGTGATTTCCAGATATGAACTAATAAATTCTATAGAATATGTGAATAGAAATTCAAAGTGATCTAAAAGTATTCCTATTTATATTTTTATTCAACTAAATATATTCTCAGGAAAAACCAATATTTTTTGTTTTATTCTCACAGAAGAGGTCTTATTAATAGTATAATACAATAATAATATATTATCTAATAATATATATAATATAATAAATAATATATAATATAATATAGAAATTATTCTCCCAGAAAATATGAAATAAAATTTATTTAATAATATTAAATTATCAAAATTTATGTGAACTGCAACAGCAAATCAGCAAAAATCAATGATTTCTTCATAAATTGAATATTTGAAAGTATTGTCACAAAATTTGTATGGAACAATAGACTCTGCATTACTGTTGTATTTCTCATTTATTTTTCTTTTCCTGGTTTTTCATTTCCTGTTTAAATCTTAGACTCTAATCTTGTTTTTGTAGCAGAAATTGTGTTCTTTTTTTGTACCCTGTTTATTATACAATAGTGATCCAGAGCTTCTTGTGTGAGGAGGTGCAGGACATGAGTCTGCCCCAGAAAGGGGCTCTCTGTAAGGCTGCTTTTGAAGAGAACAAGAACAAATTCATGGTATTTGTTATTTGTGTTCCTGCTGTATGCTCTGCAAGTAGTCCTTCTCTAGTATTGCCTTCAGTCTGGAAGAAATCTGAATCCATTTCATGCAAATAAATACCTGAGAAAAACTAACTTATTGTCTGCTGTGTAGTTTTTAAGCACTTCAGTGTATATGTTTTTCACCTGGTGGATATCTTATAGCTAATAATGTTATAAAATTGTTATTTAACAGGCAAAATGACATATCGAGTCCAAAGTAATTACCAATGCATTTAAGTTAATTACAGAGTTAAAATGAATTTTTATTTAATTCACCTGCTAGCAGCTGAGCCCAGGGTTACATATTTCACTGTAGCAGCTGGTGACAGTACAAGCATCTGTGAAAGCACTGTCTGCAGGAGATGCTTGGAATGCCATCTACTGTTGAAGAAGTAAAAAACCAACCCAAAAGCAATGCAAAACACTTAGGAAAAACTGCCTTTTTTTAGTGATTTGTTCCAAAATGAAACTCTACATGCATTGTACATCTATACATTTATTACTCCTCAGGCCATCCTTTTTTGCAGAATATTTGAAATATATTATGCAGAATTCAACTAATGTTCTGAAAAAGTCTTAATTGTTCTTGATTACAGTATCCCAGCTTTTGTATCAATTTTAAAATTAGGCTTTCTGCTTTGTTTTATTTATTCCCCGAGAATTTCAGTTGTCTGCAAAACAGTTTGAAACATAAGTAAAAAATAAAGTCTCATCTTTCCAATACAGAATTAATAGAAATTGCATTTAGTAAGGAAAGTTGTGATGCAGACAGTGTAATAAATACCCTTAAAAAATCTGTATGATTAAAATTTTCATTTAAAATATTTAAACCTTTCCCTGGAAAAAAAAATTGCCTTTTTTGGGTGCTTTTTAAGAAAAACAACCATAGGACAACAACTAATATGGTATTTGATAATCTGTTATTGAAGTTCATTCTGGTAAAATTGTGTTTGGACATTATAGATCTACTCAAGTTTGAGTAGTCTTGTACACCTGTGTGTTACGTTGGGATATATTTATACGTGTGTTATTACTATAATAATGATAAATGTTTGCATTTTGGTTATGAATAAGATGATATAATTCACAGTCATCTTGTCACAGTCATCCTCATTTCCAGAAGTCAAGTATGGCTCACTGTGATGCAGCTATTGTGGCACGTTTCACACGTCCTTGTAGGCAAGACTGTAAAGCCTTTTTTTTTTTCTTTACACAAATGATACAAGATCACAGTGGCAGGCCTAAGATCTGAGTGCTATTCCAGCACTCCTGTGGAGAAACCCGATTTTTAAAAAATAACATGAGCTGTAAGACTATATTTCTTAGTGATTGTATTGGGGGAAACTTTTTTTTTCCAGTTGACTGTTTGTTAAATGGTTCTTAAAATACAGGAAAATGCATAAGCAAACTCAAAATCTGGTTAACTTCAAGCTTACAACAATAAGAAAGTAAAAGATGATTAGATTCTTCAGTTTTATTTAAAAATAGATACATTCAAACGAATTCTAGCTGTCAAAAATTAATCATTGTTAGGAGTTTGTAGTAATTTCTGTAACTAGTTGGAGTAGTATCTGTAACTCAAACATTTTTTAACCAGACCTCATCTCACACTTGCTATAAGGCCCCCATAATTACACAGAATTGCATTTAGTAAGAAATGTTATGTGACAATTTGACAATTTTGCCTCTGTTCCTTCTTTAAAATGAAAGCCCACTGTTTTTTTTCTGATTTGATGCCTGCTATCTCAGGTTCATTTTTTTTTTTTAACTCTCCATAAATCATCTGCCTGAAATGTCCACATATCTGCAGGATTTGGGAGAGTAACACTTATTAAACTGGAGGCAAAAAATTAAATCCAAATAAAACTATTTTGCGCCCCCCAATAAACTGAAATATGCATGTGCTTAAAGCTCAACCAGCTAAAATATGCTGAGTGAAGGCAGTTGCTGATTATCGAAAGGCCTTGAAGAAATGTCAGGGTCCCATGTGAGGCATTTCAGCCAGCATATAGTATATAGTATATAGTATATAGTATATAGTATATAGTATATAGTATATGGGGACCCCTGGTGGCCTAGCGGTTAAGATGCTGGTCTCTCAGCGCCAAGGTCGCAGGTTCGAATCCCGTTCCTGCTTCAGGGTCCCCCGGGTAGATGGAGCTCGTCAGCCCCTAAGGCCATCCATCTAA
>JAWWLV010000088.1:132376340-132424324 GCA_035041135.1 Platyrinchus mystaceus
ACCTAAAAAATCCATTGCGCAGGCTTGAAAGGTAAAAAGACCTTTCCCAGATCTTCGTTCGCGAAGACTGGCCACTATATATAGTATATAGTATAAAATATATGGTGTATATAGATTTTGTGTTTCCAAATTTTTGTACATGCCTCATTCTCTCAGCAGACACGTGATACCCAAGTGGGAGGCAGCTGGCATATTCCACACGGCAACAAATTATAAGGTTGATGGCTTACAAATTCTGGCTAAGAAATTCCCACTTACTCTGTGATAACCAAAATAATCTTTTGCTTGCTAGTTATAGAAAAAAAGCTGCACTAGCCCATTTTAAGCTATGTGGTAGATTTGGACAAACTCTAGATTTTTAATATTGAACTTTTAATATCACCTCCCTGGTCTAGGCCTCCTGCTTGCAATTTTGGATAACCTTCAAAAGAGAGCATTGATCCATGAATTAATTATTGGAACTGTACGTAATATAATGGCCACCCTTCAGTGTAGCACTTATTTATTATTACACTTGTACTACAGTAATTTTCTCATGTGCTGATTTGTGAGTTTGACACTCATTTTTATGGTTTTACTATCAGCACCATAACAAACAGCAAGGAAAAAGTCTGGCCAAGTTAGGAAATGTGTGAGAAGTGAGGGAGCTTTCATTTGTATAACACAGTGTCTCTATCTCTTACTCCAGAAATGAATGATAGGAAACATTTTTGCCCTGAAGAGTTCATATCCTAAGATAAGCAGTGTCTGATTCTTTTTGCTTGTTCTGAATTAATCAAAATGTGCTGTCAGTGTATTCAGTTTTAGAGTTGAAAGTACAGTTGAAAAAGTTGAAAGTACAGTTGAAAAAGTTGAAAGTAGAGTTGAAAGTTGAGCACTATGTTTTTGGTTACACTGAACCACATTTTAGTATAAATTTTATGAAACTATTAGTGTCAAAATTTCAGTCTGAGAGTTGTTTGTCTGAAATATTAGATAAAACTATCCCGCTTCAAATTATCATCTAAATGTTGGAGTCTTAATCTTACAGCATTTGTTATGTTTATGGGTGATGTTTATCTGAGGTTCATTCAGGGAGCTCATTATATACAGGAGCATGTATGTGTCTGCTTATCTGTGACATGTATGGTGCTTTCCTGTTGTTTGTCTTGTATCTTAAAGGTAATTTCAGTTTGGGCTTCAGGGATGTTTAACCACTTCAGCTTGGAGTTAGATAGGTTTGAAATTTATTCTGTGTTACAGGTATTTTTTCTAGTCCAAGTAGCCAACTTCACTTTCTTGTTCACTAATATCAAATGTTCAATTACCTCTCAGCTGCTGATCTTGGAGGTGCTTTTGTGGAAACTGCTGGTACTTTTGTTACAAAAAGAACAAATTTAGTCAGGAAAATCACTTGCATACATCTTCAGGAAAGTATTCCTTTTGAAAGACATTACTTTATTGTCCAAAATATGATCATTCTCAATTCAAATACCTGTACTCTCTGAATTAATGCAAAACTTGAAGCAATCATATAAAGACTTTAATTTTGATCCAAAATAGCTAAGCTACATATTCTAAGGTATATGTTCTTATAGCCTCGGTAGGGTAATCAATGCAGAGAATCATTTGAGTTAGTATGTAAATATTTTACAGTTATGCAATTGGCAAGGATTTATGTTTGACCTCCTTATCTCTCTTTTCTTGGGAGTCAAACATACTTACATAATTTAACTTAATTAATCTTGTAGAGTTGCACTCTTTCAAGAAAATAGTTGATTGTACATGTATTTGACTGTATCTGTTAACTATTTTGTCAGGAGTGAGTGCAGGCAAAGTTATACATTGTGCATGTGTCACATGCCTTGACTTCCAACATGGGATTGTAGTCACTGCAGTCTCTGCAACTAATCCTGTATGTTTCTATACTTTGAGAATGGGGATATATAAATTGCAGAGAAAGCCAGTTACATACCTTCATTAAAATATTTTCTCTAGTTTTGCATTAAGAAGGCAGTTGTGAATTATCAAATGATTTTGGAATAGTTCAAATCTACTTATAACTTTTAATTCCTGCACATCAGATCTCCTTGTGCTTGTGGTCCATGGATGGCAAAGTTGTGAATCTTGAGAGTATTGTTGCATTAGATATAGATATTAAGACGTTTATTCCTGCCAAGGATGGCTGATTCTGAAATTTGTATTTCCCCAAACTTCATTTGAGAAGAGCTAGATACCTGTTTCATTTCAGATATGTAGGAGGTGTAGAGTGTGTTTTAAGGGTCATTTTCATGGACTGAGGTACCTGAATTCTGCCCACATGTTTTTATGGCTATGCATCCAAGTATGTAAAAGTAGAGATGAGCTCTGATAACAGAGTGCTTGTTAGTTTACCTGTGTCCAGCACATGTTTTGGATAGAATGTTTTATGATTTTGGCATAGTAGATTTTAGAAAGAAGCTTTTATTGGTGGCAGTAGATTGAAAAATAGAAAGGTATTGGGAGTTTAAAGGAATAAGAATAATTTTTATGTTGATGTTTTCATTACTTTGTCTCCTGCTTCCATTTTTCTTGTTCTCTTCCCTCTTCTTTCTGTTCTGCTCTCCTGTTCATTCTCTGTGCCGGTGGGAATAGCCTTAATCTTTGAGGAAATTTTTAGTACGTGGAGAAGATCTAACATCAAAAAGTGTTCATGAGACTTGAGATCTAAGTGATTCTAGCTGCTGGAAAAGATCAAAGGGATCTGGCACTGGCACTGTGTAGGCTTGCAGAGGAACACAGCAGTAATGATGCTGTGTGTGTTTCGAGGGCAGAGGTTCCTGATAACAAAGTGCAAGGTGTAAAAATTCCTGTTGGCAAGTAGGAAAATCCTGGCTTGTTTACAAGTGAAACAATGGATGCAGTTACGATCTGTGCCAACAAAAAAACTGTGACAAAAGCTTCAGACTCCTCTAACATTTTAGAATAAGTGGTAAAATATTTAATATTCTGCACTGTTAGAATGCACTGTCTGTCACTGTTGATCCGACACATTATCTGCGGCCTGCTGTTGGTTTTAGCGAACAGATATCGATCAGAGTTTGTTTTTAGTGAATGATGAGAACTGGCATTGTTCTTGGCAGAGTTTTGAGCAGACAGAATTGAAAAGACATAGGAAGGTAAAATGAAGACAGGTAGTCTGGAAGAAGCAGAATGTAGTTATACTACTTGGGGTGTTTCAGTTGTTCTGTTGAGAAAATGGAGGTTTGGGATTTTTCTGACCTAGCAATACAGTTCTTGTAAGCAATTATTAGTTTCTGATCTTTGAAAGGAGGGGAGAAAGCATTGCATAAATATGGGACTACACAATCCAGTGAAACACAAAGCAGTTCTTGTAACCAAAGGAAATAAGCTGTATGTGTATATGTAGACAGGGTTCAAGTATCTGGAGTCTCTTCAGTCCTTTTCTGTCTGGAAAAAATATTTAAACCACAGCAGTGTTAAAAATAAGTTCTGTGTATTTTATCTAATAAATCATTATTTCTATCAGTTCCTACTACTTCTAATTTCATGAATGAAGAGTCTTTTGGAAAGAAAGCAGAAGAAATTAGTCTGTGGTTTTCTGATTTAGATTCAGAATCTCTCTCCATTCTCTGACCTTGAAAGATAAATACCTGAGCTGTACACCTGAAGGGTTCAGGCTTGTTGATCCACAAGGTCAATATTTGTTTAATTTCATATGGTAGAATCTATTAAATAGATTTTTTCGTAATTTCTTTTCAAAGAAGTAGTTTGCCTTCCATGCTTGTTATAAAGTCAAGGAAGATCATTGCCTAATCCAGGGACTGAAGGATGTATGGAGAGTGCTCAAGGAATGCGTCACTGTTATATAATAATGGAAGCTCTTGTCCTCACATAACTGCAGTGTTGGAAAGTGTATAGTGAATGAGACACAGAATTGTGGGAGGAGAAAAGATAAATTTATAAGAGAGATATTTTGAATTGTAGGGTCAAATTGTATCCTGGCTTAGAACAGCGTGTTCCTATAAAACGTTGAGAAAATAATTTTAAATGCAGGTTTTCGAAGTGTCTGCTTATGGACAATGTGTTTTATTTAATGGTGCAAAACTAAAAACTGATTGTAAGATTTTCAAAAATACCAAGGGTTTGCAGCTGCATTTCAAGTCACCAGATATATACTATTATGTAAAGATTCTAGATCCTGCTGAAAAAATCATACCACAATTTCAAACTGCACACTTAGAATTAATGTGCAGTATTACAATTTTGATTTTACGCTATTCTGATCTCAGTTCTACATGTGAAAAAATATTAACCGTGGTCAGTATCCAAAGGAAAGATGTTGGTTGTAATCTGATCATGTGAATGGCTCAGATTTCCTTTGTTTAATTCAATTGAAAAATTCACAATGAACTTAAAAGTGTGCAGTTAGTTTGTTTGGAAGTCATGTATGGAGAGGAGTATAAGGATTAGTGGTATATTCAGTCTTCTTTGTCCAGTTGTCAGGGAGATCACATTTACACTGTCTACTTCTATGTATGTGACTTAGGAGCTCTGAATTATTGTCTGGGAGTGTTTCCTTCTCACAGCTGACCATATAGAGCTTTAAGGCTTATAATTTTGGGGGTTCTAAATTAAAAGTCCTGAGCTATCTAGTGAAAAAAATATGAAAATGCTTTGATTCCCTGCCCTTCCCATCCCTCTGGCTTTGAATTTCTATGTTGAAAAACTAGTGTGGATTCTCATGGTTAACAATAATATTATAATTAAGATGCATGGTAGAGTGGAATTGCAACCGCATGAGAAATTTTTATTTTCACATTTTTTTATTTCTTTGGAATATACCTGCTTGTTTTTGTGGGATTGTTTGTTTACTTATTTGTTTGTTTGCTTTGTTTTGGTACTGGAACATTTCTTTGTATAAAAATTCCTGACATGCTGTAGAGGCAAAACCATGCTTGAGGACATTTTACTGTGTGCTGCATGTTCAGTTTTCCTTTTGTGTAAGAAAAGTTTTGGAAAGATTTTAGTGTTTCTTATCATCCACCTATTTAGTTCTTGTTTAGTCACTGAATCCTGTTTATAGAGATATTCCCTGTGATATCACATAGTGAAGATATGGAGCTATTTTGATGAGCTTTAATTTTCTGTTCAACCCTAAGCATGCGCTTAAATTACAAGCCTGCACTTCCTGTTTAGTTAGGTGAGAGTGTTCTCTGTACAGACATTCAGAATATCTATTTAGGAAAATTTTTGGGTTTTTTTTGAACATATAGGAAAGGTAGATCCTAACTTAATATTTAAGACCAAAACCTGCAATTAGAAGATATAAATATTCCTGTGAGTATATGTCTATATTCTTGGGTTTGGTCTAGAACATCAGCTTGCTCACTCAAGTTAAAGCACGTATTTCAGATGGAATGTTTTCCTAAATGCAGTGCACAAATATTAATCAGTACTAAACAGACCTACTGTATATATTATCCAGTTATTTCTTTAAGCAAGTCCTAGAAAAGTTCATTCAAGAGTAAAATTCCCTGGCTTTCCTTCCTTAGTTTTTAGAGTTACATTGTCTGCAGGTCCTGATATCACCGTAGTTTAATAAATGTAGTGCAGATTTTCTTTTAATCTATTAGTTTAGGATATTGTGTTTTAAATGTCATGTTAACATGTTACAAAATCACCTTGAACTATGATAGGCAGTTCAGTTGTAAATAAAAATAAAAAAATAGATTGTAACTTAGATAATTAAAGCACCTTCCTTTGCATTTATAGCTGAATCTATTCCTGGAAATGTTTTAACATGATATTATGCGCAAAGAATTGAAAGTGAGTTATAAAACATTACCAATTTAATTTTGCAACTAAAAGATTCCTATACTTGGCATTCCCATTTTTAATCCTAAATGGAAATAAGTCCAGATTACAATTTAATGTAAACATACAACAAATATTAAAGGAAATCCTTTTAACTCACAGTAGGAACTTTCCCCTGCCCATTTGATACAGATTTTAGAACTTTAGGGGCATTGTTTTACAACATGTTGCACTCAGTTGTGCAAACTTATCTTTTTAGGGTCAAAGAAGAGCAAAAACCACAGTCGACACAGTAAGTAAAATATCTTAAAGATGCAATAGGCTTGACTTTTCTACCTTTGCCATGTTCTGCTCTCTGCACCTTTGATGGTATTAACTTTCACTGATACCTGATAGGCTGCAGGTAGTTTGTCATCTGCTTCCTGACTGGCTTGTAAGAGAGCTGCCTGCAGCTTCTTACTCCATCCACATGTTAGCTGGATGTAGGTTCTTGCTGCCTGCTTGTGAACTGGTGAATTGTAAAACTTTACTTCCCTTACACCTTTAGTGGCTGACTTAGTTCTGCAGCTAACATTCCCATTGGCTCTAGCTTTTCCGCCTGTGTGTTTCTAATAATGTTGGATAAGAAAACAAACCAGTGTGGTTTTATTGGTTATTCAGTCACATTATTTGCTTGTTTAAACAGGTGGTTTCCCTTTAGTGGGATCACTGAGCTGGTAAATAACGTTCTTCAACCACAGCAAAAACAGCAAAATGAAAAGGAGCCCCAGACGTAAGTAAGCTGCTCTCTGTAGACTAAGTAATGTCTGTATAGCATCAGAACATACTGGAGAGTATGTTTGAAATAATTGCCCTTTAGAACACTCAGCTGAGGGCATTTTACAAGGTGAACGCCATTTGCTTTCCAACCCTCATTTGCAAGGGGAAAACCAAAAATCAGGTTTTACTCTCCATATCAGTAACATAAGCAATTACATCAGAGTACAATTTAAGGAGTTACTGCTGCTTCATTTGTTTTTTTTTCTGCAAATGTTCCATATATGAAACTCACAGTGAAGTGATGTGTTTACTGTTCATGAGGAGCTGGAATGATAAGACATGTATATGTCATTATGTATAGCATGTCTATGCACATGCATGGTATTTGTGATATTGTTTATGCATAGAATGCTATATGAATATACATAATATGTATGAAGAAATTTCTAAAAGCCAAGAGATGTCATTTCATTTGTTTCATGCTTTTAAAATATCTGTAAAGTTTCAGAACTTTAGCAGATATAAGGTGAAATCTTGGCTCAGTCAAGAGGCCGGTATTTCATCCACAGACCTTTTATACTGTTAAGTCATTACATTTTTTTGCTATTTGAAAATTCTAAGGTTTAACAGAAACTGGCAAAGTTAGGACATTCAGTCTTAGAGTAGAACTTAAAGCACGGAGCTGAAAATATTCCTTTCATAAAGACAAACTAAAAAATATTTACTAATCCAAATTTTCAAATTCTTAAAATGTTACTTCTGATATTATTTAAGCTTTAAACAGTTAAGTTGCTGTTTCTCCTGTCTTCTAAAGGTGAATGCCTTGTAAGTTCACATGATAAAAGAAGTGCTTGCTTTTGAACTCATGCACAACTGGTTTAAAGCTTGCATATAACTTGTTAATTATTTTCCAAGCAGAATCAGTTTTAGTTTGTTTTTTAATATGTATATTTAAGTGGACCTTCACATGTGGGTCATGCAAGCTGTGATATATTTTTTTGAATCCACAGTAAGAAATTGTCAAAAATTAAAACGGAAAAGTAGGACTCAAAATTGCCATTCTGTAAAGCAGTGTATTATTCTGAGCTCTGTTTCTGATATTCTCATTTAAGGTCTTATAAAATGTTGTATAATATGGATAATGAATATTTTCTTTATTGGTTATTGTTAGATACTGGCAATATTACATTTTTTTCACATCGCCTCAGTACCTCCTTGGTATGCCCAATTTCCTTAACTCAGCAATGTTTGTTCTGCTTGTACATATGAAGCATATGGCTTTCAAGAAACCAAAAATACTATATGGACAGTGTAAATAGTTGAGTTACAGATGACAAAAACTATTTACAAATGGTTACTGTTATTATGGAAGGATTTTTTTGAACAGTGATCTCTTTGGGAACTGGCTTTGTTCAGTGGTTTTATTATATCATTAACAAATTAATTGATAAACTCAATTTACTTGCAGATAGCATAAAATTGGGAGAAGTGTAACAGCTAATGGCAGGACTATATTCAAAAATTATCCTTGAAAACCCAAGCTATGGTTATGATGTGATGATGCCATTCAAAAGGAAAAATGCACAGTGGTGTATCTATGTAGGGGTGGTTGATGTGTTTGACATAGGATAAAGGAAAACGGTGAAGGGAGATGTTCCTTAGCAGAGAATCAGGGAGCCACAATAGTATGTAAGTTGAGCTGTAGCCAGTATTGTTAAAGATATTAATGTCATACAGGAATGTGCAGACAGTAGCCAGGAAGCACCATGAAGAAGTTTCCACACTGCTAAGTTTTGCTAAGATTTCACCTGGAATGGCAGGCCCTTCTTTGGAAAACATTCTTCAAAAATTATGTGGAGCAGATGAAATTCAGTGGAGAGTAATAACAATGAATAATTAAATGTCTAAGAAACACATGTATTAAGAAAGAATCAAACACATGAGGTAATTTAGCCTCCTGAAGAGAAAATCCCAGGGGATGAAGGAGATGGACAAATCTTTAATTATGCAGAATGTTGCTGAAACATGAAAGGAAATAATCTTTCCTCCATGTCTCTGGTGGTGCAGGAGAAAGGAGTAGACTGAATTTGTATTAGGGAGAACTCAGCTGGATAGGGAAAACCTTTCATGGAAAGAAAACTTAAAATGCTTGCAGTTTGTCTAGGGCTTGTGCAGAACCTGCTGTTAAGGAGCAGGTTTGGCAAATATCTGCTAGAAGAGACAAAAGTGTATCTGGTCCCATGCTGGGACAAGAGAATGGACTAAGTGACTTTTGGAAGTATCTTAGAAAGACACTTTTGAAAGACAGTTTTGAAAATGTCTTCCAGCACTGCTTATTTGTGGTAATTTCATTAATTTCTTAATGATCAGGATTTATTTTTGTGATTATTGTAAACTTGCAGGGAGAAAATTAGAACAGAAATACTGTGTATTGGTGTAACTTTTAAATTTTATTTATTTTTCTGACTTTAATGACTTGCAGAGAGCTGTTGTACCTGGGAACATTGTGGGACACTGGGGAGGAGAACAGATGTCTGATGAAATTTTTATCACTATCCATACATATCGGGGCATTTTCCACTTGAAATCACTGTCAGTATCTGAGTCTGTAATGGATTTCAACATATGTCTGACTGTCCACTTTTGCTGATGAAAATACTTATCTACAGTGAATCTGGGGAGAACAAAATGTGGTGGGAGGAGGCAGAAAAGGAATCAGTAGTGCCTGAAAACATAATGTATATATTACAAATTTCAGTTTTGCTCTAGAGAAAGTATTTTTGAAAAACCATTGACCAAGTATCGTTATAGGCAGAGGCAGGGTTAGTCTGACACTTTTGGACATGAATTCTGTACCACAAAATCACAGAATGGTTGAGGTTGGAAGAGATCTCTGGAGGTCATCTTGTCCAACCCACCTTCTCAGGCTGGGTCACCTGGGGCCAGTTGTTTAGGACTATGTCCAGATGGATTTTGAATATCTCCAGGGATGGGGACTCTAGAACCTCTGTGGGAAAGAGGTACATGTGCTAGTGCTAGAGTGAAAAGTGTTTCCTTCTGATAAGAGGGAATCTCCTGTGCATCAGTTTGTGCCTGTTTCTCTGATCCTGTCACTGGACACTGCTGAAAAGAGCCTGGGTCCATTCTCTTTGCACCCTCCCTCCATGTGTTAGGATTTACTAATATGATCCCCTCCCTGAACATTTTCTTCTCTAGGCTAAACAGTTCACACTCTCTGTCTGTTCCTCATGTGAGAGATGCTTCAGTCTCTTAACCATCTTTTTGGCCTTTTGCTGGACTGTCTCTCTCGAACTGGGGAGCCCAGAAGTGGACACAGAATTCTCGGTGTGACCTCATCAGTGCCGAATAAAGGGAAGGATCTCACTGTTCTTAATTAGGATTTGGTGGTTTTGTGCCTAAGGGTTTGACTTGGAGTTTATATTTTTGTTTTGCATGAAGCTCCGAACATTATGTAATATTATTAGGCTCCAATCAAAATAAAGGCATTCCCATGCTAGGAGGCACTAAAGATTCAACTAGTGTAATATTGTGTATTGGCAATGCCCAGCAATGAATATCTGAGACACACATAAGGAGAGGGTTATGCATAGACTAATTCCGATACAGCTATTTTAGTGGCTTCCTGAGGCAGTGGCTGCATGCATATTGCTGCATTTATTTTATGGCCATTAGGAATCTATTTGCCATCACTATTTGCAGTCCCATTTTAAACCTATTTGTACTTTTGGCTTCAGAACTTGGTGAAAATGAATTCTACAATTTAATTATCTGCTTTATTGAGGAGTTGTGACCCTTTGTTTGCTTTAAACCTACTCCCTGATATTTTCATTGGGAAGTGCTAGTCTTGTATTATGTGATTCCTTATATACTTTGTCTATGCTATGTATAACATTCACACATTTCTGTTACATTCCATGCAGTCTATTATATTTCATACATTTATTCCTTCAAGCTGCAGAGTCAGCTTCTATGAAAGGCACTCTCTGCTTTTGTTGCCTTATCTCCTTTTAAAAATCCTGTTCTGAATTAAGGGTAATCAGTGGTCCTCACAGTATTAGATATGAGAGTTCTGTGAATTTATACAGTAGGTTTAGAAAAGAACGTTTCTAAAGTTTGCTGCTTAAAGATATTCAAATAGATGGTGTTTTTTTTCCCTTTTCCCATGAACATTTTTCTTTATTTTCAGGCTGAAAGTTTAGTTACTCATTAAGAACTGTAAGAGATTGATCATTGACTTTGGCAGAAGAAATTGAGCCTCTTTTCTTGTTTTGATAGTTATGACCACATTATTAATAAACAGTAGAAAAAATACAGTCAATATCAAAAGTCATTAAGCATAATGCTTTTTGTACCTAAACCATTTCAAAATAATTAGAACAAAATTTTTCATTGTCTTTTTGTTCTTTCACTAGACTAATTCTAGGAGAGATCAAAAAATGTGCATTGTTTATCACAACATTGGGATTTTTGCTGCTAATAATGCCTTTTCAATACATAAATATTTACATGTTTTTCTGGAAGTTATGTTGTCACTACAAGGAAATGAAGATTGAAAATTATTGTAAAATGATACCAAGTAAAACCTTTTTCTGCATGGTTTTTTTTTGTAAACTAAATTAATTTTTCTACTGGTAGACCACACCTGCAAAGCAGTAAAATTTTCAATAAAATGCCTTTTCCTGTAGTTTTGAAGAGACAGATTTTTAAAAAAGTTGAATTCCATAAAACAACTGTAAATGAAAGAAATTATCTTTCAAAAATGCTTGATTTTTACATTTTTACTCCTTTGCTATTTGGAATGTCAAGTAATACCAAGTTTTCACAATAGTCTCTCTGATCACACACATAGTTTTGTTAACATGCTCTGTTCTGTTGATATAAAATCACTCTAGACATAATGAAAAGTTTTCAGTATTTGATTGTATGTACTGTGAAGAATAGGGACTATATTTATAGGGAAGACAGTGTCATTATTCCAAACATCCTTTAAGACACTGTTGCAAAAAGTTGCACAAAAAACCACAATAAATTTCAAGAAGCAATACATACAACATTTTTTTTATTTATGATGCAAATTCAGTCTTACTAGTCTCCAAATTCAGCATTTGATAAGTAGACTTTCGTCAGTTAGATATGTTATTTTCTTCATGAAATTAGACTTATCTGATAAGGAAATGTTCTGCATACTTTAGTCAGTGTCTGAATTAAAGGAATCTTTTAAATAGATTGCTCCATTTATAAGAATATCTAATGAATTCTTGTTAAAATGGATTGGCATTTCTCAAATACTTAACATAAATCAATGGATCATTATTTTTGTATTCTAAATTTACTGCATAAAGGATGCCTCTGCCAACCACTAGGTGGTTTTGAATGTCTTCAAATTATCTACCCCACATGTGATAGCAAGCCCACATTAACAATTGTTTAATACAGTTTACACTATATATAGTCAGTGGGTTTATTTGCAGTCTGTGCAGTTCCTGTTCAGAATGTTTTTTAACAGAACCTGTTGAAAATAACACACTCCACTTGAAGAAATACTTTTCTGAAAGAGAAAAATAGGTCTCTGCAGCCAATAGACTTGTGAAATTGGAGTAATGAGAAGACTAACACTCTGCAGAGTTAATTTTCTTAGGCAGTAAGATAGAAAGAAATCAGAGAGTAAGTGAGCTAAAAATGAAACTATAATGTACAGTATAAAAAAATGCAAGGAGATCGTAACTATTTTGAAGTTAAATATAGATCCACAAATACCTCTTAACAATAAAACTGTTTTTGTCTCCAAGGTACCAAAACAACGTCTGTTGTTTGATTCTGACAACTGACCAGGGCTCCTATCATTACCATTTGCAATATGGTATTGTGTTTGTATGGTGGCCCTGGACCTTTTTCAGACATTTTCCTCTAAATATTTAATACAAGAAAACCTTATTTATGTTGGTTGAATTGTTCAGAATGTTAGTGAGGTTAAGACAGTAGTAATTTCTTCACTGGAAATTAAGCCTTGGATCGAGCTGCCCAGGGAAGTGATGGAGTCACCATCCCTGGAAGTGTTCAAGAAATGACTGGATGTTGCACATGGTGCTGTGGTTCAGTTGACACGGTGGTGTTTGATCAAAGGTTGGACTCAGTGATTTTGGAGGTAATTCCCAACCTTATTGATTCCATGAATATGGTGGAGCTCAGTTCAATCAGAAGGCAAAGATAAACATTTTGGGAACAGGTAAATATAATGATCATAAGGAATATATTTTTATATTTAAATTGGAACCCAACTGGTTTGTTTTAATCCTAAAACATACAAGGACTTGTAATTTGACAGGGGAACCCACAGAATGTGATGGTTCAAAGATAATAGATTTCTCATTTTTGATAAATTAAGAAAGCTTATTAATAAGCAATTGAAAAAATGTCAGAGACAATGTGAAAAACATATCTCTTTGCGAAAGAAAAAAATAAACTTTGAAACAAAATCAAGTAATATGATACAATGAAGAATTTCTTGAGAGTCTGGTGTTAAAAAACAGACTTTCATATAGAAAGAATGCAACAAAAAATACTTACTGGCCAGCAGTTAGCATTATGGGCAAGGAGAAAGTGGAAAAAAGTCCCCCAAACTGAGATAATCTATGTTTACATATTTTACTTAAATAAGAAATTGGATAAAATAGTAATAAAGAGAAATAGTTCCACTTATTTATATGGTAGGGCTGAATTGGAGCTATGTCTGAACAATTTTGTGTACTAAATTCTCTAGACGTTTAGTGTTATGCAACATAGTGAGAAGTAAAAACATGACATGACTGAAGGATGGAATGTTTCCATATGCATTTACATATAGGTGCAAATGAACCCAATTCTGTATAGAAAACACAGACAGCAATATGTTGTAACGTACAGCAGCTCCTAAAAGCTTTGTGGGAGAGCATTTTCCCTCTAATTTTTGCAATTTCTCAGAGTTTGTGAATGTCACAGGCTGTGGCGCTATAATATGCTGACAACATCCTGATTTGAACTGCTTTCCAAAAGCAATGGACAGTACCCCTAGAGGGATGACAGGTTGTCTGAATGAGATAAGCAAATAGATTTAGAAAATGCTGGCTTAAGCTTAACTTAAACAAGACAGAAGTGATACTCTTATGAAAAGAGGAAAGCCTGTTAAGCATGCAGCTGAATCGGTGGCCCTGGTTTCCAATGGAATTTGCCTTCAGGACAGCGACAAGAGGGGTTCTTGCAAAATATAGGGGCTATACACTCATTTTAGCATTAACTGTAACCATAATGAATGTGTTAATTTTTATTTTCCAAAGAATTGTGCATTTCATTCTGTGAAGAACTGATGATAAAGGTCATGCAGCAAGTTCAATTTATATGAAGTTTTTCAAATCTTGTCTTAGGAAGGTCAAAATTTCCAGGGAGGATCAAATCACAGCTGCTGCACTCTACTGGCTCTGCATTATTCACAATAACGTACAGTCTTTCTCCTTAAAAGGACAGGGCATATTATATTTTGTGAGCAGAAGTGATGTGAACCTTATTTTACTTGCAGGGAACATTTGTCTTTTGATATTTGGATAGAAAATAAAGAATACAGAAGTGTTATTACACTGATCAATACTGGCCAGGTTCGTGATTCTCATTGTGAACATAACAAATACCAAAATCTGAATTGTCACGGGATTTTTATTATCTGAGTCACTTTTCATAGCATTCTTTAAGTAATTTATTTGCCCTCTAGTAAATTTTTGTTATTGAATCAATATTCCCATTGGGAATCTAGGCCAAGCACAAAAGCTTTATCCTATGGAAATATGGTTAGGAATGCTTGAAACTGAAGGGAAACGTGGGAGCTCAGCAGTTCTACAGCCTTCCTGTATAGACCAAATCCTAGTCTGAAACCTAAAGGAGAAAACCAGATGGTACAGCCAGGCTGTGCTTGGTCTATGTTATTTCTGGGCTCCAGTTACCTGAGACAACTCCTTATAATAACACAAAAACTATTTTCATAGGCCATCTTTTTCAAAGATTTCCCTTTTTCTAGTTCAAAGGTTTCTGTGTCCATCTCTCTCTGGCAAGCTTTATCTCCAAAAGTTTTTTTTCTCTCTGGGCTTTTCCACTCTATTATCTGGAGTTTTCTCCCACACACATTATTTTTTGTCAGTATTTTCTGTGATTCTAAACATTTTAAATTTCAGTTAATACTAGTGGATTTGAAGAATAGCTCAACACATTATAGTGCTGTCTGCATTATCTACTTTAAAAATATGTCAAAATAGATTCTTATAGGTTAGTGTTCTTGTTGTGGTTGAGTTTTCCAAGACAAAATAATGAGCTTAACAGTCAGATTCATAAAATCAAAGGATGTTGGAACTAGTTAGCGGCTTCAGTGGAACTGATCTCTCTCTTCCCTAAAGCCATACTTCTGTGAGTCATGCAGCTACCCTGGTAGTACTGTAAATGTAAGGAGTATGTTCAGGGTGCACTCACACAAGACAGCAGTTATGAGTGTCTGTTTTCATCACTTGGGAAATATATTTATGACACAGTTAACTTGGGCTTGTTTTGGCATTACAGCTTCTCTTTCCACGTGAAAACTGACTTGAACTCTCTGTTGTGTTCCACACTTGTAAGTAGGTTCTCCTGGTATTACAGGAAAAGAGCTAATTTCTCCAAGGAATTGTCTCTCTAGACCTTTTGCATGAGGCTCTAGTTCAGAACAGTCCTTCAATACCTCTCCTCAGTTTTTTTCTCCGTATCACCTTCTTTCAACCTCTTTCATGCTCTTAACATTTCACCTGGAAAAACTCAGAATTACTTTACCAAAGTGGAATAAGCCCCCGAAATATTGAGACTCATGTGTGAGTAAGAGGTGGTAGCTTGTTTGGTCTTTGGACAGCAGTAGCTTTCTCACACAGTAATCCCTGTTTTATTTTGTTTTTTTTTTTTCCCATATGAACTTTCCAGAAAGCGTGACCAAAAGATACTTTCATAACTTCTGCTGCACATGTTACTGAGTGATTGAAACTAGGAGATATTTTTTAATTATTGGATGAATTCGGAAGACAACTGATGAAAAATTTCAAGTCAGAAATGTACAAAAGTTTATTTAGTAGTAAAAATAATATTTCCTGAAACAATCAAACTGAGTTTACTGATGATTTCTAAATGTTTATATCAAGTACACTGAACTTCTTAAATCGGTAGTGATCGGTATATTAAAAAAGGCCATCAAAGGGTAGTTTTAATGAATGGTAATTTGATATAAAAAATTTTAAATATTTTTATTTTGAACCACAGTTGGAGATATTAAGACAAGAAAAGAACATAATGAGGAATGTTGAATAAATATTCAAGAAAGAGGAGAGATTTAGTGATCATGGTTGAATCAATTATAAAACTGCAACTGCATAACTACCTTCAGGAAGTTGTATCAAATTCTTAGAAAAGTAAAAATTAGGTTAATAAACCAATACACAGTGTCAGAACAAGGAAGCAAGTTCTAAACCAGTTCATGCCAGTAACTCTAGAAGTGCTGGTGGACACCTTTTACCTCCCTTGAGTTTCTTTGGTACAGAAAGATGTTTGGAACTTCACAAAGGCTACCTGTGTGGGTAAAGCCCTACGTCTTAATGTTTGCTACTGAATGCAAGTACTGAGAGTAGTTTGTACCTCTGAAATGACTTCTACAAATGACCCAGTTGTGGGTAGTGCTGAATGTTAATATGAGGTATTGAGCACTTCCAGCTGCTAATGATACCAGTGGAAACAGTGCTTGCTTTTCATGCTAAGTTTCACAGAGCAGTGGGTATTTTTTCTTACTTGCAGGTTGAAAGCAGAACCAGACCTGTCAGTCATCAGTATCTGGGGAATTCCTGTCCCCTGGAGTCAGGAAACACAATTAAGCTTGCTGGAAATATAATTAGGCTTCCCAGCTGCAGAACTTTTCAGATGAAAGTTCAGTAATGTTGGTTACATGCTTTTAAAGTCCCAACTCCTTTCAATAACATTTCTGCTTAATTGATAGCTATGAGTCAGTGTTGTGTTTGTCTTTGGGAGGGTTTATTCTCTCAGCTGTATGCTTTTATTTTGATGTATTTGCAGTGGTTGATTGTAATACAAGTTTGAATAAATGAGGGTGAGTAAAGTGTTCTTTTTGCTGTTGTCTTGTTTTATCTCTTTAGTAAGTAGTAGTTGGAGCATTTTGTAAATTAATTAGATAAAATTAAATGTTCATGCTTTAATTGAGAAGGTGTGGAGGGGCAGCAAGGCTAGAGGAAAGAAATGTCTGTTTATTCTCCCTTATTTAAGGCAGGAAAGGACTAGACTGATTTAGAAAGGATGTGGAGCTCTGCCGTGTTTGCCTAGGGAAGACATACTATATGAGACAATTGTCCTTTATCACCAGGAGCAAATTTTTGTGATGTGCTGGCAGTCTTCACTTTAGTTCTGGTTTTAGAGATTTGAGGATGACTGAACAGATAGACAAAACAATCAGGTATGCTCCAAAAGGAGCATGGTCCTTAAAGTATTTATATCATGAAACCCTCCATCAGCTCTTCTATTTTACAGTTGAATGTGTCTTCTTATTTTTTCAACATCTTTGTTCCCATGTGCTTTTATTTGCACCCTGATGGGTGGTTTTCTGTAGTCATGGTAGAAGTAATACTGATTTTGCAGAAGAAGGAAATTCACTTATCTCCTCTGAAAGATGTTTTCCAGCTTATGGTCTGTATAGAGAGAAAGTTGAAGTAAATTCATAGTGATGTGGCTCCTGGAGTATCTTGGACTCAGAACAAATATAGACAGATGGTGCCAGGGTGAGTTGGTCAGAAGCCTGGGGTGAGGAGGAATACTACTGGGTACAAAGTCTCATCTATGAATAATATTAACAGACGGTGAAGATTGTCACAGAGCAAAAAAAAAGGAACTGTCACAGAAACAAAAATCCAGGTTTTATTTGGGCCTATTTGGAATTTGGATCTGTCACAAACGTGATTCAATGACTCCAAAATTTGAAAGCTGGTCAGTAATTTTAGTTATGCATTTTACATGTCAACTTTTTCTCATCCTTTAGGAAGCTTTGCACCCATTTGTATATTCCCTGGTTCCACAGCTGATTACTAGGGGTATTTTTTTTTAGGAAATGGATTTTCTTGTTTCAGTGCAAGGATGTTAAGAAGAGAGAACTTGGGTTTTGTCATCAGGAACAGAGTCAGACTTCTCATCTCAGGTGTACTTTGTCCATGTACGCAGACTGTGTCAGAAAACAGTTTTGGAACACCCCCATTTCCCAATTATGTACCTAAGAGCAAAACATGTTTTATTGTTTCTAGTGCAGTGTTCACCAACAGGGTGAAACCCACTAGCATTTGTATGACAAAGATCTGATTAACAGGTAACTTCAGAAACAGCAGAATGTTGTCCGTTTCAAAATTAAATGTGAATTTAAGGTAGCAAATTCACTCTAACCTTATTTCATCACATCTAGTGATGATGCTCCATTCTCCTCTTTGCAGTATCTATATTGAATCGCTTAAGGAAATATTATTCTGTCTGTTCTTTTGGAAACTATTATTATTTAAAAGTTTTGTTAGTGGATTTGGGACTCCATTGTGTATATTTCCTACCAATTACAGTATGAATTACGTATGTGCACTAAATGAATATTTTTTCTTTGCTTAGACATGCAACACTGATGAGTTGTGATAATCCTAGGATCAAAACTTTGTCTCCTCTAGTGATTTGTTTAAGTACTGGCTGTTATATCCCAGCCAATGCCTTTGCCTCTTTTTTGACTCTTCTTTTAGAGACCAGGGAAAGAGAGAAGTGAGATTCATATATAATAAGCTTATTTTTGGGTGCCCATATTTAAAGAGAGCTCTTGTTCCAGTGTTGGAAACCTACTGTCACAAAGGTCCTATTGGAACAGCTTAGTTACAAAAGCAGAAAGAATTGGAAATACATCAGTATTGATATCATGTCTTTGAATCACTATTCTTTGAATAGTGATGTCTAGTCAATTCTAGGTACAAAAGACACGTAAAATAAGAATGGCAATTGGTTTTGGACACGATTTATTTTCTATAGGTGGAATTGACCAAGTTGTGCAGTAGGAATGATAATAAATATTTTTTTCCTCTCCAAATTGTATTCCACAATGTCTATAATTAGGATAGTAGATCTGTTTATATATACTATTTTTCTAAACAGAAGTACTCCAGGAGAAGGCTTTAATAAACTGATATAAGCATCTTGGCAGATAAAAGTATTGAAGCTTTAGAGGAAAACAGATATTCACAGTGCTGTTTCTGGGATAGCTTCTGTCCTTTGAGTGACAATGTCCTCACTCCCTCTGCTAGTTCACGGGGCCCGCTGTTACTGCATCCTTCCACTCTGCAGGGTTATGGGCAGCAGGCCCACTGGTGGCCTGACTTCATTCTCTTACAATCCTCATTTATACCCAGTAACTCTGAACTCTTAGTGGTTAACTAATAAGCTTTAATTAAGAGGTTAAAGGATTTACATATAAGATTAAATTCTGATCTCCTCTCTGATACTGACTCTTTGGCATGGTTTTGTATAACTCCAGTTATTTGGAAAACTTGACCATTATCTCTCAGAAATAGTATTGGATTAACTATTATTTATGCATTTCTGAGGCAAAAATATCTTATTTTTTCCATCATTATCAAATACTTTTAATCTAAAATGGAGAAATACTGCTGCAATCTAATTTCACATGATATTTTACTTCTGAGAAACAAAGTTTAAGTTCAGTACACTTTTTCACTAAAGGGGAAGTACGGAGGCATGGATTTAGATATAAATTGTATGGAGGAGACTGTTACACACCTTGTTAATACACTTAAAAAACACAGTCCTACAGGTGAGAACATGTCTCTCTGTTTGTGAGTTCCTTCCTCATAAGAAAAAAAAAGAAAAATTGTGTTAGCACCATGAAAATAATTTGTGTTTTGGCCCTACTTCCTGTTTCCTTAAAAATATGAACACTATGGAAAATTACAGGCTTCTGAGAACTGGCAAACTGGTTCAAAAGGCTCTTCCCCTCTAGTGCTGTTGGCAATGTGGCTCCACCGGTGCTACTTTTACGGTAAAAATACTGACACAGTCAAAACCAGGATGCACCAGAAATAATTGCAAACACCATTTCTGGTGGTGATTCTTCAGCATCAAACATGTTGGTGTAGTTTGCTTAGGTGAAGCTGAGACAAGTATGGTGAGCACAACTGAGACTTGCTTACGCTTTCCTAGCATTGCTCAAATTTATTTCCTGTTTGTTAAAAAAGGAAAATCATCAAGATAGGAACACTCCTGTCACAGAAGTAAAAAGATAGGGGCTACTTAATAATTTATAGTGCTCATGAATGTTGTAAACAATGTGGAATGAACTCGTTCTAATCATGATACTGTAATGTCAGGAGGTGTTACATTTCGGAGCCTAGACACTGTGACCTATTATTTAACATGTATTTATTTTGGCTGTGTGTGTAATTGTCTAATGAAAAAGTAGTTTTGGCTTTCATAGTAAGGATAAAAAAGTTTATCACAGTAACTTAGTTATTTTTGGCATTTCTAAAACTACAGGTGTGAACGGCTTCCTATTGTAAGTGAACCAATGATGCAAAAAAGTAACCCGAGTGACTGTGAGAAATACTATCTCTGCTGGAGATGCCCTTTATATCTGTAATAATGTTGCAATGTGCTTAATTGACAGAACTGAATTAGCCTCTTTTTCAGACAAATACTGCAGACCTTTAAAATTAAATTTAGATTAAAGTAATTAAAAGTATGACTTATGAAAAGAAGTCAAATATAAGATAAACTGTGAAACTTTCTGTGAGTGAATAATTTGGGCAGAACAGTAATTTGTATACTTTTAATAATGAGGCTGTTTAAAAAATAAAGGTCTAGTAATTAAAAAGTATATAGGTGTGCCTCAGATTTCTTAAAACTGATATTTTTTAGAATTCCTAACATGACAATATCAGAAAAAATGCAGAAATAGTCAACATGCAGCTATATTTCTAATGCTTTCACATTAGTGTAGCATTTCTGCCTCAAAACATAGCAATCAAGTGAATAAGGAAGAATGACGTAGCAGTAACTATAAAAATAAGCAAGTTTTTAAATACAAAATGTAGAATGACAACATAGAAATAGACTGTAAGAGGAAACTTTTATGAGACCCAAGTGTTTTACTTGGCAATTTAGATTTCGGGTGAGAATTTTGGTGTCGGGTATGAAAGTTTGTGTACATCTGCCTTGACCTTGTATGGAAAATATCCAAATAGTAGTCTTAAGTTTTGCATAAAGCTTATAAAGTAATATGTTATACTGCAATGTGTTTGCTGCAATAGCTGCAAAATAATCCTAATTCTAGTTTATAGAGTGGTTTTCTGGTACAAAAAAAAAAAAAAAAAAAAGAAATGTTATTTTCCTTCTGTTTAGCAAGGAGCTCTGACTATTCTCCCTGGAGATCTACTCTTCCTGGAGACTATTTTACCTGGAGATCTTTTGTGGTTGAATGACTTACAGGTCTAGAGAAATATTGGTTTTTGGTTGGAATTTTCTTATAGCTAGACTACTGCACGTGGTGGTAGCTGAGAGTGTCATGATTCTAAGTGTGTATGATGCTCTGTGTCTGATGTGCCTATTTTACAGCAATATCCAGGCTATAGATTTTTCCTGTCCTTTGTGCCTTCTCTCATAGAAATTAAGGACAGATACCGGTCATCATCAATATGAGACTGAATTCAGGAAGACTTCTTTTTTCCTATGACTGTTTCTGAAAACTTCACTTCCACTAGTCCAAAGTGCTTAGCAGCAGCAGTATGCCATGGTATTATGATATCAGTACAACTGAAGAGTCAATGAGTATCATGTATTTTAAGGGGTCTCTGATTGTAGCCTTTCTAATATTCAGTAAATCTTGAGCTTGTTTCATCATTGCTTGCCCTTAGATGTGCAGTTCCAAAAGTTTCCTTCTGTCACTATGACTATTTTCCCAAACTTGAAATGCAATTGTTCTTTCCTACCAGAATGTTCAGAAATTGTTTAAGTGAAGTTGAAGGTATCTGAATACGTAAAGCGCGCAGAGTGACTGCTTACATCTTTTTTTGTAATGAACTAGTTAAAAAAAAAATGATCATAATTGTCTGCAATTTTTCATCTATAATCTTGCCTTTTCTTTTACTTACTATAACTGGAATGAAATATAAATGAAATGACCCAACTTGAAAGATCCTGTTCTTGTGCTTTCTCACATACACTTCCTGGCAGCCTACTTTTACTGTAAATTCAACTGCTTGGTCCTGTTCTTCATTGCCAGCTGAGGTTTAGTTCTTACAGCTTCAGCAATTTATCAAAGCAGCTCCTTTGGGATAGTGTGGAACACAAACACAGGGACAAGGCCCATGGAAGTGGAGATAAAATATTTTTAACTGCATGAATGCAGTTGTGGAATGAACTTGGAAATCTTCCTTGGAGAGTCAGGCACTTTTTCAATTACAACTGGCATGGTTAATCTTACTTTGAATGAGACCTAAAATTACCTGGGAAGTGTTGGCCTTGTCACAAGGGTAAAGAGCAGAAGGAAAACTACCGCTGTCATGTATAATAGTATGGATTTAGTTTGCACGCTTGACACCTAAACATTAAAAAACAGAGTCCTACTTTCAGAAGGTTCAGAAGTAGGTGTGACAAAATTTATTAGAAGGAAAATGAAGAATTTTTATGGAGAAAGAATTAAAAATTTAGTCAAGAAAATTTATTTTAGAATCAAATGAGAAGAACATGGTAGGAATAGACAGACTTGTAATGGTTTAAGAAGCGATTTTCTAATTCTTTTTCTAGTGCATGAGCAGCTAATGAGAATGAGGAAAAATACCCCAGTGTAATGCCAAAATATATGAAAGTTATGGAAAGTTCTGTTGTAAGATAGGATTTTAAATAAGAGTCAGAAAAGGAAATTGGAGCCTTCTTGATTATGCTGAAATAGAACACAGAGCGGTGTGAAGATATTCAAAGATGTAAAGTTTTGGAAAAAATCTAGATAAATTGGATGTTTTAACTATATTCTGCGTGCTTAAAACTTAGTCGTGACTTTCTAGCTTTTTGTGTATTGTATACTGTAATAGTACAATAAAAAACTCAGTAATAGATTAATTTTAACAAACAAGCAACAATTACAAAGATACCACTTCTCAGTTTAATCTTGCAGTTAGTTTGAACTGCTGAGGAAAAGGTAGAGCAAGTATCTTGTTCTGAGGAAACCTGGAATTAACAGGTACAGCTAGAAGTTACCTACTTCTTTTTTCTTTTATATGCATCTTGTCTAGGTTTACCTTGATATCATTGAAGCTACACAGAAATATGATAACATTAATTGGTTCAGCCCTTTGTAGTCCGTATGTTGATCGTCTCCATGTTCACTTTTTCTTGTAGCCATGCTCAGGACTATTGTACTTAGCTATTGTTTGCTGCTCCCTTGTCAACAAAGAGCAGTCTCACTGCTGCTAATAAGCAAAGTTAATAAACAAAGGCTGCAGTTTTATTCAATACTGAGCATTATGAACAGAAAAAATAGGTAAGGTAATCCTGTCAGTCCCAGCTAGGCTTTTTGTCTAGCTGATGTGTTGTCTATTGATTCATTCACAGTCATATCATCCTTGTTTATTAAAATGGAGTGTCTTTTTTTCCCACATCCTTTCCTGTATTTTTTTTACTTTGTTTCTGAATGTGTTAAAATAAACTAGATTCAGTGACACAACTTCATCTGTAGTTACAAATTTATTTAGGGCCATACGAAATTAATTAATTCATTATGACAAATTCATCAGGATGAGTGCAATGGGAGAATATTTTCTATTTTGTGAGGGAGGTCAAACTGAGAACAAAATGTGGTAAAATATGACCTGCAAGCCTCTGTGGAAAGCAAGTGGAGAAAAGACAGAATGGAGCCAGGGCAACTTGAAGACATCATCTTGGCCTTGTATTTTACTTATAAGAATGACTAATATGAGGTTCCCACCAGCAGAGAATACTTTGGTTCATTCCTGAGCACGAGGGAAATGCTCTTAGGGTATTACAGATGTCCTTACCCTGCTCCCTTGCATGGCAAAGAGAGACTGAACCAGATCTGGATAGTTTTGGATTCCAATTATCTCTGCTGTAGTTGGCTTTTCCCACTTGAGTTACAAGTGAGCAGCAGGACGGGTATAAACCAAGGGCACAATCATTTCACAACCACACTCCTTTCTTCCCATTCTCTTAGCATTTTTTTCTTCTCTTCAGCATTTCATGCACAGTCAGTCTAACTCAGAGTATATTATTCGCTTAGAATATAAATTTATGTCTTTTACAATATTCTTTCATGAAAATTATCCAAAGACATAAAGTTGCATATATGTGAACTTTAACTGTGTCTGTGCCTTTTTAGCACACCTTTGGCTGCTTTTTTTTAATTTAATTCAATCAGAGTATTATATTGATAAAGAAATACTTCTGTAATTGAGGGGCAGGTAGTATTTTTCCTAGTGTGAACAAGATTATATCTTTTGTATGTAAGTAAATCTTTCGTTATGTTTAGGGCCTCCCCCACAACTTCATAGGCTCTTTAAAGATGTTCTGCACTTAAAATTGCATCACTGTTCCTCTGTTCCTATTTCATATCAATGAATAACACAGAATAATTAAAGTACATATTCCTTAATAGTTTAGAGATTGGGAAACATGAAAATCATGATTTTTTTCTAGTCAGCCCCACCTGTAAACCAACTCTATAGGGTGAAAAAGCTAAAAATATGGGATATTTGTTTCTACTGACAATTATAGGAGTCACTCTAGAAAAAAAATTACACTATTTGACATTGCTGAACATGGCTGTTATTGTCACTATCGGGCTTATATTTAACCTTCTTGTTCTAAACAAAATACTTAAAATGCTAGGAAAAATCTCTATTTATTAATTTTGAAAGTGGGGAAAAATGCATTTCCCACCTGAAAAAAATAAAGCAGAGCTCATTTTCTGCTAGATTCTTCACTTGAACAGATAAAAAGATTTTGGATTATTTATACAAAGTGCAATTCTCATAGTAGAGACTATACACAGTTTTGAGATAAGCTTGTGAGTTACTGTATCTGCACAGATTTCTTGGATTCAGGGCAGGTAGAAATTCAAATCTAGGTCTCTTGCATTTCAGGCAAATACCCTAACAAATTGGATTTTATGGTATCTTCTATTTTCTGGATATTATATCTGAGATATAAAAGAAGATGTTAGTGAAACTTTAGCTAAAACTGGTACTTTTAGCAGGAAATAAAAGTAAATGCCTCTGACTAGCTCTTTTCAATATCTTAGATTTCTCCTAGTTTTTGTAAATTCCAGACATGTGGATGTGTTTTTAAGCTCTTTCAATTTGCACTCTCTGAATATATTTTGGTATATATTTTTTTAATCTTAAGTCTAAGCTTAGACATTTCACTTAGATAGATGATTCCAAAGTTAAACCTACTAAGAGGAGAAAACAGTTAATTTTTATTTGAGGAAAGCAGACAGAAACAGTATGTCAATGCCAATGAGACAGTAGAGAATTTATCAGCAAGAAAGTTAAAGTGCTGTGAGTTGAGTGAATGTTCATAGAGATCTCTGCTGACATCTGCTTTCTGCCAATATTTCATTTTCACTGATATGAAAGTTGAAAACTCTATGTGAATGTGAATTCACTCTTGTGAATGGCTTCAAGACTGTAGTTGTGTTATCTGACTGGGTATGATAATCCAGTAGTTTTAAACAGAATTGGATATGAGGTTCTTGTTTGTACTTAGATGTGAGTCCTTAATTGCCTAGGAAGTTTTCCTTATCTGATAGACTTAAAGCAGAGTCATGGTCTTCTGAAGAGAATTTTGTGTGATGCCCTTTCACGTTTCAGTGGAATACTGACAAAACCATAATTTTGCAATTAGGAAAAGTTCTATTTTGCAATGCTGAACTTTGGTTTGTTTTGTCTTTTTTTTTTTTATTTTTAATTTCTGTGTTGTAGACCGCACACATCCATATGAAAGCATATACTCAAAATTTTGCTCCCTATTGCGTTACATGGAATAGAAAGTAAATATCAGTTCGTTGATCAAACTTTGAGAGGTTAACTATTCTCACAGTAGTTTGTAAAAAACATAAAGAGGTTGGGTTTTTTGTGTTGGTAAAAGTGGTCACTTTTTCCAGCACTGCTGAGCCAAGTAATTGTTGAATACTTTTCTTTATGATTCTGCTTGACTTTATACTTCATATTTCTTGCCTGATTCCACAAAGGCATTGCCAATTATATAATAATACAAATGTTCTTTGAAAAGGATCTCTGAACTGACCTCCTACTCAACACATTGTTATTGCAAATGCTAGATCAGGGCAACGGGTGCTTTGTCTGGGTGGGTTTTGAAATCCTCCAAGAACAGAGATCCCACAGCCTCTTGGGACAACCTATTCCAGTGGTGCATTGCCTGCCTAATGCACATGCTTCTCGTAATGCCCAACCTGAACCTCCTCTCCATGTGCCATTATAGTGCCTTTTGCCCTTTAATTTGGATTTTTGACTACTGGGAAGAATTTGTCTCTGTAATTTTTCCAGGTAATTTTTAGATTACATAGCTATTCTCAGGCAGGTATTAGATCACTCCTTAGTCCATTCCTCTTCACTGGATTGAACAAACCCAGCTTCTGTATTCCCACCTTGCAGATTACATGCTCTAGGAACATGACTCTTTTCTTTTTTTGTTGATAAACTGGACTTTTCCAGTTTGTCAACATCCCTCATGAACTGGCATAGTGCATTCTGGACACTATATTCCAGGTGCAGCCTTGCCAGTGCCAGCTAAAGGGAATAAATTACTTCCTGCTGCTTATACTCTTGCTAATTTGACCCCATGTGTAATTTGTCCAATTTGTAATGCAAGCACACATACCACTGGCTCATTGTCTGCTTTCCACCCTATTTTCCAGGGTTTCCTATCAGCAGAGCTGCTGTTCAGCCTGTTGTTTCTCAGCCTCTACCAACGCATGGAGTTATATATATGTTATATATATATGTAAGAATAATACTCATTGAGAAGTAGGTGTACTAGGTGACAGGTTAGCTGGCACTATGATAAAAGCAGAAACTCTAAGTGTACAGTACAGAGAAGAATGTCATATGCTACTGGATAGTCACTGCCACCAGGCAGAAAAATCATTCAATGAATGGACTTGGCAGAACTGAAAGTGCACAAACTCTTTTTGAAGCCTGGATTGCAGCCACATCCGTGCTCTGTGCCTGGGAATAGGAAATGAGGCACAGGCTACATCAGTAATAAAACTTCGAGAGAAGTGTAGCCAGGAAATAAGCAGTGGCTGTTAGACTTACAGCTGGCCTAAACATCCTGGATACTTACTTAACAGTCACCCCTCTAGTGGTAGATTTTAAGCAGCTTTGGAAATTTCAGGCATATTTATGTGAACTTTTGGAAGGCAGGAATAGTTTCAGGACTTCTTGTTGATAATATTTTTTTTTTGTTTTGGTAAAATGCTGGAAGTTTTATGGAAATTTCTGGAGGATTGAAAAAAATAAAACCTTCTGTACAATAATAAGAAACATCATACTGCTAAACTTGCTTTTCTTACTTGCCTTTGACATGGATTATGAGAGTTTCACAGTTTACTGCTTTTTGATTGAAAATGAATTTCTCATTCCTGGAAAGGTGTGAGGAAGCAAGAATAAGCAGAATTAAATAAACTCCCTTCCAGAACAAAGCAAGTATTCAAATAGTAACCATTTCGTGACCTTGACAGAGCAACCCAAGGTCTTAAAAATAGTTGCTTTTGACATTGAGAAGTCCTCTATGAAGCTGTCTTGGATATGATGTTTTACAGTACAAAGACAATCTTGACTAGTCATATAAGTCTCATGAACTTCACCACTGGAACTTCCAGCAGACACAAGTGTGATTCAAGGAACTTCACCAAGAGATGAAAATGAGCAGAACTTAATTAGCAATTTTTCAACCTCACTTTTCATTATAATTTGGTGTTTTCATAAATTCACACCAAGTTCTACTTCTCCTCCTCTAAAATTTATAACAATTATTAAAGTACATGTATTTTTGAAACAAATTTAATAAAGGAGGGAGACTTTCCATCATACAACTAGATGGCTTTTGCTATTGAGACCATTGTCAAAATACACATATTTAGGGGTTATAAATATGCATTGTTGAGTTTTCTACTTGAATCATTTGTTACTGCGGGGTTTGATATAGTTATCTGGGTTTACAACCAACACAACTTCCCTATCATGCATAAAAATAAGGTTTTTCATTATGGATAAACATTTTGGCCTAAAATGCTTTTCCATAACCCCTGTATGGAACCCCTTTTTTCACTACAAGAGAGACACTGAGGTGCTGGAATGTGTCCAGAGAAGGGCAATGAAGCTGGTGAAAGATCTGGAGCACAAATCTGATGAGGAGTGGCTGAGGAAGCTGGGGATCTGTAGCCTGGAGCAACTCTCCAACTACCTGAAAGGAGGTTTTAGGAGGGGGTCTCCTCCCAAGTAATAAGCAATAGGACAAGAGGAAATGGCCCCTAGTTGCACCAAGGGAGGTTTACACTGAACAGTAAGAAAAATTTCTTCACAGAAAGGGTTTTCAAGCACTGGAACAGGCTGTCCAGGGAAGTATTTGAGTCACCATCCCTGCAGGTATTTAAAAGACATGTGGATGTGGTACCTGGGAACATGGTTTAGTAGTGGAATTGGCAGTTCTAATTTAACAGTTGGACTCAATGGTTGTAAAGGTCTGTTCCAACCTAAACGATTCTATGAATCATGGATGGTCTTGACCACTTGCACTAACAGAATAACTCACTGCATATAAGTACTGGAAATTGTAGTCTTGAGACACCCTAGTTCAGTTCCAGGCTCTGAAGTTTGCCTTGGTACTGGTTACTATCTTTCCCTGGTAACTGAAGTCCGGAGCCCTCTCAGGCAGCAATGTTCAGAGTTAAAACATGAGTGCAGACAGATTAAACAAAATGGAGTTTTATTTGCACTGTGTTTTCTGAAAAGTAGATGTTAAACATTTTTTACTAAATGTGTTTCAGATACTGTTCTATTCTGAACACCTAATTATTGCTGCATGTTATCAGCTTAATTTTTGGCTTAAACCTGTGCAGACTGGATAAGCAAAAAAAAATTATTTCTCTACAAAATAGACAGGGTTTTTATGAACTTCCTAAAAGGAATATTTTGTATTTTGTTTCAAGTATGCCTATTCATCTCAAGTGGTTCTGCTTAGTAAGTAGAACACATATAGTGTGTAACTGAATACTTCATAGATTCTTCTGTGTTTAATTTTTTCTGATAGCTATCAATACATGTCATATTTTTCTTGGAACAGAAAAAGATATCATAAAGAACTACTTTGGCAGATGATAAATTGTTTCCTACTAAAACAAAGATTTTAGAAAACTACTCTGTATAACCTTGAAAAGTTTATACTTTGAGGGAAAAGTTGTGACCTTTACATAGATTCTTGTGCTCAAGAGGAAAGAAAAGTGAAATTATTTTAGTGCATGAGGCTTAAGATTTGGCAAAAGGCTTGTGCTTTTTATGCATCAGTGAGACTGGTAAGCAAATAATCATACAAACAAAGGCTGTAGATTATAAGGAAGCCACAAAACTGAATGGAGCCTAAAAATAAACTTGAAGTTCAGCATAGTTAATATGCTTTAAATGAAGAATGCAATGTTAAGCAAAATTAAAAGGCAAGCAAGGTCTCAGAGCTTTCATGTGTTATTGATGGAAACAGGCCAGACTACCAACTATCAATTATATACTGTTGTCAGTGTAAAACGCTGAAATGTGCGAGGTTTCCAGATTTCTAAATTTTGTTTTCAACTTCGTTCAGCTCTTGCTTATTAGTAACTCGTGTCCTGCCCCATTCAACTAAGAACACACAATAGTGAGCTCTGTTGAACCAGTGAGGAGGCAAAGGAAGCCCCTCACCCCTGACTTCCCCAACGGGTTTTAGGGCAATGACATCCTTCACATCCTTCCTGTGGATGCCTCAGACAAGACCCTGTCCCTGCTCTGCTGCAGGCCAGGAGGCTTGGGAATGTGGGAAGGGCTGAAAGTGAGAGAAAAATGTGCCACTGTTATTCTGAGTCCACATTGCTGTGCCCTGCCGGCAGCCTGTGGACTCAGAATTGATCTCAGAGTGACAGAAGCAGGTACATTAAATAAATGACACAAAAGCAAGATGAAGTAGCCTTGCTTTCCCTCTTTCCGGGAAAGGGTCAGTGGCAGCTGAGAGCTCGAGGCAGCAGTTTGGGACACAGAGGAAGAGGAAGGTCTCCAGCCTTCTGTCTTGCCTAACAGAGAGAGGGAGCTGCCTATTTGTTCCTACAATTCCTCTGTGGAGTAATGTAAAGTATGTTCTCAGGGGAGTTTTCCTGACAAAGCAAATCCCAACAATTCTTGCTGTATGTGTGAATATCTGTGGTAAATAACTGTTTGAGTTAATCTTTAAGTGACTCTGTGTAATATTTGTTTTCATAGGAGCCTCTAACACTTCTGATGAAATAGTTTTTCCTCATTAATTTATATCTGATCTGTATAAAGAATATATTTATGCTTAAGGAAGTTGGTCTTCCGGATTTAGGTTTTTTCTAGGAGGTTATTTTTTGTTCTATCCTATTCTTCATGTGTGTTTTTTAATAACCTAAACTCAAGAATCTCTAGAAGGATAATTCTAAGGAAAAATAAATGTCTTTAGCAATTTTAGTATTTTTTCTTAGGTTACCTTTTTAATGTTTCATAGAAAATACTTCATTTTTGGGGTTTTGCTTGATCTTATTTAAGGAACTAATAATCTGCTTAAATTAGATTAATAACTTTTAGTTTGCTAAAATGTACAGACTATTAGCAAATTTAGTGAGTTGAATTCCATGCTATGAATTTAAATATCACTGTTCAAACCCCTTTGAATGACAAGGATAAAAGAGAAGACAAAGTTCTTTTTGTTTTCTCTTTGTATTTGAACCTCTTTCAATATGCTATGTCACATTTTCCATTGTTTTCAGACTCTGGGAGAGCTAAAAGATTATGACTTTTTACAATGAAAATTAAATTTCCCATAACATCATTTACCTTCAGAAACAGGGGTTTTGAGAAAAAGCTGCCATTATAGATCATGAAATAAATCTGTAAGTTTGGTCATAGCGAGAGACGCCTAATTATCATATATGAAGATTTGATAATTGCAGACTCAGAAATATGAATGAAGTAGCATGACTGAAAGATTCATTGCAATTCTGTACACACGTGGCCACTGACTATGTATGTGTTTCCAGTTCTGCGAATGGAAGGATGTGTGTGTGTCTTAAACTACCATTCCTGGATTTTATACCTAAGGTAGTCTTACACCTTACGTTTTACATAAGATGGCAGTTCCTATCTAATGGTATGAATGGCTTAAATGGTTTATAATCACTTGTTAAGATGAGGTAACTTATTATGGGCTTGAACCCGGTGATTGAAAAGTCATTGAAAAAGCATTTTAGAATTATTATTCTATGCAGTATTGTTAGATAAATGAAGATAAACTATATCAAGAGAAGATATCTGCATTTGTCTGGTAGAATTAGGTAAAAGAACACTTGGAAGAATGAATTTGATTTTTTTTCCCCTGCTATTAGCCAGTTTATTGTCTAATGCTATGGGCTCTTGGATCACTCAACCTGTTTCTTACTGCTGTATTTTCAGCACACAGCTGGTCACATCTTAAATCAAAGTTACTTCTCTTTGTAACAGCTGGACTGTGAGCTGAATGCTATCAGTGCTGAGCTTCCTCCTAGATTTTAGTTATAATGAAAAAGAAGTAATTCTTGAATGTAACTCTTCTGGAGCATCATAAATTAAATGTATTTGCTTTACTACGGTATTTCATTCTGATTTGTATTTTATTTGTATTTGTGTGTTCTCTTCTGCAGAAAATTACATCAGCAGTTTGAAATGTATAAGGAGCAAGTGAAGAAGATGGGTGAAGAATCACAGCAGCAGCAGGAGCAGAAGGGTGATGCCCCAACCTGTGGCATCTGCCACAAAACAAAATTTGCTGATGGCTGTGGCCATAACTGTTCATATTGCCAAACTAAATTCTGTGCGCGCTGCGGAGGAAGAGTGTCTTTACGGTCAAATAAGGTATGGAGTTATGAGAGTTTAACAAGCTTCTCCTAAACTCAGTATCTCTTATTCATTGCTTATGCACACAAATCACATAACTACTGAAACAGATTTCCTATAAGGAGGTAATGATATCTACTTCAGGGGCTTTTAAGACATCTGTCCTCATTTCATGTAATTTCCAGCTGCAGATGGATTTGTGATTATGGCTTTTAAGTTAATATGTATAATTTTTCGACTAACAAGCTCATGAAAGGGCAATTCTTTGATTGGAGGATGAGACTCTATTTAAGACAGGGAAGTATTATCTAGTGATCTCCTGAGACATTGATTGTTACAAGGTAGAGCAAGGCTTTGTTTCTCTCTTGCTTGCCCAGGCTCTTCTGCTCAAGATTATGGTAAAATTAGAGTTAGAATATTATATATAATATACTATCGTGCTTTTAAACCTTTCTTATGTATTATACATGTACACATATATTATGCATATTTATATATACATATGCAAATGTCAAACTATTTTTAGGAAAAAATGCTTTAACATATATTGTTACAACTAGTATATACTGGTGTTTATTGTATAACAATAGGCAAAACACACTCTGAGTTTTTTAAAAAGTTGCATAATAGAGTAAAAAATTCAGCACAACTGAAGTAATCACAGAAAATTGTTGAGATCAGTTTATTCAACATTTCAGATATAGTGTTCAGATCTGATACACAGAATTTGCCTCAGATATTTGTAGAAGATTTATGACAATACTCCAGCTGTATTACACTAGTCTTTTGTGAAAAAACATTTTTTAAGCAATAAAATAATGTAATATTTTAATATTTATTATTAAAATATTTTATATGGTTTATTTCCATAAATTTATTTTTTTCTGTAGTATGCTCTTTGCAATTACCATGCAATCAGCAAATATTACCTTTTGGAAGCTAGGAGATAATGGTATGCATGGTATGTATTTCTTTGCCTAAGACTGAAAGGTAGGTTTAAATTATGGACTGACATTTTTGATTGACTAAGTAAATAATAATAAAAAAATATAAAAAATATACACAAGGAATAATACTATTTCCTGATGATTAATGTAACTAAGATTATATGTGCCTCAAATTGCCTTGGATTACATTAAGATAATTTAAAAATTTTGTCTTCAGTAAGTTCACATATTTTTATTTGTTTTTTATAACTAACTAAATTGTTGCCGGTAATAAGAGAGATAATAATTTCTGAAGTAATTTCGTCTGATTATGAATGCCAGTGAGGACAGATATTTGAGTCATTATGCCTACATACTTGCAAACATAGAAAAAGTGCATTAGGGAGAAGGTTTCATTTCCTAATACAGTGTTTACTCTTTCCTTGGGATGGAGCATGTGAACGTGGCAGATATTTGTCTGAAGTCTCTTGACAGATTTGCGGTGAGATTCTTCCACAACCTCTTTGGTAATTTGCTCCAGTCCTTCGCCATTCTCACCACAGAAAGATTGTTTTACCATCTAACCTAAATCTGTCTTTCTGTAAGCTGGCTTCTCCATTCAGTCTGAGTCTGTTCTGAAACTCTTCTCAACTGGCATTTTTTCTACTACTGTTGCTAATTTAGTGTGAGGCTTTTCTGTGTCTCATTCATTTTTATCCTAGATAATTGGTGAACAGAGTGTCTCTAGACTGATCCCTTGTGAACCTTCACTGGTGATACCTTTCCCTCAAAAAAAGCCTGACCATTTAGTCCTGTCTTTTTCTTCTTGTCTTTTCATTAATTGAGTTTTCTCATGGATCAATTTATTCCTCTTCCATGGCAGCTGAGATTCTTTAAAAGTCTGTAGTTCCAACTCAGCAGTAGGAATAAATCCCCTTTTCTCACTTTCTCTGTGACTCCTTGGAAGAATTCTAATACATGTAACAGACACAAATTCCCTCCACTAAAGCCATTCTGACTTTTCCACATTTTATCATAATTTATTCATATGCTTGCTAATTTTATTCTGTATTTTGGTTTCTACGAATCTGTCTAATGTGGATGTCAGACTCATTTGTCTGTTTTTTAGTTGATATAATGCTCAAACTCCTTAAAAATGAATAAATTTGCATTTTTGCCACCCTTTATACTTCTTGTCAATGAAATACTGTATTGCAGTTAACAGTTATTTTGGACTTCAGATGTTTTACACTGAATATCATCTCATTTTAAAAAAGTTTTACTTTTTTTTTGTTGATTCCCTATATAACTTCTCTTTCTGAAATATCAGTTTTAAGTATATATTCCAGTTCATTCTGCATAAAATAATATTCTAGAGTAAATATCTTTCTAATCACCATGAATATGAACACAAAAGATCTAATTCAGAAAGACTGTGGCAGTCTGCTCTTTATGTTCTCATTTATGCCTATACTCAGTATTCCATTAAAATTATTTATGTCTACTGGAATTTACCAGGATTCATTCTTTTCTGTTTTCCTTCATGGATACAACTTCAACTTCTTGAAGAATTGCTTCTAATAACTTACTGTTTTAACTTTGCTGTCTTTGGTGTTTTTATACATTTTTGGCAGGTTATATATATGCCTGCCTTGGACCTTATATAAGGAGATTCTTACCCTGTCTGAAATGTTCTTTCATGGATCTGTTTCATCTGTTTGTGATCTTCATAATATCAATTTTCAAGCCAAACCTTTGCCTTTTACACCAGATTCAGCTACTAAATAATTTAGTACAGACCAGTATTAGCAGCATGCACCTCAGATGATGGAGAATTGCAAAGAACACTTCTCTTTCAAAGGTCAACTGCTGACTGCTGCTTGCAAGGTTCATGGTCATGAGCAGGAGCAGGCCATGGAAATGTTTTGGCTGTTGTCAGAGCATTAGATTAGGATTCTCAGAATGTTTGGATGATTTATTCCTTTTTTAGTTTAGTTAGAGTGCCTGAAATATATAGGCATTAGCATTCAGTTCAAGCTGTAGAAAAATTATCATTATGTGGGAGTTCCTTCTAGATCAAACAAATAAAACTGAAAATGGTGGCACTTTTGCTTCTGTACAGCTTATTATGTTAATGAATGGAGTATTCAGCCAGAATGGGGGCTGAAATTTCAAGGGAGTAAGGAACCTTGAACTGTCATGTTTTATGTTTATGAACAATTTCAGACCGATTAAAACTGAAATAATAAATTACATGACAGCAAGTAGTAATTGTTTTTAGTGAAAAGAGTTCCACTGATACATAAAATATACCACTGTTCATTTTCTTTATTATATACTGATTTATATAGGGAAATGCACATTGAATGAGGCAGTTGACAGCAGAATGAGGTTTATACAGGTGAGAAATTTAAATGTTAAAATATTGGAAAAATGCAGCTTCCAGATAGATACAACATTATGTGCAGTGAATATAAAGTTCAGTAGCTCAGAATGCCAGTTCAGTAAACCAACATTTCACTTGTACGGCAAGAAAAAAATACTTGTCTGAAAACTTAATTAAATGCGTGCTGAAAACCTTTCGGGGTGTTTGACAACCTGCTATCACTTGCAGCCACCGAAACATTCTTCTTTTTTTGTCTTTGAAGAACAAAAGTAAGAGATTTTCAGTTGTTTTATAGAATTCAGGAACATCATGGGAAACACATTAGGTATAAGTAGGGAACTTCTCTCTGCTGCCTCTGGTTCAGCGAAAGCTTTGCATTCTGATTATTTCTCTGGGGCTATGTTTGATTTTCAGCAAAACATTAAGTTCTCTTTGTTGAATGATTTTAACTGCAGGACTTGTGATATGACCATCTGTCTGGAGTCACAACACAGAATTTTAGCATGCCTGTGCTAATGTATAATCCATTTCATTCTGTTGAGAATTGTCAAGCACCAAAGAATTAGTCTGTCTCAGTCAGGTTTTCAAAGTCACTAGGATTTGGGATAAACTCAATGATTTGCTTACAAATAAGTTGGTCCTTAGAAGACATGGTTTGATTCTGCATTTCTCTACAAGAGACAGGTGACATTACAAACTTGAGAAAAGGATTTCTCTAAATCACATGTGGGTTTTTTTTTCTATTCAGTTTAGTCCATGTAACACTTCTAAAATCTGATAACCTACAACTGTATTTGTCTTTCTGGAGTATCTCAGAACAAGTATCTCTGAAAAAAAGTAAAGTCAGCTGCTAAATTTTCCAAAGACAATCTCTCATTCAGAAGTTGTAAATTCACAGTTGGAGGGCGTAAAAGTTATCCTTGCCATTAGGATTGATTTCCTATCTCAGCCTCCCCATGAACAGAATAGAGTTCGTATTATCAAATATATTGAAGACTTCCAATCTGAAATCTGGTTCTGATTATATTGGAACAATGTTAATGTAATAGTGAATGTCTATGACTGTTAAGACGTCTCTAAACAGTGATCAGCTCCATTTTATTTGAGGTGATCAATCTCTTTATTCTTTTGAAAGTTATACCCAAACTTATCGGGACTACAGTTCAGCTGGTATACATCACGGTCCTTAGTAGCTTTCCTCACTCATTCCCTAATGGAGTTTGGCTTCTCTGATGTGGTGCAGCTGTAACCTGGGATCAGCCTTGCAGAAAGAGCTGTGTGAGGACGGTCTGCAATAAGCCCTCTTGGGAGCTCCAGTCCCTGGCCCTGCCTGAGCTGTGCTGCTGGCCTGTCTGGTTCCCATGCTGAGCCAAAGCTGTAGGCTTGGCTTCCTAAATTGCCTCACCATGGACCTGTTGGGGACCTGGATTCTTTGTTGTCCCTAGTTACAGTCATGGGCCCTATCCTGTTTCTCTTGGGTGCGTTCTGTGGGACACAGCCCTGCAGGTGGGAGCACGTCCTGCCTCACGCCACCCTTTGTGCTCTGCTCCTGGCCCTGGCCAAGCTGCTGACCTGCTTCTGCCAAGACAGTATGGAAGTAGTGCACTGTCCCAGTATAATACTTCAGTTAAAAACTTCAAATTTCTGCATTTAATAATAGGAGTAAAAGTCTTGCCACAGCTACCATTTTGAGCCAGGAGATGTTGCTCCTTCCCAGTCTGTAAACTTTGCTTGCCAACTGATGCCTAGCAGAACTGATATTCTGCATTTCTGTATTGATACCTCGGATTCTCTTGATGTCTCAAAAAACCCTTGTGATTTTAATACAAACTATGTGGATACAATTATTCCCTTCAAATGACAACTGCACAAAATATTTCTGTTAATAATTTTATTTATTTGAAACTATTTACATTTGATAGCTCTTCTGAGTCTCATTAAACAGCAGATGATGGTCTCCATTTCAACAGAGGTTACATGTGTTTGAACTCTTCACTACTTCAAAGCTTTCATAAACCTTAGAGGTTATTATGATCCTGAAACAATGAAGAACATATAATTTCACCCAGATTCATAATTTTAGGCACTTAAGGTGAGAAAAATACTGTCTTGAAGAGTGGCTTTGGCTCATGCAGTCAGATGCCAGATTGCTTTTTTAAAAAAGATGTTTTTTAAAAAGGATAAGTTATAGATATTGACGCATTCTACATTTATTTTGAGTATAGAATGGAATTCCAGTAATTTTGCTAATATTTCTGTGTGTCTGAATACTCATGGAGATAAGGGCTTTCTCCATAAAACCACTATTAAAATGTACTTGCATTTTCATGTGGAACAGGACAAATACCACTGAAATCTGACTGATTTGTTGCTTTTGTAGCATCAGTTCTTTGAGAACAGAATTGAATAATTTCTCTAATGTCTTTGTTATTGAAATGATTGGCTAGACTATCATATGGTCAGATATGTCATTGCTTGCAATGCATTGTTATGAACTCAAGAGGGTTTGACAGTGTGTGGGGAGGAAGCTGAGAGCTGAAGGCAGTCTTAGGAGCTTGGTAAAGTGTGATGGCTTGTCTTGAACTTTACATACCTTTATAGTTTGTAGCTTGTTTCTCTAAAGAGATTCTTCATCCTGGAGGTTATTCAGCGTAGGTTGGTTGTGTGAACCAAATCTTGGTTAGTGTTATAATCAAAGTGTGAATGACAGGATTATAATCCTTTTGGATAGTAGTGTGTATCTCTTCAGAGGTGAGGATGAGAAACTGCAGCACCAGACATTTCCATGTAAAACATCTCTGAGCATTACTGCCACTCTTATTGCAGTGGCACCGAAAGTCCTGCTAGGAAAGCATCAGAGCACCTGGTGCTGAGCAAATAAATGTGCTTCTGCACACAGAGTGATAACAGACATTCTGTGATTTAGTTTTCAATGATATTTACTATATGATTGTAAATGGTATAGTATTGTATAACTGAGAATACCACTAAACCCCATCTTTTGCCACTGTACATAGGATGACAGAATAAATTGGGTCAGGTGTGTTTTATGGAGGTTTTCTAGACCTGCTCCACACAGGTTTTTAGGACTTTGTTCTACTGGATTGTAAAACCCTTCTATGATGGAGAATCTCTAATCTCTTTGGGTAACTTATTTCAGTGATTAACAACTCCTGTGATTTTCTTTTTTTCTTATGTTCAATCCAATGCCTTGATTGTTGTATTTTGTCCAGTAGCTGTGTATCTTCAAGAAGATTGTCTTTGTGTTCCCTATAGCTAACCTTTAAGTAGTTAAGGAATGCAAGTAGTTCCCCTCTTCCTATGCCCTTCCCTATCCCAGCCTTCTTTAGGCTGAACAAGCCTGTCTCCTTCAGCTTCTCCTTGTATACTGTATGTTTTATTGCCTGTCTTGTTTGGCCTCTTGTATTCTCTCCTGTTTGTTTGCAACTCTAGGATTGGAGGGAACCTAAACCTTCTAAAAGAGTTACATGTTATAAAGTTACAAGTCATACAGGTATCTGAAAAACAAAGCTATAAAAGAAGTTGTTACCCTTTCGTGGTGAGCAGCTGTATTACCAGCAAAGCCAATGCTTAATTCCTTGCTTAGATTTAGTCTCTGTATTGGCATGTGAAATTAAGGTACCAGATAAAAATCACCATTAATTATTCACAAAGATGGCGTTTAGTTTTAACTAAATAATTTTGAATATTTTTGTTTCTAAAGTATTATTTAATTTACAATTTTAGGCAGCTAAAAAGACAATTCCTTCAAGGAAAATAACTAATAGGAATGTTTGTATTTAATATTGATGAGTATGAAAAAGAAAGTATAAATATTTTAGATCTGACAGCCCATGTAGTGAGCACTTGTGACAAATTCTGTCTCTTTGTGCTTTAGAACTCCAGGACTTTAAAGATCTGTTGAGTGGCTAACATGCAGTTATGCCATTATGCACACCCTCTATCTGTCTGTAGTAAACAAACATTTTTAATTTTGCTGAACTCTTTGCAAGTGCAAAGTGTTGATGAATGCTAATTATTTGCCATACTGGGGTCCAGGCAAAGTAGAGCAAAATGCTGCATCCTTTTGATGAGGTGACCCACCTGTTTTATTAAGGTAATTCTGATATGATTCCCAAATTTTTTTTTGTACAAATATTTTTTATATATATATAAGATTATCTCAATTTCTCTCATGAAAAGATTATGAAAATTGTTAAAATTACTTATTTTTTACTAGAACTCCTTCACCACTAGGGAAAATAAGAAAGATATATTAATTCCTTTGCTATTTATTTGTTTATTTTACTAATAAATACTACTGCCTGCTTTCAAAATGAAAGTGACTCTTTCCTTCTTTGTGTGTGTTTTTTGTTTTCTTTCTTTTTTTTTTTTTTCCTGTCCTTTCTTTCTTGCTTTCGTGGATATGAACTCCAGGAGGACAAAGTGGTTAGAGCCTTTTTTCTGTTTAAAGTTCTTTTCTTTTATGGTAGACTTATTTCCTGGCCTACATTTGCTTTCATTTACACAGGTGTAATTCCTACTGAAGGCAAGGGGAATTACTGTCATTAAAATGAAAGCATTGTGTGGCATTAAAGGCTTATTTGCTTTTCAAATAGCTTACTAATAATCTGTGAGTTGTTGTGAATAGTATGCATGATGTTCTTCTCTGTTTTCAGCTTTTGTGAGCATGCCTCTACTTTTCCTTTGCTTTTGCAATATGATATGTGCACAGTTTAAAAAAATTAAATGAGCATTTGTGTCATAGGTACTTTTGTGATAAAATTAATTTGTATTTTTGTAGAAGTGGCATAAAGTAATCATAATTTTTGCACTCTGTATCACTGATTTGTATGCACTCAACATTTTAGCTTGTAATCTTTTGACATGGTAGTTCAGTTCTGATTTTCAATGACAATACAATTAGATGCCAGTAAGTATTAAGAAAATATGTTTCTTCTAAACATTTAGGAATATGCCAGCAACACCAGTTATCCACTAATGTAAATTATTTTCTAAACTGGTTTGTAGGCTTTCCTTAAATGTAGTGCACATATTGTATTGAGCATAATGTTGAAATAGTGTTAGATGTTATGCATGTCACTGACATTCTGTTTGTCTTGATAATATTACACCTACAGTAAATATTTTAATCTGATTTTATTTTAGCAATGTTTAGAAAAAGGTAGTATAAATCTGAATTTGAGAATAAGTCTGGATATATTTCAATATTTTACTAAATTAAATGTGATTTTTAAAAAAATAACAGAATTGAGAAAAGTACATGATCTAGTGTAAATCTGTTCTTCCATGAAAATCTCTGCTGTATTCTAAAGAATTGAAATTGCAAAAGCAACTTGCCCTGTAGTGTTTGGCAAATAAGTTCCTGTATTAGATGGAGTAAAGAAATTTTTTAGTGTTCATATGCATAAATGTATACAGAGTCTTTTGCTATAATAAATGTACTTTTTTCTTGCTGATAGCAGTGTCAAGGCTCACATTTAACTTGCACGTGTGGTTCAGAAATACTTTGCTTCATACAGAAGTTGTAAGGCACTTGCTGTTGTTACCATTTGGGATGTATCTTGAGTAGTGGGCAAGTGACACTTGAGCTGGGCCACAAATGGCCTGGTATGTTGGAGGGCTACATGGTTTTCTTTTGGGCTTGGCCATCAGAGTTTTTCCTAATTAAAAGGCTGTGAAACAGTGAAGTAACACTAGTTTGTAGAATACAAACAATAAACTAGAGGTAGACGAAGAGTACAAAAAGAAGATGAATAAAAAGAACAATTTTCTCCTTGAAGAATTTACCCTTCCAGTATAATCCTGCAAGTAATTGATGTATGCTAACAGTCAATCCAATAGCTGATGTCTGTGTGGTACTCATCTATATTGCAGCAGTGTCAAATCCTAAATTCACCTGGAAAACAATAAATAAAAAAAGTGTGAAGGTCACAGTAATAAGGTTATACTATTATCTAATTTTATCATGTACATATGTTAAGAAGGAAAGGGACAGGAATTTCCCCACCTAGTCAACTGGATAGTTTTTTTCCATAAATAATGACAGTGGCTCAAGTTGCTTTATGTAATGTCTGTTTCTGCTGATTTTGAATGAGATGTTTTAAAAGTTATGAAGGCAGAAAAAACAGTACGTATTTTAGGTCAACTTTTCTCAACTAAAAATATTGTGTAGCAGGGGTAGTAGTGGTATCATTCTTGATATTTTAATGTTAACTGTAAGGTTAAAAGGCTTGGTGTATTGAATGCAGATGCCTTCAAAACAGGTACTTCAATACAAACAGTATTTTTTAAATTTGGTGGGATACAGCATTTACCCTTAGATTAAATCTCCTAGAGAGTCCTTAATGTTACTGTTTATCCTTTATTTTCCAGTGTTAGTGTAGAAGGTGTGAATTCCAGTGTTTCTTAAGGGGCCTATTATGTATTTTGTAACCAGAGACCAGCAAGTTCAATAGAAAATGCTCTGGATAAAGCTATGGATACTTTGGTGACTGTTGGTGGTATGTTGACCCAATTAAAAACCATGGATTTGGAAAATGAGGTGTATTCAAAGAATCAGTTCTGTGAAGAGTTAGAAACATATTTTTGTGTGTCCCCTGTAGAAATCTTGCTACATCTTTTGATAAAGATGAAGATTTTAGGAAAAAGCTGGGACTGCACATGGTGTTCAATGATTGGGACAATCATACAGTAGTCTACTGGTGCTATTTATGGTGGTGGGAAATGGAGTTAGAACATGAATCCTGACTGTGTTGTATGTTGTAGTTGTACCATTGAACATGCACACAAGGGAATTTATACTACATGTCCTTCTACTATGCTATATTCTAGAGTGCTGCATCCAGCTCTGGGGTCCTCAGCACAAGAAGGACCTGGACCTGTTGGAGCATGTCCAGAGGAGGGCCACCAAGATGATTAGAGGACCTGATGAGGTCTTATGAGGAAAGGCTAACAGAGCTGGGGCTGTTCAGCCTGGAGAAGAGGAGATTCTGGGGAGACCTTAGAGCAGCCTTTCAGTACCTGAAGGGGGCCTCTAAGAAAGATGAGGACAAACATTTTAGCAGGGCCTGCTGCAATAGGATGAGGGATAATGGTTTTCAACTGAAGGATGGTTGATTTATATTACATGTAAGAGAGAAAGTTTTTACAATGAGAGAGGTAAAACACTGGAACACCACAGAGAGGTGGTGGGATGGGGCTCTGAGCAACACGATCTAGTTGAAGATGTCCCTCCCCACGGCAGGGGATTGGACGAGGGAGCTAAAAGGTCCATTCCAACCCAAACCATTCCATGATTCTTTGACACTAATGATGATGAGGAACTAGGAAGTGTGATGCAGTTTTTGCAAAAATATATCTTCATTGCAAGTAGGAAATAAAAAAGTAGCAGAATATTTTAATTTTGACTGAATTTTATCCCAAATTTAAATGGGATTTAAACGAAATTATACACTTTGTACCTTTGCTTGGAGGCCATGACTTTAAAGTAACCACTGATATTGTGGAGAAAACACATAAATAAGCAACCTAAAAGGTTTTGGAATAGCTGAGAGGAGAAAACCTGGTTCCTTCACTTTCCAGTCATTATCTTTCTTGTTCAATAAAATTCCTGTACAGTGTTTTCTTATGGACATTTGAAACTTAGAAACACCATTTCATGTTTTTTAAGCGTTTGTTTTCAAGGCACAAGTTTTGAAGTGACATGAAATCAGCAGTGGCCTGGCCTTCAGAAGTTCTGATACTTTCTCTGTTCTTTCATCTCTTTTAGTGGATTCAGGAAGTTGTTTTTAAGTAATCTGCTTTAAACTGCTCCAGGTCAAAGTCTTCACCAAAATAGTTTACAATTCTATAAAGGATAAACCTGAGGAGCAAAGCTAGGGAACTTCTTTTTTGTTCTTCCTTTACTTCCTGGGCAAGTAAATAAAACATTTGACACTTTCCTTGAAGTAAGTATTCTACCTTTCTAGTGTTATGCATTTTGAAATACTTTAGACACAGACAAATAGCTTTTTAAAAATCAATTCTCCAATCTTCACCAATTCTAACAACTTTCAGAATATTTTTTTTATGAAGCCATCTCAAAAACTCCCTTAAGCAAATTCAAAATTGAATGATCTTACAGAATATCTTTCTAGGTTAATTTCCCTAATAACTTGACTGACTTTGGAATTTTATTTGAATTTTAGTCATTGAATCAAAGTTTAATAATTTTGGATATCCCATGACAGAGTTCAGAAAATGGCATTTTTTTTAGCAAATTGTCTCATAAAACAATGCTATACAAAGTTACAGTAGAAGAGATAAAAAGCAATTATCATAAGACATTATTCTCCATCCTTTTATCTTACTGCAGTTAAAACTTCCTATTCCCCAGTTTTCCTTCACCATGTTCCAAAGTAGTCAATATTATTATTCCAGTCAGGAGAGATCTAGGTGTTGATGATAACATTTCAGTCATTTTTTGTAGAAAAGTCACTGTTAAAAAAGAGAGAAAATTTTTCTCATTTTACTTTTGCCATTCTGAACAGGTCCTGGGCCCTACCAAGAGCCCTCAGCTCTAAGCCATCTGTGTTGTAGGTCTGTACCTCCACAGTGCCTGACAGCTTTCTCACCTGAATTTTAACAAATGTGACAGGGATTTGTGGAAGCCATAGGTTACTTCTGCCACCCCTGCCTTCTGGCTGTTGGAAGATGTCTCTAAACTCTTACCATGTTCTTGAAACATGACTTGAGCTTATTTTATGTCTTATGAAGAAACCCCCTGAGTCTCATCAAGATTTTCATGGGCTGTATATGCTCTAAAGGATATTTGTTTTTCGTTTAACAAAGAAATATGTTAATGTTCAGATCACTGAAATTTGGAAAAAACCCTTTTTTATAAAGAGACTCACAAAAACAATAGAATATTTCTATACTTAGAATACCTCTGACAAAAGCCTCCTGTACCAGTTATTATACAGGATCGTTTTCTGAGATATCTCTTTGCTGAGGGAAGCTTAATGATTTTCCTCAGCTCTTGAGTATTGTCTTTCAGATTGGGATCTCTAAGTCATTTGGAGAGTTGGCAACTTAGACCTTCCTGTCTTGGGCCACTTGTCCGAGCCTGTTCTCTGATCCTGTTTCTCATGTATCCATTTGTTTAAGCTGCTCTCCATTATCTTACTGTGTTCAAACCTCACTCTTATTTCCTTCATCACTAACAGAATGCACCTCCAGTAGCAGAAGGTGAACAAATGTTCTGGTTGGAATTAGATTGCAGAACATATTTAAATACTAAGTTGCTTCTTTTCTCCTGTCAAAATTACCCAATAATCAAATCACATCCTCTACTCAAAAATATCTTGCCTAGCTTTATTTCCAGTATTTTCAAGACTGTCATGATGTGACGTAATAGAAAGTAGTCAGTATACATAGGTCTTTAAATCTGTAAATAGCAGATTTAAATGTGCCTGAAACCCTGATGAAGACCATACACAGTGATGGTTAAATTGGCATACAAATGTTTTTCCTAGATTGATCCCATGTGCTGTTAACATTTATGGCCTTGCTCTCATGCTAAGATTACTTTGTGTTGGCCGTCACAGTCAGAGAACAGGGAGATTGCACTACGTTGTAGTCCAACTTCCTATTAACTTCTGTGAGGTGTAGGAGATGTTGGAAGACATAGGGAAGGAATGAGAATTCATCTTTCTTTTTTTTTTCTTTTTTTTTCTTTACCACAATGCTCATTGGCCCATTTGCTCATGCACAAATCAATGGCTTACCCTCCTCAGTGTTCAAGGGAAGGTAAATGTGGTCCTAGGAACTGCCAATTTCTTTTTCCAGCTTCTCTTTGGAAATTAATTGGAAAATAAAAATAAAACAACTTCTTGATATGATATAGCTTCAGAATGATCTTAGCTAGTTGAATCTAATGACTACATGGGGGTTTATCTCTATGTAATGAGACTGCTTTTGTTAGCTATGCTCCATGCTTGAAGAACACACTCAGATATGTTTCTCTGTTAAGAAAGAACAGAAAATTGACTAGAAGAGTTAAGTCTGAAAAATCTTTACAATCATATATGTACTTCTGTATTAGATGAGCAAGATTTTATATGTCCAAAAGCTTGTATAGTATTTTTCACCCACAAAAGTCCATGTAAAAGACGGTAGTTTCTCCTATAAACCTTGTCCTTTACATGTACACTGTGGTGTTGCAATTTTACAGTACAGAAATTAGAAGTAGTTGGCTTCATTTTAGATGGTACTGATTTCTGAAAAGCATTAAAGTTGATTTATAGAGAGTCCGGTGGAATTAGAGGGACTAGTTTTCATTTTGCTAGCTGTGTTTCCTGTCTTTGTAGCACTAGAAATTTATATTTTAATTTCAAATTGTACAAAATAGATTCATTTTCCATTGAAATTATTCTTCAAGCTATCCTAAAATAACCTTATCCTAAAATGTATATGAAAACATTGTAATATCATCACAAACTATATCACATCTATATCTCAACTTTCCCTTTTGGTCAAATTAATAGAGCAATAGCAATTGCAAATAGCAATTCTGGAAGCAGAAGATGAAACAGTTCTTGAGCAGTAAGTTATATTTGCCACCTGTTGCAATATTCAGAAACATATCATGTGCTATTAAGTTCCAGGTGTAGACCTTTATCAAAGGTAGCTCAGCAAATTCCTTATTTCAGTCCCAGGTGTGTAACAGCACACCTAGGACTCTTTGGACACAGTTAGACATTATGGCACAGCAGGGGATGGTATAAATGTTTAATTATCTAGATTGAGCTTCAGTGGCTGGAAACCAGTGCCTATATATATAAATAATGAAGACAATGCTAGTAATAGAGTAAAGTGGCAAACCTCCCAAGGCGGTTTTTTTTCCCCTCCACTGTTTACTTAGAGCTTTATTTAGCTGTGTCTTCAAGGAACAGTTTAGTGATAGATTGAGGAATTAAATGAAAAAGACCTGGCATCTGGTTTAATATCTGTTTGCTGTTTAGATCTGCTGTGTGAAAAAAGGAATTTGTATGGCCAGCATCTGTTGGTATATAAAATATTGTATGCAAAGACAGTTATTCAGCATAGCAAGAGTGAATTTATATAGACAGTTGCAGCAGATTTTGAACTTCAGTGCATTCATGGAGAAAATTAAATAAATGTGAAAAATCCTATGTTTAAACAAGATGTCACCTATGACGTCTAAGTAGGGTATTAGAAAATTAAAACTTCCTTGGTTTGAATTATTATAAAGATGCCTTCATTCAGCATCAAGAAGATCTACGGAAAAGCCTGGATTTCAGGTAGCTAATTCAATTTTAGTCAATTCATGTGTGTTAATGTTTGTGGCTTTTTGAGAATTAGTTTCATGTAGTTCATGAGCCCTTTTTAGCATTTTAGGTCTGCAAGTAATAAAATACTGCTGCTTTGTAAACCAAATACATAAATAACAGGATTTCTGTTTTATGTTGGGAATAATATGCTTTCACAAAATAAATCCTACAGTGTTTTAATACTGATAGCATCATAGATGTATCTTTATTAATTGAAGTTGAAATCTGAGTCATTTAGTTTACTATGTATACATGTGCCTCCCATTTATCTTTAAATGTTTAAACCTGGTCAGTGTTAATCACTAGTGTTCATTTAACCTGTTCATCTTTCAGTTTCAGTGTAATTGCTACATAACTTCAGAGTCATGACCTGTTTAATTAAGGTGTTCTTGCTCTTAGATACTTGGTCATGTGATTATGAAAGATGATATTGTTGTTAACGATTTGGATTTCTTACAGTTCTAGGTAGGCAATGTATGCTACCTTTCTGAGAGATTGGAATAGTTTTACCTCTAGGGTACATAGGGTTGAAATGCCTATTTCTCCCAATGTGTACAATTGTCTAGTGTCTCCTTGCATTCAGTATTAGTTAATTTTTAGATTATAACACCATGATGACTATATATTTTTTAAAAAATTGTTTTTACTCTGTACGTGTGAAGCAAATTCCTCTTAATTCACTTCAAATTATTTTTTTAGTTTTATCTAATCCTTCCTTGGCTTCTTTTTGTCATGGACATCATTGTGAGTGGCCAAAACTTTCTCTATAGCAGATGTCTGGCCTCAGAAATTTGTGAGGAGCATAATTGCTTACATTGTTCTTAACATTGCTGTGTAGCAAAAAATGAAAATTGGTTCAAAATTTAGCCTATAGATTCAAACAACAATCTCAAGTGCTCATTAAAAATGTCTAAAAAGCTATTTTTTATTCAAGATAAAATGCTTTATTATTATGGACCATGTTGCAAAGAGATTTTTTTGGCATAATCTATGCTTCCAGAGTCCTTCTAGATTAACGATTGTTTTTGTTTTACAGCTTATTCATGTATTTATCTTAACTATTTATAAAAGTTTTTGAAATAAAATAGCTGTAATCCTAAAACATTAGACTTCTGTAATTTTATTGTACCAAAGCAATAAAATGCCATAGATATATTTAGTATTATGAACTTCTATTGTAGTTGTGTTATTTAGTAATATTTTCTCCTCATGTTTAGTACAGCACTACCAGCAAAGATTATCTGGGTATTATATAAGGAAAACCTTGTGTAAATGAAGCATGATAATCCCTTTAATAATGATAAGAAGACATGATCCTTGTTTTTTAGTGATTTTTAGAGAGATATACTTTTATTTACTGGCTATCATTCAGATCAGGGACCCCTGGTGGCCTAGTGGTTAAGATGCTGCGCTCTCACCGCCGCGACGCGGGTTCGATTCCCGGTCCTGCTTCAGGGACACTCCCCTGGGTAGATGGAGCTCGTCAGCCCCTAAGGCCATCCATCTA
>JAWWLV010000088.1:132424424-132569888 GCA_035041135.1 Platyrinchus mystaceus
GCAGATGAACCTTAGGATTAAAGGGTGGGCTCAGTTCAGCGCAGGCTGTGTCTCACCTAAAAAATCCATTGCCCAGGTTTGAAAGGTAAAAAAGACCTTTCCCAAATCTTCGTTCATGAAGACTGGCCACACACACACACATCATTCAGATCAGCATGAGGTTCTGTTAGTTGAAGCCTCCTATAGAGCATAAGTGACTTGAACAAAGAAGGCTGTGAAAGTAACTGGCTCATTTAGTGATGAACTGGCTTTAGTCAGAAATTATCTGCTGCAATATATTTTAAATCAGTCACTGTTTCAGGTATTTTGGTACCTTTGTCAGAAATGCTTCTAAATAAATAAATAAATCCTCTAACTGGAGAAGTATGCATTTGATTTCAAAGCATACAGTATCTAACCAACTCAGAATAACAGCACCATAAATCTGGATGTACTCTGCAGTGATGAAATTAGTAAGCGGAGGAAACACAACATTACTTCCTTCAAACATATGGAGACATGACAGATCCAAACCTGCTACCCCAGTGTGCTGTCTAGTTCCCGTTGCTGTGATCATGCTCTCAGTATGTGAGCTGCTGTGTTGATTTACTTTTCTCAAGGCTGTAATAAGCCTGGAAAAGTTTTCTTCACATCTGTTGATGTGGAAAAACATATGGATGACCTGCATATATCATAAATGTGTGATTTACATTGTAGATACACATGCACGCTGTTGCCTGTTCTCTCAAGTGCGCAGCAGTTCTCACAGCTGAAGCTGAATTGAAAAGTGTGTCTCTAGGGCAGAAGAAGTGTTCTGTGTAAATCTGTGAGTTTCCTCTTACTGACGTCCCCCAAACTAGTATTTCTCAGCTCATTAAGAGCAATCCTGTTTAGTGGTTGTTTACAGAAATGCCAGAACACTTCAAAGGCTTTATAACAGCTTTCTGGAAACCATTTGTTGTTAGTGCTTTTGGTGATGTTGCGAACCTGGAACACAGGAAAGCCCACTAGAGGGGGCCAGAAATGTTTTATGATATTGCCAAGTCAGTATTTCAAGTTATTTTCATTACTTCTTTTTGCCCAGCTCTGGGAAAGTGTAATATAATGCCATGACCTTTATAGCACGTTTTAATCGGCATGCCATATAGTTGTCATAGGGAAGGGTTTGTACATGCCCCAAATCCACAGAATAAGCTGTCTGCTGTGAAAGGCAATTATTTGAGAGAGAACTTGCCACCAGTTACAAGCTTACACTTAACAGCTAGGGAAAAAAGGTATGGCTTTATCAGAGAGAGAAACAGTCCATCTTCACTTTCCCTGGAGTTAAATGTGGGTTATGTCTGGTATAGAACTGGGAATTAAAACATATATAACTTTACTTTTTGGGAAGGTTATAAATTCTTTCATAAAGAAACCATCATGTCAGGATTTAATCTCAACTGTTTAATCCCTTTTCTTTTTGAAGCCTCAGACATTTAACCCAGCCCATTTATAAAGGCTGCATGTGGTGTCTTCATAGAGCTGACTTGCTTCCCTAAACATTGTCTGTAGTGTATACTGAAAAAATGTAGGGAGAAGCAGAAGCCATGGAGATGACAATAGTAAGATTCAGTGGCTATCAAGGAAAACTTATAAGAGCTTCCAACTCTCATTAGGCAAACTCAGTGTCCTTTCTAAGCCACAAACATAGTTTCCAGTACATACTTCTAGAAGGCCTTTTGTTCTGATGAGAGCTTCAGATATTGATGCCAAGTTTTTCAAGACAAAATTGTGTTTATAATTCAATAATATTCTTTGAAAAGTCCACTAGTTAGTTGTTATCTGCAAACTGAAATTATACTGTGGACGCTTTTTGGAAAGAGATTCAATTACTGATGTTTCTTAAGACACTTAGTCCATGATTTGTTTGCTGTTCATACTTCATCTGGATCCTCATACTAAGAATTTGAAAGGAAATGAAGGACTTACTAAGGTATGAATGCTTTGTACTGTCAATTCACATACACAAAATGTGTATGTAAAGAGTTTTACCACATTATATTTCTGTTTCCCTGCAATAGGGAGTGATGCAAAAGAACAATAAAACAGCAAGTGGTCATTAAACTGCATATACAATTATCTCAGTGAATGGGAAATAAAGCTAACTTTAGAGAAGGCAGTAATTCTTACTAATAGCATTTTCAAAGCCTGCTAATTTAAACTAGCAGAGAAGGGGAAGCATTCACCTAGCTACCTCTGTTGAAGTAGCAGAAGGACTTTGCATATGTGGAATCTGTAGATATTTTAAAGTAAGTAATAATTATGGAAGTACAGAAAATTGTCTATATATATATAAAGTAGAAATGTAGGCATTTAACCAGATGGGCTTCCTAACAAAGGGGATTATTTACACTGAATTTATAAAAAAAACAACAACAAACCCCCCTTTATTTCATTGTGCATAATTTCCTTTTTTTCTTTTGTTAAATATGATTGTTCTCTTCAGCATATTGATAGGTAATATATACCTGACCTCTGTTAGGTGTCACTAAATCTGTTACTTTTCTACCCTTAGTCTCCTATTTTTTAAAAAAATTCATTAAACAGACATACTGACGTACATATAAAATATTTTTTTTAATCTTAGATTTTCTTACTGTTCTGTCAGGGTTAACTGTGGCTGCAGCTCCTGCAGGCCTAAGATGTGTAGCTGTTGTAGTTTGCAAGGCAGTGTAGGCTTCCAGGCTGCATAGCAGAGCACCGTGAGCCGGTGGGAGGTGAGTGTCCCACTGTCCACTGTGCTGCTGCCGCCTCACCTCGAGGGCTCTGGGAGTTGGGGGCACCACAATGTACAAAGGACATCAAACTGTTCGAGTGAGTCCAGAGGAGGGAGACCAAAGGGGGGAAAGCTCTCAAGGACAAGACTTATGAGAAGTGGCTGAGGTCACTTGCCTTGTCCTGACTGGAGAAGAGAAGGCAGAGGGGTGACTTCATTGCAATCTACGGCTTCCTCACGGGGAGGGGGGTGTGAGGGGGTGGAGAGCTTCAGGTTGGATATTAAGAAAAGGTTCTTCCCCCAGAGGGTTGTTAGCCAGTGGAACAGGCTCCCCAGGATAGTGGTCATGGCACCACAACTCTTCCAGGAGCATCTGGATGATTCTTATATGATTTAGTTTTAGGCAGCCCTGCAAGAAGCAGGGAATTGGACTTGATGCTCCTTATTGATCCTTTCCAATTTGAGATATTCTGTGATTTTATATGTATTATATTTTGTTTGATCTTTGCAGCTTGCATTGAGAGCTGTGCTGCTGTGACTACGTTGCTGGAGTCTAGGCAGCAAGTTCATGTAAAGTTGAAGAATGTTTATGTGGGATTCAATATAGCAGTAACTGCATGATAAGCATCTCAATTTTTCTATTACCATTCTGTTACATTTCATTGGAGTTGGACCTTTTATTTTTCTCAGACAATTTCAGTAATGAATGATGACACAGATGATGTAAATGGTGTAATACTGTTGATTTTAATTTAATGCCATCTGCATACAGATCCCAGGCTTATTGTGGTCCTGTCACATTTTCTCCCTTTTTGGTCTCTTGTTGATGTTGATATTGTGTCTTATATTTCTAAATAGCCTGTGAACACTTAGTGCCATTCATCTTCAGACAGTTTAAAAGCGTTAACTAATGAATATGCTCAGAACCTCCAAACTGTATATCATTTATTAGTTTTATTAGCTGGTCCCTTAATGAAGCTATGACATTAGTAGAGAATTTTAAACACAAGGAGGCCTAGATACTGAGACTTTCAGGCAACCGAAGTCTCAAAATGAAATCACGGTAAGATATTTGAATATTATTTAGCAATGCCTTTGAGAGTAAAAGTCTTGGTAAAAATAAAACAATTTGGAAATGTCATTTGGAGGATTTCTTCTATCTTCCAAATGAATAGTTATTAAAATACCTACAACATAAAAAAAATTGGAATAATATTTTATTAAAAAAACTTTAATATTTTCAGACATCCTGGTTTTGTAGTAGAAACTGTTAACGTCTATCACTTTTCTAGAAAGCTTTTGAAAATTAGTAATTCTAATTTCTATTTGTATTACCTTACTCCAGCCATAACTACTTGTTTGTATTTTTTTATCAAAAATATAACTGCCTTTCCTCCATCACAAATTTCTAATCCATCAGCAAAGCTGCTCCAACGACAGTCTTTACAGAGAGAATTATTTTTTTAGGAATTAGGAGAAAAAATAGTAAAAAACAGTTGGAATGATGAGTTCACGGAACTCATTTTTGTGCAGAGATGGCTAAGAATTAGAGTGTAAAAATTAACATTTTTTTTAGAAGCTTAAATGATGCTAGACAATATAGACATTACTGGTTAAACTGAAACAATGAGGATTAATTTAAAAAAGAAATGGACGGGAAAGCTGTAAGCAACTTCCTAGCTGAGTTCCTCAAGCATTAGTACTGGGGAAGATATTTAATATTTTCACTAGTGGCTTTGGCATAGGGAACAAGAATGCTGTAATTAAATCCATCAATGACACAAAGTTGGATACTTATTAGTACAAGGGAACAATGGGATACTGTACAATAGAGAGTCAGATAACCTTGTGAACTCCAGTAGTAAAAAAAAGAGTGAGATAAAATAGGACTAAGTGTAAAATCAGGAATTTAAGAACTATTAAGAATTTCTACCCTGACCTGCAGGCCAGGGACTCCTGGGGGGCTCAGTCCTGATCAACAGTCCTGAATTCTGCTTTCCATCACAGGGTAACCATGTCCAAGCTGCTTATTAGGACCTGTTCTTGCTCCGTGCTGTTCTCCTACACTGTGTGTTGGCATTGTCTGGGAGATGCTGATTAGCAAAGTCCTGATGGTGCCAGGAAGCATAAGAATTAGCAGGCAGGCCTGGGCCAGCACCTGGCCCTGTGACAGGGTTATGTCTTGCTAGTAGAGGCATAGTCTGAAAGAGCAGAAACTATTTGCTCTTGAAAAATAAAAGCAGAGAGGGTAAGTGATTGGCCTCTTTAAAAACATCAGGCAGCAACTCTGAGGAGAGAAAGGAGCTATTTAAACTTAATGACAACACTGGTAGAGGAGTAAATAGCAATAAACTAGTTTGGAATATATGAGCACTGGAAATTGAAAAGCACTCCTTCCATTGTAGCTGTAGAACTTGGAAAATCATTTTTACAGATTTTGGGCTCATTATTTATAGTTAATTGTAAGATGAAAGTTTATTAATTTATGAAGTTTTTTTTTAAATTATTTTGTCTGAAGCAGCAGGCAACTGGAATCAATACACGAGGTCTTTTCTATCTTGTATTCTTATTTAGTGAGCTTTAGTTTTCTAAAAAAAGCATAGGAAATGCATGCTCAGTTCTCTTGTTTTCCTAAGACTATTACATATCTGGAAATTTAGTAAAGGTTTAGCTAAATTTTGTAAAGGTATATTCTGTTCACTTACAGCTGCTTTACTTCATGCCAAATCCACTGCACTTAATAACCCTTATGGCCAGGTAGAGTAGTTTGAAGGCTTACAAATTCCCTTATGGAAGCAATGCAGCTGTATTTGAAAACACTGACTGGTTTGTACTGTGTGCAGATCACACCCAAAGTCACATTAGCCATTTTCTCACTGGAGTTCTGTCTACCATTCTAGTTCTTCATGAAATCACGAAAACTCATGAAGAAGCTGAATATGGTCAATATGGCACCGTGCAGGAATTATGAACTATCTTCACTGGCATGTTGAGTTATGCCCATCCTATAATGAAAAAAAGCAAATTATTGCCTTTATGTATCTTAAAGAATATCAGTTTCTTCGCATGTTAACTACTTTTTATACAGTATACTTTAGGAAGGATGTGCTCTGGCTTATATTAACCCACATAATAGCATAGTGTTCCAATTAACAGTTCCTAGTCCTACTGTGCACGTGAAGGCCCTTTTCACATTTTTGGAACATAAATAATCTATTTTCTTCGTCAAATGTCTTGTTAATTGTACTCTAGGTTGGAAAAAAATGTATGAACAAAATTACTAGGATATGCCTTATGGATAATAAAAAGTGATACAAGAGAGGTACTCCGTCCATTAGGAAGATGAGTACAGCATTAGTACAAAAGAGTATACCTTTTGAAAATTGTAGTCACACATTTTTCTCTTATACTTGAAAGATAGAACCATGTAAATATACACTGTATCAGCTGCATGCACAGGAATTGGTATACTTATTTTATGCTGACTTGGTTGTTTATGGCCATTATAACTTTTCATACATAATATATTCATTACCTATAAACTCAAGAGCAAATGTGTAGTATAGTCACTCTCTCAGTGCAAAGAATTTTTCTGTGCAAATACACATATCCCTTAAAATATATGTCTCATAGCAGTATTGTAGGCTTTTCCACTTTTATTAACTGGTATTGGAATTCCTGTGGTATTTAATACAATTTAGGGGGATAGGTATCCATGTATCATTACAGATGTAAACAAATAAACATTATAGCAGTTTTGGCATTCAGTCAAACTGATTATAACTTTATTACTTGTATGAAAGTGAAAGTCAGTACCATAGCACAGACTAGTGGCATAGCAAAATATTGAAAAAATAGGAAATCTTTATCAACTCCTATAACAATCGCAAATTCAGGGATTATCTTTGTTCCTGTAATATACTTACTTGACCAAATGCATCAATTTAACAGAAGGAAATGGAAAGGGGAAGGTATCCCACAGGTACAGTTCAATAAATAGAGTTTAGTGGATAAATATTAAGATAAAATCTTCCTTTGCTATGGTGTTAGTATCAGAATGGAATGGAATGAAATAGAATAGAATATTTCAGTTGGCAGGGACTTACAATGATCATCTAGTCCAACTACCTGACCAGTCCAGGGCTTACCAAAACTTAAAGCAAGTTGCCAAGGGAATTGTCCAAATGCCTCTAACACAGACAGGCTTGGGGCATCCATGACCTCTCTAGGAAGCCAGTTCCAGGATTTGACCACCCTCTCTGTAAAGAAATGCTTCCTAATGTCCAGTTTAATCCTTCATGACCTACAGTCATCTGATTAGAGATGAGGCTATAAAATAAAAATCTAAACTCTTCAAGGAGCATTTCACGCTGCTGTAACCACTGCAAGTGTTTGTTCTCAGGTACAATCAAATAAATCCATATTGATAGATAATAACTGATGACAGTTATTTGGGATTTATTTTTGTGTAGAAAAATAGTTACCAATGTGCAGTTGCAAACGATCACAGAATCATTCAGTTTGGAAGGGACCTGGCATTTATCTAGTCCAACCTCCTGCTCAAAGTAGGATTGACAGCACAAAAGAAAAAAAAAACCCAAACAAACTGCTGGGTGAGTCCTCATGTTGATGTAACATGATGATGTCTTGTCTGTACAATCAGAGCAGTAAAATGAAATGGAAAAGTTTCTGTTTCATTAAAAATATAACCAGACTCTGCTGTTTACAATGTATGAGCATAAAGTAGATAGGATATATTCTATTCACTCCAAAACAATGATTTTGTTTCTTTAGAATAGATCTTAGTAGCTACAAATGATGGACCTGAACCTCTAGAATGATGTCTCTATAGATAAATCCTACAGCCAATGTAAAAACCTCTGTGTTTTCCAAAAATATTAATGTTAACTATTGATAGCACATGCTGTATTTCAGTCTTCCATGGTTATAGACAGTTGCTTTCATTAGAAAGGAATATCAAAAGTAACATTTTTAAAGGAATCACCTCATGGAAAACAATACAAATTTTCCCTCATCAGTAGTGGAAATCAGTGCTTTTAGCTGTAAGAGACAACACAGACTTCAGACAGCGGGAGCAAAATGGAATTATTGTTTTTTTTTTTAGGGCAAACATGAGCCATGTTTTCGTGGTCATATAACCAAATAGATAAGATTTTATGTTTTAGCTAACTTCAAGCAGTTTCTATTCTAATTCAAGGAGCTTTGAATTCTAAATAATAAGCAGAGTGCTAAAAAGTTTAACTTGTGACAGGGACAACTAATAGTGCTATTTCTATTTTACTGGAAAACTTTGGCAGATTTTGATGTATTCTGAAACAAACCAGTAACTAGAAAACCAATTCCATCTCATTTTCTGGGGAGATAATGTTCAAAGTGAATCTTACAATCCCAGAACCAGGACACCCACTTATTAAATTTATAGTTCTTTGGAAACACTGTTATATTTCAAATAGGCAAAATGGGGAAAGATCAGCAGAAATTGGGATTAGAGGTAAGGAATGTATACCATTGGCCCCCACTGATACTGGGTCTATATTAGCTAAAGATGCATAGATTTGCCATATGATCGTAATTTCTGTGGCTGCCCAGAGGAAGCTGACTTGTTCCTGGGTGCCAGCGCTGGTTCAGCAGTGTCTATTCCACATCAACATAGTGACTAAGGGAGAGATGTATTCCATCCCTGAAGAAATTGCATTGGTACAGCGTGACTTCAAACATTGCTCCATGATGTCATAAAGTTGTTTTGCACCTGGAACAGATTGGAAAAAAAACCCCCACAACCCCAAAACGGGACTAGGAGCAGTGTGTTAGTAACCTTGATAATTTGCCCTGATGCTGGACCCAAGCAAAGGGTTTTTCTACTCTTCCATTTGTCTCCTCCTTCCTTTCAATGCTGTATTCTTGTTACCTTGTATAATGTTTAAGGAAGTGTATCCTGCATAAAATACAAGAACAAAAAAACCCCCCAAAAAGACATATATATTTAAACCATGTGAAATTTGCTTAAGAATGCTACCAGCAAGACAACAGTTAATATAATGCTAAATATTAGATGTTGTTGGCAAGCAGGTGAACTCTAACAGATTTGGTAAAACCACAATACTATGGAAGCCTTCTAGTGCAATTTTTCGTCTCAGCACACCTGAGTAGTGTTCTGAAGGCTGATGAGGATGGATTTGGTGTAATTATTCCTTAGGTTATAGTGTCTAAGCTGATGCGTGATCAAATATTTCAAATATACCGTGCCTTTTAATCTAAATAAAGTAATTTTTAAACTTTAAATATTTAAAACTTTTGATCTTAAATAAAGTAATATTTCCATTTTATTCTTAGGAGTTAGTGATAGGCCATCAGTCACTGTACTTAGGGGAACAGTAAATGGTGTTTTGTAAGGTAGCTGCCTTTTCACGTTATCTAAAATGATTGTTGTACTATATCCTTTCTATTAAATTGCTTTTTCTGCTTGAAATATCTGCAGATGTAATTTCTTGATGAATATATTTTCCATTTTATCGAATTTAAAGTGGTGTGTTAAATGTGTTTTGAAAAATTTTATCTAATAGCAAAAAATTGTAATGTCTTTTTTAGGACAATGCAAAGAAGAGATTTTTTTGTGCATTAATTATTTCTGATGCATAGATGTGAAATGGCTGATTATTGTAGGTTTTTTACAGAATTTGTTTTATGGGCCTATGTAAAAAAAAAGTTAATATTATGTGATGAAAGCTATTAGCAGAAGTGGGAGAATATTATGAGTGATCTTGTAAAAAGCAGTGAAGAAATCAAAAATGACACAGAACTTGTTTGTTCCCTGTATGGAACTAACTTTTATAAATGGAAAGCAGAAGGAAGGCTTTGTCTTATCTGAATTCAGAATACTTCTTTGCAGTGTTGTATAAAAGAAAACAAATTTATCTTTTAAAAAATGGATATAAGCGTTGATGGGAAAATATCAGGGTAGATATTTAGTGTGGCTATTTTCACACTTGAGAAGTTGATTTGAACAGAACTTCAGCAATGCCTGTCGTGGGCACTAGGTGGTGTTTCAGCCTTTCCTATGGAAATGCACATCTCATTCCAGTGCCACTAGCACTTGAGATTCTGGTTTTGAACAAGTACTTAACGTTGGAGAGCAGATTTTTGTCCATATTTTCCTTTTCAAATTGGCAGTGTCCCCATGTGGAGAAGAACTGACACCCCCAAATTGCAACGGTGACGTTTGTGTACAAAATGTGTTCACGACTGTTGGACCCTTTAGGGTGGTGGTCAGGAGAGTTGTGAACGGGTGCAGTGGGTACTGTGCCTGCTCTGGAGTGCAGATTTCTGATGTAGGGGATTAGCCATTTTAATTACTGTTTTAGAAAGGAAAATTCTGTGGTTCTTCACAGGTTTGTAAAAATGTGTGTATTGAGCAAGTGGTCACTTGTGTAGTCTCCTCTCTGCTTTTCTGCTGTGCTGCCCTCGCAGCCCCATGAAATGCTCTGTCCTGACGGGGACTTGGCAGGGACAGACCTGCTCTGCGTGTGTGACCTGCTGAGTGCTCTGTTGCAGGCACCTGGGAGCAGGAGAGATCCTGTCCAGGAACATGCCACCTTCCCATCTGTGCCCTTATGATGCTACCTTACAAGTGAGTCTCATTTAATTGAGCGGTCAGCACTAAAAATTACCAGTATTTTTAAATTGCAAGAATGGTTCCACGCGCAGCAATAAGATGGAGAAGCAATTTAGCTCAGTACTTCTTGAGGGCTTGTAATTTTTGTGCTCACTGAAAGCACATACATTTGTGTCTGTGTGACAGGTGCCTTTCTTCTCATTGTGTGTGATTATTTCAAGCTAAAATTATGACTGTTAGGGTCAACACTATGAAATCTCGCATGTTGAAAGTACATTGAAAATAAGGCTTTATCAGAAGTGTTAGCTGTAATTATCATTAGACATTCTTAGAAAAGCAGAAAAATCCTGCAAAATACATAAATACATGCACTTTTCATGCAATGTGTTTGAATTTTTTTCAATCTGAAATACTCTAAGTAAATTTTTGAAGAGTCAGGTTATGTCAGGAGTACTATTCCTGATTCTACTTTTAGGTGAGGAGATATGAACTCATATTCGTTCACAGGGACCTCTTATTTTGTTGGGTATAAGAGAATAATACTGATTATCCTGGAGTGCACTGTCTGGGGACAAAATGTGGCTGTCAGCCAAGGACATAGTTGCCCAGGTGTTTTGCTTATAATATCTAGTTTTGTGATATTATGACATCTACTAATAGAAATAGCACTTGAAAACTTTTGGGGATTTTATCTCATTGTCATTCAAGTTGCATATTTGTGTACTTCAGTAATTGTTTTAGATCCAGTCCTTTCATTGCACTGACACATATGTGGAAAGTTTAGAACTTCTTCCAGCTGTGTACCAACCAAGCAGGAATACTAAAGCCTTTTAATTGCTATTAATAAAAGAGGCAAAAATACTTCTGTTTTGGGGGCTGAAATTTCACTTTGGTGTTTTCATGTACTTTCTAACTTAATTACTTAAAACAGGCTTGTTCTTGAATTTGTATTTTAATGGTGGCCAAGCCTGAAGTATACAGAGTTTTGACCTTTGAATGTCGTCTAAGGATATCTAACCTACCTCAGAGAGCAAACTGCTACTTAGGGAGTCTCTCTCCTTTTTACCCTCAGTGCTTTGATGATTTGTTCTGTCTTATTGATGTAAGCAGGCATGAGTTCTCATGGGTGGTATCAGCCCAATAAAAAGATAAGGCAGTGTACCAGGATGGGGCATATCACCACCATTAAATTGGCAAGTGATGCCTCCTTTTCCTGTCCCAGCCTGACAGTTGGTGAATGAAGCAGTCAGTGAGTTTGAGTACGAACCTTGCATCCAAGTAACCCTCTATATGAAGCTCTCATCGAAACATTTTTTGTGAGGTTTGACTAGAGAGCATGGCTGAGATTTTCTACTAGAAAACAGCCTGGAGAATAAGACACAGATTGCAGCTTCTGAAATGTTTTCTGGTGGACTGAGCTAGATAGATGTATTAGGGAGGTAGAAACTACCTCTCCCATGTGATTCAACCATGGAGCCAGCTACATTAAAAAGAATAATGAAGAACATTAATGTAAACCTTTGAATTTCCTGGACTGTAGACCCTCAAAAAAGAGACAACTTAGTGTAGGAGTAGAACTGGAGACACTATAACTAGATTGAAGGTCGAATGTAGACATTTAAGGAACACGTAGTAAAAATGGTACAATTTTGTCTATGAACTTAAACAAAGATATATAAGAAGCAGAAAAAGAAAAAGAAGAATAAAAATAAAAGAAAAAAAAAGCTGAGCTAAGGCTAAAGGAAAATTAAGATTAAGGAGTGAAGGATTAAACTTGCAGTGAATCAATGCTGTCTACAATCAAAATTTTAAGATAACACAATAATCAGTTTGAATGTACCATTGTGTTCGTGACTGCTGTGTTGTATTTGATTCACTACATCCTGATTTATTCTCATATAACTGAATGTGAAATTAACTTACAGATAATTGGTGCTGTCAATATCCTGCACTGGCATGTGACTAAGGGGATCGGATACAAAAGCTTTGCAAGCAAGTAGATTCTAGATTATTAAAAACCTCATTACTCTATGCAGGATCTCACAACTGGGAAGGTGTAATAAGTTTAATAATTTAGTAAGCATACAGTGAAAGGTAAATCTTGGCTATGAAGTGGGGAGATGTGTCATATACCTAGTGTTACTTTATTTACAAAATGGCTTTAATTTAAAATTGCTCTGAAAATTAAGTCACTTCTTGAAGTCAGCTTCTTCATATAAACATAAGTTGCAGACCACTGTGGAAGTAAATCAGTGAGCATTTTGGAGAATTATAAAATTACTTGTTTGCAATAGCAGAGGATCTATTCCAAAGTTCCTGATTCTGACTCAGTGAGAGAATGGATTAAAAGTTTAGTGATTTTTTAATTCATTTTTTCTGTCATCCCCAAACTATAGTCTTAAGTTTTTAGAACTTATGTTTATTGCCACTGGAATGTCAGTATGTAGAACTTTTTCATTTATATTGCTTCTATCTGTTGTTTTTCCTTGTGTTTCAAATAATGAAACAAGAAAAGACTAAAATTATTTTTGCTTGTAATTTTTCTAAAGCAATTTCCTCCAAGGTTGTACAGCCATATTTTATTATGTTGTAGCTAAGTTATCATAATTTTAATAGAAAGAATTAAAACTGAATTCTTTCTACCCTTGGAAATGGCAGCAATCAGTTGATATGTGCTTGATGAAGATGTTGTATATAGTGTTTACAAGCTAACATATTTTACATTTAAATATGTCTGAACAGGTAATGTGGGTATGTAACTTGTGCCGAAAACAACAAGAAATCCTCACAAAATCAGGAGCCTGGTTCTATAACAGTGGATCACACGCACCACAGCAGCCTGACCAGGAGGGAATTAGAGCTCTGAGGAACGAGGAAGCACCTCAAGAGAAAAAAGCAAAGCTGCAGGAGCATCCTCAGTACCAAGGACCACCAAGTGACATATCTACACAGGCTTTGGACAAAACCAGATCTCAAGGGCTCACAAGACAAGACTCAATTAAGAATGGTTCAGGAGTAAAGCATCAAGTAACAAGTGACACAACATCAGACAGGTAAGAAAGTATTTAATGCTTATCCTTATAAGATTTCCTGACCTTATGCTACAAATTTTATTTTATCTTTTAAACTTCTATCTTATTTTTATTCTGTAGCCTCTAAAATACATACTGGGCATTTTGAAGCATCAGCTGAGGAGTCTTTTGTTGGTTTCAGATGGTCATAGCCAATGTGTGATATTCATTTCTTCTTATTTAAAAAAACCGTGGAACATGGCAGTTGCAGTGTGACAGAGCTTGTCCAGGTGCTTGCAACTTTGTCAAATTGTAGTCATTGTGCTATGTTATCATATTTCTTTTGTGCTCACTAACTTTATAGCAAAAAAATTGTCATAATCCAAAATAGAATTCAAAGAGGCAGGTTAATGGAAGACGGTGTCTGGTCAGACTGCTGAATTAAAATATCTGGTTGTACTTGCACTAAACAGTATTGAAGATGATGAAATCTTTGTGTAATGACCTGAGCCTCTTCATGGTTTTTCGGTCTCTTGCTTTTAGTTACTGTCATTAGTATGAAAGTTTTTTTCTTCACTTGTTTATGTCAATGTTACTTGGCATTGGTTGAAACTGTGACTCTCTTGGCACTAATGTAGTAAGATCTGCTTTAACCAGAGGCTGGAGGTGGAACTCCCCTCCCTTTTCCTGGAGGTGATTGTACCAAAAGGCACCAGGAGGCTCTCAACCTCTGCAGCTGCATTTTACTGTAACATAAAAGTGGTTTCATTGAATAAATTTAGTTTCTTCCTAAACAAGACTGAAATAGATCTTTAAATATGGTGAGAAGTGAAAGAAGAGAGCGAGTTTGCTCACGTGTTTCCATACAAATGATGCCCTCATGTGCACAGGAGAGAGAGACCTCCAGCTGCCTTGGAATTTGGCATCCAGAGCAGTGTAATCTGGCAGCCTTCCTCTGCTGCCCAGCTATGACCTCATTACAATATTTATTCTGCGAGTTTGAAATAAGTTAGACAGATATAATATCTTTTACAGCAATATAATTAAAATAGTTTTTTCCTTTTTCCTCACCTCTTGTATTCTGCCATATTTTATTTCCTAATTTTGGTCTTATGTGGGAACAAATTGAATGTAATTAATCTAAACTTTTTTGTTTAACTTTTTCTGCTTGCTGCCCTTTGCTCTGATTTCAGTTGATGGGTTCAGTACTCAGTGGCTCTGAGTGCTCCTCAGTTATATGTGTAGTCTCTGAGAAGTACAGCTGGCACCCTAACTTGATGCTAAGGAGCAGGAGAGAGAAACAGATTCTCTTGTGTTAATAATGTGATGATAAAAAAATCTTGCTTTTGTTCTCAGCAACAATTTAACTCCAAAAGTGTTTTTGTATTATGCATGCAGAATTACAGAGTGAGACAGGGATATATAGGTAAAAAATTCATATATGCAAGATGCCTTTACCCTAAGTAGAGTTATATGATAAACGGGTACAGTATAAAGTAATATTTGTCAACAGGAAGAATGTAGACTTTATGCCTGAAATCAGAACTATTCTGCTGACTGTGATTACTTCTACTCTACGTATTGTTTAAGTCCAGATTGTTTTTTCAGTCATTATCCTCTTCCTGTTTTATTTGGATAATAATACCAACGTTGCCTAATTAACATATGCAAGTGTGCTTAGAATCTGGTATATATTACATGCTACTGAAGGATAGAGAGTCTTCTGAATAATTTTTTTCCCTAATGTTCCTCACATAAACTCTTTTTTTTTTTTTTTCTTTTTCTGGAAATAATGAAAAAGATTCCTCCATGATGCCCAATGAACATCTCACTGGTCAAATGGGTTTTTAGAAGAGAATATCAATGTCTCTGAGAGACACTATCCCAGAATTCAAGGATGAGGAGAGGCCTTAAGTTTGGATCTCTGTATGCTGTTCTCATTAATAATACTGGAAAAACTTACTATTTGTGCTGATTTTGGCTGGAGTAGAGTTAATTTTCTTCGCAGTGGCTGGTATGGGGCTGTGTTTTGGATCTATGTTGAACACAGACTTGATATAGAGATGTTTTGTTATTGCTGAACAGTGCTTACACAGAGCCAAGGCCTTCCCTGCTTTTCATGCTGCCACACTGGCAGTTGGAATTTGGGGTTCACGTGAGGTTGGGAGGAGACACAGCTGGGACAGGTGACCCAAACTGACCAAAGGAATTTTCCATAAACATCATGCTCAGTACATAAAATGGAGGGAATAAGAAGGAAGGGGGGATGTTGGTAGTGATGGTGTTTGCCTTCCCAAGTAAACATTGCATGTGATGGGGCCCTGTTATCCTGGGGATGGCGGAGCACCTGCCTGCCCATGGGAGGCAGTGAATTAATTCCTTGTTTTTCTTTGCCTGTGTGTGTGGCTTTTGCGTTACCTGTTAAATTGTCGTTATCTCACCCCATGAAGTTTCCAGCTTCTATTCTTCCAATTCTCTCCTCCATCCCACTGGGAGGGAGTGAGCAAGTGGCTGCATGGGGCTAGGACTTAACCACAGCACAGTTTTATTACATAGAACTGCTTGTAAGAGCAGAAGATAATATATTGTTCTCTTTATACCAAAGTCATGCATAGAATATGTATATTGTAATTTGATACAATTTCAATATTAAAATTTATAAATCCATATATGTGCTGCTTATTTTTGTTTCAACCATTAGACTAGTATTCTGTTCCCTTGATGTATGCAACAGTCCCATTTGCATTTGACAGATTCTAAACTGTTTAGACAGGAAGACAGGTAACTGGTTTTGGATTTTCTTTGACTGATCTGAAATTTGTTGCCTTAAAGAAGGGTGGGATGATTTTGGATTGCACATTCTTCAAGGACATTTTTCTTGTATTGTATCCATTACAGAAGAAGTAAAATGTAATTAAATGTTCAGGAGCAAGTTGTGCTTACGATCAGCTGTTTATAGAATAGAATCATAGAATTTCTTGGATTGAAAGGGACATTAAAGATCATATAAATCCACCCCACCTGCCATGGGCAGAGACACCTTTCACTTGAACAGGTTGCCCAAAACCCCATCCAGCCTGGCCTTGCACACTTCCAAGGATGGGGCATCCACAACTTCTACTGGCACTGTTCTGGTGCCTCAGCACCCTCAGAGTAAAGATTTTCTGCCTTATATCTAACCTAAGTCTACCATCTTTCCGTTTAAAGTCTTTACTATAATATTTACAATCTGTGCTAGAGCAGTTTTATGGCTTTGTCCATAGTGAATCCATGGATAAAGGCAGAGGCAGCAGACACACCTTACAATCCAGTAACTGGCCATGGTATATTTGACCTTGTTTGAGGTGAAACTACATAATAGATATCATGTGGAGGTTTTATGTTAAGCACAGTTGAACTGTAACCATATGTAGTGGTTTTCACAGACTTAACCTTTTGTGCAGAATGTGGATGCTGATATAGTGTAATGCTACATTCCCTGAAAACTACTAAATGATGTGAATCAAATAAATGCAAAATATTATTCTAAGTAATCCATGCTCTCATAAGGTCCATTCCGAGGTCTGCTTTGCACAGATGCTAGATTTATGGCTGCAGTTCTTTGATTTGTAGTATTCAATTTCATTTTAATTCTGGATTTTGCAAAAGGGGTCTTATTTTATTTTATTTTCATGAAAACATTTCATGTAGTCTATTGTTCCCCAGACTTACTCCACTCATTCAATCCATTGTGTTTTCTCTCTAGCAGCAAAATTATTTCAACAGATATAATCTTTTTTTTCAGTCATTTTGCAGCAGGCAATCAGCTTGTGAAATGGTTGGTTTCTTCATTCCAAAGCCCAAGCCAAAGCAAATGTTTATAATGTCCTATTAAAATGTGTACAATATCCTAATAATAAAATCTGGGAATCAGGGAACCTTAATGCTAACACAGAGCTTTTTTTACATGTCATTCTGTTTGCCTGAATTATTTGATCTTTAGGTAGTGTTGCTGTGCTTGACTCATTAATTATTTCTCTTGCTTCTAGTAGGATTCATTGTAAAGTCATTTTAGTAGTTTTCCGCATATGAATTCAGTGTTTTAAATTGTAAATATTTTTTAACATTCTTCCAGAGGTGTTGCTTCACAAACCTTTGTTGTATATACTTAGCTCTCTTAAGTAGGAAACAACTCATGAATCCCCAAAGTAAGGTTCTGATGACATTAGTAATATGAAATGATGTTATGTAGTTCAGGTAGATGTGAATTATTTGGTTTTTTAAAATTATTATTATTTTCCCTAATCATATTGTATGAATCCAAAATGTTTTTCAAAATTTGAAAATGATAACTTCAGTTTTACAAATATATATTTGTCATGCATTATATTAGTGTAAGAAAAACTTCCTCAAGGATATATTTCATGAGATTCAATGAAAAAAAGAAAGTCAATTTATTCTTGCTGCATCTATCAGAGGGTAAGCCATGTCACAAAAAGAGAATTGGTTCTTGGTATCTGTAAAGATCATGATCTGTAAGAACATGATTTGAAGCAAGACTAATGAATAAAGCTGCCTGAACCCTTTTCAGATTAACTGCAAGGATATGAGATTAAATCATAAAAACCAGAATGAAAACAACAAATTTAGAGTGAGCAGCTGCAGAGTTGCACAACAGCAGTATTTATTTTCCAGGCCAGCAGATACGGATAAAATATGTCCTCCTTCCCTCTTCCTGGGCTTCTCCTTTCAAAGCTACATTATTTTGCGGTTTATTTTCTATCAACCCTCTTATCTCAGAAAAAAAAGAGGATTTTTGTGGTGGTTTCCATATGCTATAGTAGGCTTGGAGAATGCATTTTGTTCTGACTAAGAAACGTAAACAAGAATGTTGAGGTTATTTGGGTCTGAAGACGCAGGATTTCTGCACGTATTCCTTACGAAATGTATCCATGTGCTTCCCACATGTAAAGGCTTTATTCTGTTGTGCTACCAGTGGCAGTAGCATTGAAGTGGTTCCCTGTGTCCTTTTGCTTCTGTTCTTGGAAGGAGTGCCAGTATGAGTTGTCAGTGTAGGGTCTGTCTGTTGGGGCTGCAGTTTGGGATGTCAGGGTGTGAACAGAGAGGAAAAAAAAGAGACTGAAATATGAGAGAAGAGGAGGAGAGAGGAAAAAGCAGGCATAAGCTAGACTAGAAACACCAAAGAGCAGCATGAATTAAATAAATGAAAATTTGTGTCCATCTGTTTCATGCTATGTCTTTTTCAAATGACTCTTCTTTAATTGCTTCATCATGAACAAATGTTACTGAGAACAGCACTGATGGGAGTTTATTGCAATTTAAAATATGACAATGTAACATTAAAGAGTCAGTCAATTACATTTCTTTCTGTAAAGCTGAAAACTGGCCATTTCTCCAGATTATTGCTATTTGTCTTCTGCTACACTTGTGACACAACACTGTAGTGCAGCCTCTGATTTTGATTGTTGGTAGACTTTTAGGCCAGATGTGTTAAAAACCCTTTACTTGGACCTGCTGACATATTTAAAGAGAGGGAGAAATATTAAAATAATTGTATAGAGACAGTGTTTAAAATAAGGGCGTTGGTATCCAAGAGTCAGACTGATAAAGCTGTGCACAGATTTATTCATGTCTGGAAGTATCCATTAAGGACAACAGGGCCTCTAAACTTTTTCTGTATGTAAGACACAAAAAATAATGTGAAATAATTTTTTTAACATTGTTGACCACCAAAGTAGAAAAACCCCTCACAATTGTTGTGAAAGCATAATTATATTCTTTCACTTCATGAATAAATCTAATACTTCAGAATCAGCATTCTTTTCCATGCACGACTGGAAAGAGCTCACACTGACTTTCCATGGTGCTAGAACAGGGTGCAAAGGGCTTTAGAGATACCCTACAGTATTTTTTAACATATAAACTAAAGATTTAAGTTTTATGAGATTTGAACTGCAAGTGAATAAGTTTCTATATTCATCTTCCTACTCCTATTTTAGCATTTTTTGTCACTTTGATAGTCAGTCCTTGGAGCTATAAGGTAAAATCAATGTCAATCTGAAAACTGGTCTCAGTAGTTTTGCTTTTGTTTCTTGTGCTCTCTGTCTTCCATTTCAGTTATGCTTTGTACGATTCCTGAGGTAATAGCTTAGAACACATAAATTAGTTTCTTCTTCACAGAGCTGCTCTTTTAATTGTTTAATCCATCTACGTATAGGTTTAAGGGTGTGGATCAACATTTCTTGGCTCTTCCAGTTTTCAGGTAGAAACTGAGGTTATGTTTATCTTCTGTCTCAGTCTCGAATGACATAAAAAGGAACTTATAACTATGGCCAGAAGAAGCAGTAGAAATGTATGGGAAGGGAGCCAGAGAAAATGCAGTATTTAATCATTGAAAAGAAGTACCTTGGGTCCAGGAAAGTCAGAAATCTTTCAGTGCAGAAATTTTAATGAAATAATTAGACACTTATGACAAGGATTAAGCTACACCTGCTTATGAGGATGAGTAAGGAGTTTGATACCATCTGTAATGCAGGGTCTCTGTAAGGAGTTCCTGAATGATATTTACATTGTCTATTAACAGTTCAGACTACCTACAGTGAGTATACTGTGTTTCTATGTGTTATTAGTAGGTTACAATGGATTGTAGCATGTCCATTCTGTTCTGATTTCTGGAGAAGAGGTGAAGCTTTTTCTCTCCGTGACCTTTGCAGAACTGTCTGTCTTCTGGGAAACAAAACTGCTTGTATGGTTCTGCTTGTCCCCTAGTGTTGGGTTTATGGATCTCCTCCTCACATTAATAGTGACCACACTAACACAACGTTCAGGATGAGGAATCACAATGTGACTTCAGTGTGGTTTTTCTGAGATGTGCATTGCTTCCCTTCCTCTGCTTTTATTTTCCCTAATGTTTTATTAAAAGAAATACTTTAGTTAGTATTTCCAGTTGAGTCTTTATCTAGCTGTAGAACCTATACCAAATAGCACTGGGCCTCTGACCAATGGTAGCTACAATTTGGGATCATTTTTTTTTAGAGAAAGCTAATCTGTTTGGAGAAGAAAGAAAGAGAAGAGGAAATTTCTGCAACTGCAGCAGAATTAGCTTACCTTAATAAGTAGTCTAAAACGGCTGTGTTCCTTTTGAAACACTAAAGTGTTTTAATTAAGCAAAAAACAAAGAGATTTAATTCCAGCTTTAAGTGACAGTCTGAATTTAGCTGCAATCATTCTCTGCAGTGAGCTAATCTCACATTGATTTTAAGGAATTTAATTTTTACATTTTACTGTAGAGTGCTTTTTCAAAAATAATTCCTTTGCAACATCATGATGTTTGCATTTTGCTTGCTGTTACTGATTACTTGATTTTTTTTCTCAATTATTCGTATCTGTTGAATGCTGCTTACTGAAAACTAATTTACTATTTGACTTTTCTCAGTCTTAGGCAGAATGGGATCAGGGAAGTCTTGATGTTCAGTGCTGATGTTTGGTGTCTTTGAAGTCGAGTTTGGCCTTCCATGGCAGTGTTAGGTTTCTGTATAGCACAGCTGTATATATCTGTATATATCAGTGTATATACCTGTATATATCACAGGTATAGCTTTACCTGTGATGAAAGACGGTTAATGATCTAAATCTATAAGCAAAGATATCAGCTATATCTGGATATTGAATACTTTTTATAAAGTACTGACTGCACCTAACATTTATAGAATTAACTGTAGTTTTGCTTTTAGCTAAATTGACCCCTTAAGAAAGCAATATGAGAAAAAAACCTGAGAGTGGTAGCATTTTTAAATTATTTTTTAAGATGAATGAGGCCAATGCCTTTCTGAGTGGAGCATGTCTTCTTGAAGTACAGTTTTGTTGACATTGCACAAACATTAATGTTGAGCTCCCTGTGTGTTTATAATCCTTAGATGTGCTGTGCTCTGTTTTTCAGAGGCTAAGTTCTCTTCAGAAGTATAAAAAACTGATTTTGTTTAAATGTCATATTTTTCAAAAAATGATGTTAAAGGTGAATAAGATACATCTGTGGAGTGCAGCTGAGGGAAACGTCTAACATTTAGTAAAATCAAATTTGTTGTTTCTGGCAGCAAGATGAATCTGGAATTTGCAGGAAGCAGTTCAATGACCGGCCTTTTGTTTTGATACTTTTTACCGTAGCTATATAGATTAAATTATGAAAAAAAAATGCATAATTGTTACTGGTACAAATTCTTTCTTTGGCTCTTTGTGCCTCTGGAAATCACAAATGATAAAGATGTTACTTCTGTAGTGCAATTTAGTTGTCATTTATCTTTTACATGACAAGACTAAAAATTTTAGTAACTGCCAATCTATTAAGTCAGATCTGAGGAAAAAATATAACTAAAAAATGAATGTAATAGGATCTGGGTGACCATATTTTCATAATTAAAATTCACATTATTAAGCAATACCATTTTGTTTTCTGCCTTGTTTTTAGTATGATTATTCTGTTTCTTTTTCTGCCCCTTCTTCAAACCAAATTCTTATTTGTCCCTTTGCCTACTCTGGAATGTCCTTATATGGTTATTTATTTATTTGTTTACTTTATTAGTTCATTTTCTTTTGTGTATCACCATCTCTTTCTCACTGGTGTGAGTTCTTACCAAACTCTGTCTAGACATTGGAAGTGCTTTCAAAGATATCCCCATGGTATTCCTTCTCTTTAAGACAGGCATTCTTTTCTTCTCTAACCCAGTTCTTTTTCTTTCTCCTTGGTGTAGCTCACCTTTTTGCCTCACTTTACAACAATTCTGCAACCACTCATAAGGGCCCTTTCAGTTTTGTAGTGAAGTAATTGCACATTTCTCTCCAAAGCTTTGAGAAATATTAATTTTGTGCTTTTCAGTAAAACAGACCCCTCTGCATTCTTTACCAACCAGAACGAAGACAGTTACAGACATTTTAAGGGAATAGTTACTTGTTCCAGCAAAGTAGTGCAGTACAATGTCATTTCAAGTTAAGCAGAAAATATAGGTGACCTGAAGTCAGTAACTCCTAAAGCAGAGTTTTGAAATCCAAGGTAATACTTATATATGATATGCAGTGGGTTGTGTATATATGCACCTTGTTCTGACTTCCTGCACTGTGCAGAGCTCTGCCCTGAAATCACGCCCTGGTGTTTTTAGAAAATGACATCAGAAAGTGCCCAGTTCTGCAGCACTGATCTTCCTGGAAGTGTTGTCAGGGACCTCAGTAACTGTATCATCTTCATAGAATAACTAGAGGTTAAGTTGCTCCTAACACAGTTTTCCCAATTTCTGGTCCAATGTTTTGTCAGCTGATAATATATGCTTGAATTGGCCCCTGATGTAGTTTATCTGGCAAAGTAAGTTTTCATAATGCAGTGTGTAATAGAATGAGCCATGAACTTTGCTGCAGAAAACCCATTTCTTTGGTAAAAAGAAAACACCAAGAACAGGAGCTCTTATGGTAATATCATGATAGAAAATAACGTATTTTAGCTGCAAAAGGTTTTATTTGTCATGACTTTGTGAAAATGCCAGGCTTTAAATGAAAGATTTTCTTGATGATCACTTAGAAAAATTTAAAAAATACCCATCAAGGCAGAGGAGATTAAAACAAAAAATATCTGATTTCCTCTGTAATTCCAAATAAACTGGGAAACTTCAGAGAGACATTGTATTCTAAAGTTCCAAATCAGTGCACAAAACCAATTTTTTTTTTCCAGAGGTAGATTAATTTTAATTGAATCTTGTTGACTCTGGCATGAGGTGCTGAGCTGGCAAAATTTACCTGCTTCAGTTGTATCTTTATGCTCCAGTTAGAACTGTAAAATATGTTTAAGCTAGAAAAGGAATCAGAATTGGTTCAAAAATCCCAACTCTTGAATATAAAATTTGACAACTTAACAGTTAGTTCAGCAATTTCACTTCCTCATGATGCTGAGATAATTGCATTTTACTCCTAAAATGGACATGTAATGATTAATATTTCTGTACCATTCATTAACAGGGTTTAGAACAAAAAGGTATTCCTGAAAGAAACCAAATTTAACTTGGATTTGCATTTCTGATAAAACAATGTACATTCTTCATGCTCCTTATGTCTCATAGCTCAAGTTAATACAATGACTGAAGAATTTACTTTCATTTAGAAAATATTTATCAATATTCAAAGCAAGAAATTTGATCTTCTAAGTAAAATTGAAATCAAACCCCCTATAATTTCTACTCAGCAGATTCTTTTTTTAATACAGAGATTCTTTCCAAAATTATAATATCAGTCATAAAGCCCTTGAAAACCAGGGTAAAAAGGAAAAGCAGAAGATATGTCACTTAAGCAATGGAAAAGGGAAAAATATTTTGTAGATGGGAGTCATTTAAAACAAACTCTGAAGCTTTGGATATTAAGGGTGTCAGCTTATAGGGTGTCAGCTTCTCAACAAACCTGTTTTGGATGATCTCAGACTACATTGCAGTAATGACTGATGCACTGGCAGAGATCTGGACTGTTCATTCTTACCCACTTTACTTCTTTGCTTCTCCTTCAAGTAATTAAGGGCACTTAAAAGAGTGTTTGTGTTCTTTTGGTAGATATTCCCAAAAGCCGTCAGTTGTTTTGGAAGTTAAGCCTGGTGAAGGTAACCAAACCGGGAGATTTTGCTCAAGACAAGGATTTTAAATTTCATTCTCTATGTGGCATATGGGTATTTCCTTCAGAAGCATTTTTTTCCTCTGAAAATGAGATTTATTCAGAAATGTATTCTGTGGTATGTCCCTGAATATCATGAAGCCTTACAGTTACAAAAATCAGTTATGAAATTAACTCTAACTCCCTTCCCAAATGGCCAACACTGCCTTTACTCCACTAAAACAGAACTCCTGTATTCAGTGGAAATCTTTCCAAAGTAAAATATTTACACAGCCATAATGCTTATAAAACCCAGGCTCCATCACACTGTCAAAGGAAATGAATTCCAGAGGTGTGGGATCATCAGGAAAATATTCTTCTGGTATTCCAATCAGCTGAATATAGAAGCAACCCAGGAGATCATAAATCTTATAATGACATGAAAGGAAGATAAATTAGTCTCTTTGAACTCATCCCCAAGATATGGAAGGCTCAAAATTTTATCCAGTGTACTGAACAGCAGAAATTAATAAACAATCCAGTGCATAGATGTGTTATCTTAGCTTCGGTTTCACAAAATGAAAAGACTGATCTTAACCTTATTGTTATTTGGAGAGTGATCTTTTAGTTTACACATATATTAGTCTTTCTTTCCATCACAGATCACCTGGACATACTGAAGCCCAACACAAGTTTGTAAGCTCTTTAAGGTCCAAATCAGTCATCTGAAAGTAGAGACATGGCAATAAATCTCTTGAGATATTTTTCAAGTGACTAAAAGAAATTTCTAAAATTAATTAAACTCCCAAATTCACTGTGAATGAGAGCCAATTTCTGCAATGCATAACCACCATAGATTTCAAGATCAATGTAACTGTAACTTTCTTTACATAACAAGGAGCTTAATTATCAGCCTCTTCCCCCAAAAAGCATTTGTGTAAGGGATCTCATTTAAAGAGGATAACCGTGTATTTCATGAACAAAATATTCTCTCTTCATCTGAGTGTGTATATTGGAATCATTACTATGCTGGGTGCATTTGCATTGTTGGTAATCGTCAGTGGACTGTTGTAGGATTTTACTTTTTGCTGAAAATTTTGGGCTGACTGTGTCCTTTCTTAAATTTCTATAGCTTGGAGAATAAGGGATCTAAGTAGAAACTGCCTATGAACACTGAGGAAATCAACTTGCACCTTGAATATGTCATCCTAAGGATGAGAGGAACGACTGATACCTGAAAACTGTTAGTGCGTGTAATTTCAGCTTCTGTGTTTAGTATTTTACAATATTAATCATGCATAATACTTTGTTAGTATTATGGTTTTGGTTTTTTTGAAAGGTGACAAACGATTGATTTGATCAAAGTGAAGAACAGAAACCTCTTCTGTAGCAGATGAAGTTTTCAGTGCATTGTTTCAAAAATCAATCCAATCTCTGTTCTAGGCCAGCAGTTCTTGACTAGCGAGACACATCTCATTGGTGAGCCATCCAGAAATGCAAATGAGGCATAAAGCAGGATTCATGTACTGTAATGAGGTGCAAAGAAATATCAATTGATTGTAAGTCAGCTGGAGGTAAAATTGGTTGAAATATACTCCTCTAAACCACGTGTTCTGCAAGGTGCAGCACCTACTGCATATTGAGCCTGCTGTATCAATGTGTATTACACATACTCCTTTACTTCTTTAACCAGTGGATAACAGCTTTCTGTTGTTGGGTAATGCAGCTATTCCTTTAGTGAGGGCAATGAAGTCTCAGTTAGACCTTTTCTAACTCTTATTGCCTGATTCTTCCACCTCAATAGTATTCCTTTACTACTTCTAGAAATATTTTTATATATTATATGCCGCATATATGAATGTGGACAGATGTATATATTCATTCTAAAATTTTAAGATGCCTAGGCATTTCAGTAAACTATCAGGCACTCTGAGGAAAGTGGAGAACTGCTTATGGGATTGTCACTTGATCCAGAATATCCAGCCATTATTTTGTGGAGAAAAACAGATTTATTTCTCCCGTAGGAAGCTGAGCAGTCCCACAGACATGAAACAAAATTAGTAGCATGGATGAATTACTTTAGTAACAAATAGAATCATTCTTTTGCAGGTTGAAGAAGTAATTTGCACATATAGTAGACAAATAGGTTGGCTTTTGGTTTGTCAAATGCAATTTCTGCCCCAGTAACTCTTTATATAAATTATGCCTTAGGTCAGAGTAGTGATTTAAAAAACTAATATCCCTAGATTTTAAGGCTTCTTTTCTATATGTGATGTCTGTCATCAATAGGGATTTTGCTAGAAACCATGCAGATCCATAAAATACCTGTGTTATATGTGGTGAAAATGCATAAGTAGGAAAAAGGGAGAGAATGAGCACACCTGGATTTTTTTCTGATGTTGTGTCATCACTGCCAAGGCAGGAACTGGAAAGTGTTCTCAGATCCAACAATAGAAATGCAACTGAAGAGTTATATTCCTACTTCCTAAATAAGGAACTTAGACAAGCATAAGAATGCTTAATTAAAGCTATTTTTGGGCACTCATGCAATTTTGGGTCACATGACTTTTCCCCCCCACATGTTCCTCTTTCTTTCTATTAATTATACAGGAAGAAAAAGGGGGATAGTCTTTTAAACTACACTCCTTAGTCATCTATATTTAGGTGGGATGAATATGAGAGTCTTTGTTATTAAGTTTAAACAATCTAAGTTCAGATTCAAAATTTGTTTAACATCAATAATGTCTTCATTTTTAAGCATAGACTTCCCTAAGCAAGGAATAGTTAGAAATACTCAGATCTGGCAAGTGAGGCAGAACTAGCCACTGGAGCTTTATTGCAGACCAAGCAAGTTGTATATATTGTGTAATATTCAGAAGCATGAGAAGGACAGAGATAAGAAAAATAATTAAAATTAAACATTTCATGTAATTATTTTCAACTATTCTATGTCTTGTCATATTTAAATAAAATTTCCAATATTGCCTTTCAGCTAATATGTTAAAGAGAATTCCACAGAGAGCTTTGAGAAGCCATAATCTATATTGAGCTAAGGAAATTAACCAATAAGTCATTCATGTTAAAGATAGCTTAAAAATAATTATACTGGGAGGTATACCCCATTCTGAGGCATACTTACTGATTCATTTTAAAAATCAGTGCTGTTGTGGTATGGTCTATCATAGTTAATAACAAAAGGTTTTTAAGTTACATTTTTCCTATTTCTCTTGTCCAATTTATTTGTTTTTAGCTCTGTCTTACTCATCCTGAAATGCGCAATTTGTGTGGTCAGTGCCAGTTGCCGTATGTGTCCACACTAGGCCTAACAGTAGGATTTCCCAAGTGAACATATGGCACATTTCATACTATCTGTGTAAGGAGCAAAATCAGACCTACCATTGTGTTATCTGAGTTTTTTATCCCTAAAATTATTTATAGTAAGTCATCTGGCATTTAAAGTTCACAAGTCTTCATTGTTTCCTTTCATAGATTTAGAATTTAATTAAGCAGTAATTGGTCAAAAAAAGATAAAATCTCAGTTTCCAAGTATTTCATTTGTAAAATATATTCTTTCCAAACTAGTAAGTTTGCAGGCAAAATCTCATGTTTAACTTCCTTGCCACATTTTAGAAAGTTTTAAAGCCATATTGATCCTTGGATCATGATTATTTCTTAAATTTTCTTAGACCATGATGAGATGCAGTGAAATGAGTTGTTTTGTGTCCTCACAGAACTTCAGCAGACCTCATTAAGGACAGCTGGCACTTTTCTGCTTAGGAAGTCCAAAGCTGATTTGGAATTTCCCATCAAGGCTTGGCCTTTTGGGCTGATGTACTCTGTACTCCTTGACTTTCTTGGGAATGTCAAGCTTAATTTTGTCTTTCGTTACAAAGTAGACAACTACTTCCCTTTTCTCCCCTGTGTTGATGACATTAGTACGGCAAATTTGCAGAGAGAGGAATATCCAGATTCTAGGGTGATAAAGGTATACTCATAGCTTATCTTTGTATTTTATCCTCACTGTAAGTAGATTAATCCGAGCATCCTCAACCATTTTGAGTGTTGCTGGACTTGCTGGGTGTGTTCATGACTGAGGAATGGTGCACAGACTGCTTCCACTGGCACCAGAGCAGTTCCAGTATTTGGAAACGTGCTAGAGGCACAGTGTTGAACTGCGCTTTTGGGCCTTGATCCAGGGACTGTTGGCATGCAGTGTTATCCCTGATTTGACTGGAATTAGGCTACTAAACAGTTGATGCTACAAGGAATGTAGCTCAGCAGACTCTGGAACAGCAAAGCTCCTAAACACTGAATAAGAGAAGGGCTTGGGGTTCACACCTCTTGTGGGGAGCACTGATATTATTTTTACCTGCAACCTGAACCAGATCATTTAAGCTTAATTTCCTAAAAAATTAATACATAATATACCTACAAGGTTTGTGATCATCATGTGTTTTTGTGAAGTTCATTCTGAGGATAAATTCTTATTATTTCATTGCTTGATATTACTGCTGGTGAAACAGGAGATAAACTTTTGTGAGTCCTTTGGGCATGGGATACCACTAACAGCAAGTGTAATGGAACTCAAGAATGAGGGGGTTAAATATAACAGGGAGGTAGTTCCATGAGCTCCAGAATCAATAATGGTGTCTCATGTTTTTCTATCCTATTTCTTCTGTGATGTGGTGGAGGATCACAATAACCTAAGCACCTTTTCCTACCACTTTTGATAGTTTTGCCAAACTTCAGATGACAATGGTTTGCCTATTTAGTGACCGTATTCTGACTGTCTTTCTAATGTGAAAGTTAATGGATAATGGCTCAGTTCTACCTCTGCTTCCTCTATGTGCACTGACTTGGGTCCTTCTTCTTCTATGATGACGCTGATTTTCACACAGCTTGCTGACATTCAACTATTTAAGTATTTATGCCCTATGGAATTAACCAGTCTCATCAAGCAAATCAGTCATGGTGATAGTTGGATAAACAGACTGTCCAGATTTCTAAGTTTCATGTCGTTGGCTTAAAATGTATAACTTAGACTAAAAGGAAGGATTACTATTAAATGGCTACACGGGAGATAAATGAAGGAGGACACTGAGAAGAATGATATGAATATGGATGGAATGCCTCAAAAATTAAAGCAAAGAAGCAAAGACATTATGGAAGATACTCAGAATAAAACACAAGAAAGTATAAACAGTATTTGATGGTCGAACATGTGATTGAGCTTTCTTTTACGTTACTATACTTTGGCAGTGCATTTTCTGTAACAAGGTTTGGTCTCTTAGCTGGAATTTCCATATATTCCATTGTAGACCTGTGACCTAACTACCAGGGAATAAAATCAGTATCACTTTTCCATTCTTGATTAATGTTTAACTCAGTGAATTAAATAGTTCTTTCAATATTTAATATTTTACGGAAGAGAGAACAGCATCAAAAGCAAAGACAAAGTCCCTTTGGAATAACAAAGTATTGATGAGGATATGCTTCATGATAATTTTTTGGAAGCTAGAAGAGAATCTTGGGATTCAATTTTCCATGTTCCCTGACACTGTTCTACCTGCCAAACTACTTGTGAGAAAAAGAATGGTGCATTTTGAATGATGCTCAGGCACCAGCTCAAGGACAGGATTCGTTATTACAATTCTTGGACAGAGACTGATGCTTCCCTGTAGCCTGGATTTAGGTACTTTTATCTTTTTGGAGTAGGGACTTTATCTGTATGGCTCTCTTTTTATTATTTATTATTATTTCCTATATTATTCAGAATATGGGCTTCTATGACTGCTATGATTCTTATGTGATTAAATTTACAGTTGTAGATTTTGCCTTAGTTGCTAAACATCTCTTGTGAACCTGAACCTTTGTACACTGATGTAATGAAGTACAAATGAGCGTGTGCTTTACTCCTGAAGAAAGTCTCATTGCATTTCACTTGCAGTAGTGAAGTGAAATATCCATCTTTCAATGTAATTTGTGTTAGTCCCTTAAAATCATGCCCCACTTTGGAGCTAATCTGACCCACAATAAGTAGTCCTATAAACTGTAATAATATAACATCATCCAATGTGTGAGACCACTGTTGTTTACTTACCTATCTGAAAATCATTTGTTCAGATGTTTTTTCTTTTCATAATGAATATACTTCAACAGTCAAAATTTTTTTCATCATAAATATGAAGCTAAATGCTTTGATGAGGGCATATTGAAGAGCAATGGTGCTGCATTACAGGTACTTATGTGCTATTAATCACCCAATTTTATTTAGTATCTAGATGAAAAAAAACGAGGTTTGGCTTTCTGTACATTTAAAAAAATCCCACTATTATCTCCAAATGTCAAGTGACTCATCTCTACCATTTTCTTTTGCTTTTCCATCAGACTATGCTTACGTACTAAGCAGTAGATTAGAGTGGAATTGAATCCAAGATTGTTCTTCTTTTGATTGTCAGTTCCATCTGGTTTTGAAAAGACAGATACTTCAGTGGGCAGAGCCTACTCTGCTCATGCTCCTTCATTCCATTCCCTCCAGCCTCTTCCTATTACGTCTCTTTACTTCCTTGATTGTTCTCAGCAAAACAATTATATCCTGGAAAAGTGGAAATACCTAAAAAGAGGTCTTAGTAAGAAATCTACATTAAAAGGTCAATACAATACTATAGGCCACACAATAAATACAGGAAGGGATTTTCTATTGGCTAAAGGATGTCTTGGAGAGTATTAGAAGGGTCAGGAAAGAAAGGCAATTCTACTTTTTTCTGTACCATTCATTTTTTGAAATAATAAAAAATAGCTTTTCTGATCAACAGGAAATTCAATCTTGATGAAAGTTCCAGATGTCCAAAAAAATGTGTATTTGCACAACCCCCCTGTCATTAGAGTCGAATTTTCTGCTAGTAGCAACTATGGAGTATTTACCTTTAAATTTATTCTTTTATTTTTATTTTTTCCCTATGAAAGGTTTTACATGCATGAATATCTGCAGAGTATTCTTCTTTTCTTACCCAAAATTAAATAAAAAATTAAAAGTTCTGAATATGTATCCCATTTTGTCAGTAGTTTTAGAACAATTTTACAAAAAAAAAAAAAAAAGAAGAATATATGCCACAATTTCCATTTTAAATATCTGAAAATGAAGACATAGAAGGGTGAATGTCAAATGTTCAGAATTTGGCTGCAACTACAGGAGCATTTAGACTGTGATGACCATTCATAAGGCACACAACAAAATGGTGATGCACTTGAAATATACGATCAAATATTGGTCTTGTACCTACTCCGTGGTCAACACTGTCTCTGAACTGTTAAGTGGTGCATATTATACTGATTGGAATGACTTGAATCCTTTGTGACAAGATGATTCTGTTTCTTGGAGCAGATATAAAAAATTTGTCTTTTTTGATGGAATGAATGTAAAGGCGATTTTTTTATATTACAAACACGACTTCTCTGTAAAACATAAGTAAGGGGGTTTCCAAGTATTATTTTTTTCATTTTATTATAGCAAGATAACCATAAATACTTATCAGTTCCTACTCCACGATCTCCACAGTTACCAGCTTTGACATACATACAGCCTGGTACTTTTTACTGCAAACTGTAATACATTGCTTAAAAACAAGTGCTTCCATAATGCACAGTATGCTATAGACATAAAAACAGGTATTAAAAACTGTTTTGTTTAATATTTTGCAGGGTTTCATATGAGTTTTGCAAAGAGCTTTATTAGTGGATATTTTCACAATTAAAAAAAAAATTAAAATAGGTGTTAGTAGTGAGTCCTATAAGTCTCTTTTAGGGGGGCCTGGAGATTAATTGGTTCCTATTTCTTTTTTTGTTTGAAAATCTGTGGTGTAGTTGCCATCCTTCTGGCCAAAGAAGCCTGAATGGTTTCTCCCTTCTGAGCACATAAATACAACACTTTAATTAGCTGAAAGGTTGCTTATTCCCACATCATCTGGGATTAAAATTGCTTTCAGTGAAAGAGCTTTAATAATGGCCCTCATTTTATGTTGGTTTATTTGGAGATTTTGTAATTAGTGCTAAGATGTTAAAAGCTGTGGATAGAAAATGAGATATTATAAAGAAAACCTTTTTAATTGTTATTTTTCAATTTGACAGTGATAGAATATATTCTGTGCTGTTATGTAATGTCATCCTCTGGCACAAGCATTGGAAGAAAAAAAAAAGGAAAAATGCTTCGTAGTCAGAGCTACTTATTTTCTGTACATTTAATGGTATTCACAGTGCATATTATGTTGCAAAATCTCACTGTGTTCCATTAGATGACTGATTCTGCTTCTTGCTCTTTCACATCCTATACTTTATGTGTACTGGTACGCAGGCTCCCAAGATAGTGTGTTTTCCTGGAAGTAGGCAGGTTTGGAACACCCTAAGAAGTGATTGGTTTTTCTCAGTTCTATCATGGCTGATTCAGTGCAATAAACTTTAAAAGATACTGAAGACTTCTCATTTCGAAATGCAGTGCATGTGTATAATGCAGCCATTCCTTTTAGTAATGATTCAGATTTGTGTAGTAAATCATTGCCTTGATGCTGTATGTACAGCACCTGGCAGAGTGGTTACTGAGTGGAATGTGTACTGTTTGCTTCAGCCATGAATTCATATTACATTTAAGTGTTTGCACTGAAAAACCTGTTATCTCATGCGAGGTATAGTATAGCCTTTCAGATACGAGACAAAAGAGCTATTGTTACAGTCTCAGTGCTACATGTTGTTTATTCTATGAATAATATTTTTAGAGTGGTCTTTCTGCCCTTTAGAGCTGCCTTTATATATATAAAAAAATAAATTAAAAATTCTACATACATGGTCACGGATATTAGTCATTTTTCCAGAGGAGGGAAGGAGGAGGGGAAGATGCAGAAATCCTCCTCCTCTTAGACAGTAGTAACAGTGTGAGGATGCCTTGTCCTCATTTTTTTTACTTCTGAGATTTTATTGCTGGCAGCCAGATGTGCTGAAACTCCTGACGACAGCATCTATTCACTGCGTGTTTTTAATAGGCTTAGAGAAATATGAGTAGAGTACATGAAAGCAGCTCAGCTTCACACTTCAGCTGGGAATGCCCAAAAAGCTTACTGCTGTTTAGAATTCTTGCTACAGTCAGGAGAAAGCCGCACGGGTACTAAATCTTCTACGACTGAATTAGAAGAATAATGACTGTACAATTAACTATCAGCCCCTGCTCATTTAGGCACAGTTTTTACAGAGATCAGGAGAAGTATGGAACTTGATTGGCATATTTGTATTTGATGGTGTGTACAAAATAGATGACTTTTAAGACAGGTGGTGAAGAAAAATAGAAGGGAAAGAAAGAGAAAATGCAATTTGAGACACTGCGCCAGGTCTGCAATTCTGTTTTATCTCATTTTCATGGGGTTTTCTCATCCCCTCCAAATATTTTACAAAATGATCTTTTTGGACAAACGTTGAACAACACTAGGTGAGTAGAAATGAAACGTTTTTGCTTTATCATTTCTGTTCTTATGCTGATGGTAATCTATTTGCATGCTTTTCAGTGGGGTACTTTTATAATTGCACTCCTAGATATTAACATTTTTATGGCAGCAGTGAGTCTATTAGTGTTTTTATGTTTTATGTAAGGATTTACATGAGAACTCAGTCTGCAGAAATAAACCGAGCAAAGATAGAATGAAATATTTAAGATGGTTATGTATCTTCCAAGTACATTAGCTGCCATTAGAAGCTAGCATTATTAGCTGTAATCCTTAAAGCATATTAAATATTCATAAACAAATTTGTCAGAGAAAATGATTTCTATGTGGATATGGCAGTGAAAAGATTAAATGCTCGGAGATGTCTGTTTAACCATACATTATTTATTATAAGATGCAAATTAGTAGTCCTGCATACCTTTTGCAAAATAGGGAGAAAGCAGTTCCTTATTTTTAGAAGATTTAGGTTCTGTGTGTAATGCTTTTCAATAATCTTTTTAACTGGTCAAATCATAGCTGATCAGTGGATGCTTTGCAGCAGGTCAGTCAGCTCTGTAGGCTATGCTTTTGTGAATAGCTGTTATTTTGTGGGAATTATAAATGATAGGGCAAAGTTTTTGTTTATCCATGTGAAACAATTATTGAATTATTGAATTGGTTTCTTGGGATTTTTTTGGGGGGTAAACTAAATTAATAATGCCTCATTTCTGTGACATTATTCAGTAAACATATATAGTACTGATGTTTAGAACTTTTTTGTACTGCTGTTGAATATGAAGAGTAAAGATTATTAATAATTTCATTTGAAAGAGTGCGAGTGCAGATCAGGGAGAATAAGAATCCTGTAGTTTTTTATAAAGATAGTGCACTGATGGAAACATTCTGGAAGAACAGTGCAAGTAATATTGCAGTGACTATATCCAGCATTTTAATCATCTCCTCTGTATCTGTGGGAGAAATCCCTTTTAAATGGGATATTATTTCTTAAATACAGTGTTATTTGCACTTAATACTTCAGGAAACTGTTATAATTTTATTTCCCAGATTTTTGTTGTAAGGATACTCTCCCTTACTGGTGTTATTTCCTTTAAAAATATTTTAATATTTATTTAATGTTACTGTTTTCAAGTTTTGTTATCCTGGTTATGAATTTCTAATTAGGCATGCAAAATTATGGAGGTAGTTTTAGCAATCACAGTTACTGTTACGAATTAAGATATTTTTAGATATGTATGAAATCTGTATTCAAGGAGATTTTTCTTATATCCCTTTGCTGTACTGTGAAGTCTTTGAAGCTCTACAAAATGGAGCAATAATTTATGTATTATCAGCTGTGATTGTAAAACTGCATATTTCCAAGTGCACCGTTTCAGGCCTGCAGCAACCAACAAAGCCCTTAGCAACTGTTCTAATCAGCTCCCATCCCAGTCCCGATTCTCTGGTTCTCTGGATCTGCGTTTGCAGATCCAAGTGCATGCTTTTTGGAGATCAAGGTGCATGCTTTTTGTTAATTATTTTACAGATAGATGTGCATCGTGCTTTTCGCTGCATATTTTGCTTGTAAAACAATCTGCATATGGTATCAGCTTCAAATCAAAAGACATTAGAGAATTATTTCATTGCATTTGCTGTGCCTGAGATTAGAAGTATATTTATTCTAGGAGACCGGCAAACAAGAAAGGATTGTTAGGAAACTGAGCCTTCTACAGAGTATGGGCTGTCCTATTTAGGATGAGAACAGTTCTGTTTTCCTAAGGAGCAATGTAGTGTTTTTCTAGGTATCAACACTTTCAGCCTCAGGAAAACATTGTGCAATTTTTAACAATGTGCAGCAGTAATTGGGAAAGACTAAGACGTGCTTTCTCTGTCTTCTGACACTAAAGTTAGGTGAAAGTTTTTTAAGTTACTGAGTAAAAAGATTCCCTCTTCTGAATAAGTATGAGTATTTTAAATTTGAGCTTGATAAAAGGTTTTCAAAGAAGTCATCTATTAAATAGTCACTAAAAAATCTTGCTTGCATTTATTTCAGAAGCTAGTCCTTTTATTGTCTTACTGATTTAAAAAAAAAAATCTGTTCTATTTTTTCTAATTAAGTCAATGTAATGTGTATTGTAGGTAGATTTTTCACTTAAAGTTTTGCACAGTTAATCTAATGCACTTGCTAAAAATGATTGTTCATGCATTAAGAGTTGATGTTTCAGAACTGTGGTAAGAAAAACATAAATACCCCCAGCATGAAAAAGATTCTGCTTTGATGAGGAATAATGCAGTCTGTCTCTTTGGTCTTCAAAGTTCTATATTTTGTTGGACTAAAAAGACATTATTCTTTTTCTTTTTAAGGTTATTTTTTTCTGTTTTTACATCTAAAAAGTACAAATCAGAGTCCAGAAAGATAACAGCTGACATTACACATGGAATGATTAACTGCTGCTTGCACAAAGTAATAATGTGAAGAAAACAGGTTAATGGATACAAATAGTAAAGTAATAATGGAACGTAAAACAGAAAGTCATAGGAAATGAGAAAGTATACATATCACTGTAACTGAATATACATTCCTCCTAATTTTCACATCGTCTGTTCTTGGAGTTCTTGTTCTTCAGTTCTTCTGAAAGTTTTAGATATGCTGATATTTTGTTGCAGGAAAGACAGATATCTTGGGCTTCACTTTGTGATATTATACCGAAGATTGTCAGGAATTAAACTGTTTTTCATAATTTCCCATAGAAACCTTACATGAGTTGGGTTCTTATGTACATAATTTTTGCGTTGCAGTAGCTGATGTGAGAGGATCCAAATGATATTAAGCTCCTTGTGAATTAGATTGATTTTACCATTTAAATGGGTTTAGTTATCCTCTCCAAACAGCTTCTGTTGAAGGAATATTGCAGTTGAGTTCTTTTGCCAGGTGTAGGACAGCACTGTCCTGTAAGATACTGTTGAGAGTGTAAAAGAGAGAACTGGTTTACTGGGCCTCCCTGCTGTTCTTACACAGCTCTTTCTGACATTACAGCTGCAGCCAGCTGAAGCAGTAAGAGCTAGGATTTTACCTGAAAACTGTATTTCACCTGTGTTGTGGACTGTTGTGCTATTTCCTGTGTCCTAAGTTACTTTCTATTGAAAAATGCTTAGAATTACCTCATGTTGAGAAGCCATAAGAATTGTTTTTCATTCTTAGCATTTGGCAAATAGCTAGTTAGTGGAATAAATTTTTCACATGTCTGGGAAAAGAAATCAGGAGACCTTTTCTGAAAACACAGTATATGCTTACATTATAGCCGAATTTTAAAGCAACATCTAAAGGAGCTTCAGTTTTTTTGAAGTCTAAAATTTGTCTGATAACTTTCAGTGACATACTTTTCTTTCAGATAACAACAGACAATGAAATATAGTTTAAAAATGTTTAAAAAACCCTTAGTAGTGAGATAAGCTGGATTTTCTGATTGCCATTCTTCATTTAGTGTTTAGTGTACAAATACTGTGCTGTCAAATGCTCTATTTGTAGCAGCATGCTTTGAGAAGTCACAATTGCTTTGGGCAATATTCAGATTAACACATCACTGCATAATGGCAAGTATCTTTTGTGACTAAAATTGATAAAACTGTACAGAGGAGTATCAGTCCAATTTTTCCATTGCAGTATATATTAAAAGCTTTTGTCAGAGAATGGAAAACAGTTGATTTACCTAAACTTGGTTTCTCACATAATGTATTGCTACCTTTTTTTTGTTACAGCTATGTGAAAGAGAGTTTGTTGTTTAGGTTGGCCACACAGGGGCATAAGATAACTGATATATTCAGCCCAAAAACAGTACAAAGGTTCTTCACGAATTCTATGTACAACAGAGACTTAGGAATCGTCCACGTTTTGAAATTAGACACACTTAGTTAAGAAAAAACAAATTGTACTTTCTTTCATTAAATTAAACCCCAGTATTTTTAAAGTCTCTTAAGAATTTTTATGTTTTAAATTCATTGGTAAGCATCTTTTACATAAATACACTGATTTTCAGAAGGTTGCTAGAATACGCAGAGCCTGTTTGTGATATATACAGACATGTGCACTGAAAATATAATTCTAGCAGAAACATATGATTTATTTTCATTATTTAATTTTCTGTTTTCTTTCCTAAATATACCTAGTAGCGATTTACTAAAACTCCATTTTATAATGAAGCCATCACATGATATCAAGAATTACTGGCACAGACAATTGTTGTTTTTCATGGTACAAGTAATGATTACTTTGACATTGAAGGAAAAAGACAATTTTCTGTTCTTTGTTGGGAAAAAATTTTGTTAAGATATTTCTGTACAGTAGGTTTGAAAGTGGGTTTTTTTTGATTCTGTATTGGTTCAACAAAGCAAGAAGTTTGCTAATATTCTTAGAGAATGTTGCATTTTCAAATATTACTAGCCTAGGAGCCAAGGAGAAGACACCATAATGATGTTAGAACTGAAAGTATATTGTCTGTATTCTGTCATGCAAAACTGAATAATAACTGAAACTGCTTCTCCTCACTTTCAAAAACTAGCTGATTTATAGCTACTTTTAAAAATTAGGTTTGTTGGGATTTTCATGTGTGCTCCTTTTTACCTCCATACTAGTTTCACAGTAATTTTACTTTTCATTAATCGCTTTAATGAGCTTTCTCAATTAAAAACCATGCAGTGTTGGTAAAAAAAAATCCAGAAATTTTAGTTGTATTCCTACTTTGTATTTTTCCTTAATGACTTAAAGGCATAGCAAAGCTTCTTCTTAACTGTTTGTGTCTTGCCTCAGACCCAATCAGAATTCCAAAACTAAGCTAATTCCAGTCTTAGATCTCTATATTACTTCAGAGAGGTTGTCCATGTCAGATGACCCTCTATCTCTTTTTCGCCCTATAATTAGAGGCATAAGCCATATTCAGGTGAATCCTTACGTGCATATTCAGGTGAATCCCTATGTGAATCCCTATGTGAATCCCTATATATAAAAACTTCCTTAAAAACAAGGGGAAGATTGGCAGCTGGGACAGCAAGTTGTATATAATGGGCAAAGGGAAACTCAGACAGCTGTGCATTTGGTCTTTTCTGCCTCTTTGGCATATATTTCTCATAGAGCACTCTGTGCGCTCTTCAAGCTTCATATAAGTGCATCTAACTCTTGCTTCTATGCCCACTTGCTTCTGTGGGACAAAGTGGGACTAGTAGCATGATTTTCCAAATCTTCTCATGTTTCTATTTCCATTAGAGGAGGCAACTGAACATACTAACTTACCCCAAAGCTATTTCCTTCTGAGAAGAAGTTCTGTATTCCATCCTGTCTTGGCAGCTGTTGGATTTTGGGTTTGTTTTTTAAGTCCCTATTTCTAGGAAAAGCCATCCCTGTAACATTCTGTTACAGATATTTTCAGAGACAGAAAAGTAAGAGATTTCCTTACAGAACCATTTCTTTTCCCATCTCTTCCAGCTCTGGAGAGAGATACCTTCTGTTACTTCCACCTCAGTTGCTACAGATTTAATAAGGTGACATATGCTTCCTCCATGAATCTCACAGAGCTGTGGATATTTGCAGCCATAACAGGTTTCTCTCTCTTCTCATTGTGCATGAGCTGCTGTTATCCGATGATGGCAATAAAATCCTAGCTGGCATATGATCTTAACCTCCCACCAGGAAGAGAAAAGAGGATGGATCAGAGGTGGATAATTCATCTCAATTCAGCTAGTATGTTAAATTCACAAATTTAAACAATCCTAAATATGGAAATGATTAAACATGCCTTAAAACTTGATTTTTTTTCCTCACCTGGGTGAGAGCAACAGAAATCTAAGCTATATTTGACTTACCAAGTACAACATTTTTGATCAGAACATGTAAAAAGAATCTCTTTCCATTCTTGAATAAATCAGATAATTCCTGTCATTCCTCATATCATTCACATAAGGTATGGGTATTATCTTCTTTTTCTGGATTAAGAAGGAAGAGGCCATGATACTAAAACATGACTATGACTTTGTGTACTTGAAATGTTAAAGAGATTTATTGAATGAGGAGAGCTCAGTATTTTATGAAAACCCCATGTTCTAACATCCAGAAATCAAGGTTGCTCATATCAACTCTTGACTAGGAAATAGGTATATTTGAGGATAGATTGAGCTGTGGTGACTGGAATAATAACTAGCCTCAGATAGCCTCCATTTTACTCTTCTTCAGGGTTTTATCACTCTGGTAAAACTGGCATGAATGTCAAGCAAACCTGCTCCGTACTGCCTCCACTGAGAATTTGGTATATTGGTGTGCAACAAAGTCAATACTCCAGACCATTTACTGTAGCTGGTCAGACTCATATTCAGAAAATATTTCATTTTTCCCAACTGTGTGGTCAAAAGCTCCTAGGAAGAGTTTTCACCAGTCCTGCTTCACTCACTACCATGGATGTGAAAAAATCATGGAATATCGTGATTTAGAAGGAACCCACAAGGATCATTAAAGTCCAACTCCTGGCCCTGCCTTAGACAACCCCAAGAGTCACACCATGTGCCTGAGAACATTGTCCAAACGCTTCTTGAACTCAGACAGACTTGGTGCTCTGACCACTTCCCTGGGGAGCCTGTTCCAGTGCCAAACAGCCCCTGGGTGAAGAACCTTTTCCTCATATCTGACTTCAACCTACCCTGACACAAATTCATGCCATACCCTGTCACTGGTCACCACAGAGAAGAGATCAGTGCCTGCTTCTCCTCTCCCCCTCACGAGGAATTTGTAACTGTAAAGAGGTCTCCCCTCAGTCTCCTCCAGACTGAACAGACCAAGTGACCTCAGCCACTCATACGGCTTCTCCTCCAGGCTCTTCACCATCTTCATTGCCCTCCTTTGGATGCTCTCTAAGAGATCTTGCTCTTTAATATCTTTCTTATATTGTGGCACTCACCTTTTTTACACGTCTTTATCCTTTTAGCTCTTTGCCTTTTGGGTCAATAATAGCATGCACATTTATGGCACAATGTGCCTACTAATGACACTATTCATTTACCAGGTCAGGAGCAGTAATTATACTGCATTGTAAAAACATGAGTCTTTGAAAAGCAGAATGTTTCTTATCAGAATCAAGATACGTCTTTGCTTTGTTCCTTGATAAGAGAAGTTTTGCTGTTGTTTCTGCCACAGATATTGATTCACTGAAGCAGTGGAATGAAGGAAGACCACTTCTGTTGGTGTGGGTCCTGGTTATTGATTATTGATGTTTCTTGATTATTTTTTTCCCTTTTTGGTCTTTTGGGCATAGTATAATTCTGGGTAGGAAGAGAACTGAAGGGGAAAACAAACTTTTTTAAACCTCTACTATCACATCTTACAGATGGACAGAATAGCACAAATAACACTGGGATGTTTGGCTGTGTAGGTCATGTTAAGCTGGGGAGAATGGAAGGGAGGAGTGTTGCATTTGGCCAGCTCCTTTCCTTTCAGGTGTGATGGGGATGTCCTACCAATTGCTAACTGTGAACCCAGCCTCCCTTTAGATTTCTCAGAAATATACTATTGATTTTGCACTATAAAGGCAGAATGAAGTTTTAGTCATAGAAAACACTATGTTTTGAAATGGTTCAAGAAAGATTGGTATGTGGGCCTCAAGTGATTTACAGGGTTCTGTAAAAGGAATTAAAAAATATAATACTGGCCTCTGAAAAACTGTGAAATTCAACATGAGTTTTGGAGGTAACAGAATCATTTTAGCTTTACCCTGAGATTAAAGGTTTGAAGCAAAAGTTGAAAGTATTTCAAGTCCTCGGCTTCACTTCAGCATGTGCTTTGCAATAGGTAGGGAAAGACAGCTTTCTGAAAGTTGTTTTTTAGGTTATGCTTCTTTTTTTTTTTTTCTTAACCTGACAAGTAATAGTTATGACACAGAGAAATGAAATAAAAAGTTGTGTATTGGAAAAATTTGTCCCAAAGCTAGCTGACAGGGATTACAGATTGAAATGATGAAACATTAATTGTATTTGTTTAATAATAAGAAATGAGTTAGATATCTTGTAATTCAGAATTTTTATGGTGTCTTTATTTAAAATACGTCTTCATTAATACATTTTATCCTCCCTGCAATTTTTGAGTTATCTTTCTGATCAAGATGTACTTCCAAATTCCCATCTTCTGGTATCCAAGACAACTTTTTATCGTGAAGCATCTTCAATATTTTGAGTAAATAAGTTTTTAGCCCTTGTCTCTTAGATAGTAATAGCCACATATATCCTAATAGGAACAGTAACCTGTAATTGTTAAAAGGTGTACAAAACTAAGTTGACAAGCAAGGTAATGCAATTATAATTGCGTTAAGATAGTTTTCCCTATTAACCTATAAAATAGTATATAAAGTCACAGAGAAATGCTCTAAACCAAAAAGTTTTGTATGTGGTTTAACTGTTGTTCACCAAAGATGAGACATTTTGGCATGTATTATGTACATATATTTGTCAGTAAATAACAACACATTTCATTATTAAGTAGAAGAATAATGAAATTAGAATATTTCTTCCAAATTTTAGTATTTTTTCTCTATGTAAGACATTCAAAATATTTTTGAAGTGATTTAAGGAGATGATGGATAAAACATTACTAAAAGATGGAACCTCAGAATTTCAGGAAGACTTGACACTCCAAGTAACTGATTTATTATATCTGGTCCTACAAAATATGTTTTCAGTATAAATATACAAACATAACTAAAATAACATTAAAACTTTTGGCTGAAACAGGAAGTTTAAAATCTCTCCTCCCCTCTTACCCTCTCCATTTCTATACAACTATGTTTCTCTTTTCAGTTTTTGATTTTCCTAGTATTATATTTTAGGCTGTTGTTCCTGTGTCTTCAGATTGCACTCAGAACAAATGCATTTTGCATGGATGTGAGGACCTCAGGGGTAGTCAATGTTTCATTCACTTAAGGACTTCATTTTTCTTCACTGCTAATGGTAGCATTGTTCTGCTGTAAAATTACAAGAACAATGAGTGTTTTAGAGAAGATTCAATTTTTATAGCTCTTCCGTATCACAGTGACTCTAACATTGTTTGATCATTATTCAAATAACCTACAGTAAAAGCTTGTAAGTGCCCTGTTCTCAGGAGCTCTTCCAGTAGGACATGCTTCATCTAACTGTCATACTTTTGGAAGTTTTTGAAAAGTGTCAGGAAGGACAGAAAAGATTTCAAAATGCAGCTAGAATTATGATATTAAAAACACAGCAATTCAAATAATTTATGTGCACAAAATCTTGCTTGTGCTTAACACGTATCTTTAACATTAAAGTTGCTCCTTTGTAGGGCACAGCATAATCAGGGTGTACAAGGAGTACCTGCAACAGTAATTCAAATCTCTTATTTCAGAATAAAGCATGAGAAGAAAGTACAGTATTTTTCAGTCAAAGAAGTGGGTGGGTACAGAGATCTGAATTCTACGCCTGCCACTGTTAACATCTCTTCTGTAGTGCCAGGAAAATCATGTAAACTTCACAGCGGGAGTTTTATGGGTCATATGTAATATTTAGGACCTCATGGGAGTTTATTAATTTTAATTTATAAATATTTGCAAAGATCATTATCTTGAGTTTGTAAGTATACATAGGTTATACAAATCAAATTTTCATTCTATTTTTTGGGAATTTAGGTTCATCTCTAGATATTAGGACATGTGGCAGAGTAACGTAAATGTCTTAGAGATACACAAGGATTTTGTGCCTTGCCCTTACTTGCACCCTTTGCCATACCAGCTGCAAATTGCTTCATGTTGCTAACTAGATTTTTTCCTTACATACTGCCAGCTACACAGCTGTCATATAGACAAAAGCCTGTTGCCTGTATTCACCTTTGATTGGAGCCAGTTGATATTGAAACGGTTTTGTCTCCAGAAAATAATGTTAACTCATATGAAAATGATGTTGACTCATATGGAAAAAGTCCACTGAAATCTAAGGAGTGCAACATGGTGTAGGTAAGATAGGAAATAGAGTTTACCATATAGATCTATTCACTGAGTTGCAGTTATTTCTGCCTCTTGCCTATCTGTACTATTTTCCTTCTCCTGCTTAAGTGAAAAAATGTGCAAAATAATAGAATATCTCAATAAATCATATGTCATGTATCCCTCATGCAATGCTAAATTTAAACTATGGCAATAGGGTGGAATATTTCATTATTTCCATGTACCTAAATAAGACATTGCAGAAACTAATTTCTTTCCTTGTTACTTTATATGGGGTTGATTCTCAATCTATTGCAAAAAACCCACATCTTTTCTTGCTCATATCACTAGCTAAAACCAAATAACTTATCTTTGTTTCATATTCCCAAATGATTTTGCACTAGTGGCCATGGGTGTTTTTTTTTTAAATTTTCCAGAGGAGAATGCACTACTTTAAGTTATGTAATCAAACCCAAGAGAAGGTAACATGTTCTCAGGTCAATAAATAAATTTCAGATTTTTTTATCAGCACTGTGCTGGATTAGTTTATCTACTGAGCAGATCTAGAAAGAAAATTTTGTTTTCTGTTATTTGGACAGACTTTGTACTTAATTACTTCTATGCAGTGTATTTTTAGAGCATGCTTTAGCAAAGACTGAACTGGATATGTTTAATAAATGCTACAGTTGTTAATTTGAATGCTCTTTATGATGACTGCAAATTGACTAAGGCCAGTATGAAACTGATTTTGTGTTTATATACCTATATATGTCTATATAAAAAAGAGTCATAGTAGGGACCTTTGCATATAGACCTGAACTCTGCCCGTACTCAAAACATTTCAGGAGGCCCAATTTAGAAGCATTACTGAACTGGAAAAAGATGTTTCTGAGAGCTGCTGTGCAGGAGGATATTGTCAGTATCACAGCAGAAGTCTGTATCAATTCTGCAGTGAAAGCATAGGCTCCATTTCACATGATTATATTTTCTGTCTGTGAAATACTTTGTGCTGATTAGCTGTACTTTCTGCTGCTGGGCTGCTGCATTTTATCTGTGGTATATGATAATGTATAATAAATAAGACACTTTGAATATTTAACCAGTAATCACAGTACATTTATTCACTATCCATATATTATAATGGGTTAATTATGGTTTTATAGTTACTGTAATTTTTTTTTCTTTTGAGGGAGAAAATTTAACTATTTTGCTTGTATGAAGGAGAACAATCTCAGGTATTCTTATCATTCTCTTGAGAAAGTTAGATTTTTCTAACCTGAAGCATCTCTAATTCTGTAAAATAATCTTTTACAGACTGGGTCTTATTTTTTTTAAACTCTGTACAAACAGTACAAGGAATAAGGTACTTGTATAACTTTTTCCAGTTTCTTTGTAGCTATATGATCTATATAGCTATGTATGATCTAACTAAAAAAGACCACAACTGACTAACGTTGTTTTCCATTAATTGTTATGGACCTTGATTAGTCAACTGAGGTTTTTTTCACTCTGGTGGTTTAATTATTTTAAGTTATATATTCAGAAATAATTTATTTGTTAAAAGAGGACTCAATATCTATTGTTATACAATGATAGAATGGCTTGGGTTGGAAGGGACCTTAAAGATCACCTTGTTCCAACCCCCCTGCCACAGGGAGGGACATGTTCCACTAGACCAGGTTACTTGGTGCCCCATCCAATGTGGCCTAAACGTTGCTGTCCTCAGTAAATCTAATACAATAAAGCAGGTATACATTTTGCCACAAAATCCCTCAGTATTCCTCCCAAGCTTCCATATATTCTTCTGTAAACCATCCTTCTATATGTTGATAAGAATTTTGGCTCCTAATGAACTAGCTGGAAAAAGGAGCTTTATATTTGAACTCTTAGTGATTAACATGTGTTTATTGTATATCACTCAGAAACTGAGCTTGAGATAATATAGACTTTTAGAAAATAGCAATGAACTTTAGATAAACATCATTTGTAGCATGGAAACTTAATGTTTTCCACATAAAGCCCACAGGTGCCTGTTGGGGCTGGCCATGACTGGCGGGTTATCAGCTAAATAAAAAGTTTTGAAGACTCTCTTAGGTTTTGTGCAGTATTTCTAACTGTTAAATACAAGAGGGAACATGCTGTACATCTCTGAGATGTTGATACTTGGATCATTGTGCATAATTCTGGACATACATTTTTAGCATATCTGGAAATATGTCCAGCTTGGTTAGCTAGCATTGAAAGGAGACAGATTAGCAGCATATACATGTATTGATTACTTAAACAGCAAGAAGAAAAACGATTTTTTTTGAGATTTAAAGAAAAAAGACCAACCGTGAAGGTGGTGTAATGAGTGGCTTCAACTGAATGCCCGTGCAAATTTCTTAACATTATAGAATGAATCCCATAGGAAATGGTATAAGCCTTTAAAAAAATAAAAATTTCTGAAATTAGTTTGACAAAACTTTAGAAAATGTACTATGGGGAAAGATCCTTCATTGTCATGGAAACTGGATGATCTAATGTTTTCCATCTCCAGCTGTGTTCTATTTCTGCCATTCACTTTCAGGTGAATTTAGAAAAGGGAGGCATTTTTGATTATTTTCACTGTCTGGCATTATGGTACAGTGTACTAACAGCTGAGATTTAAGTACTATCTCAAGTTTATATTTCATTAGGATCAAGTAGGAATTATTGTTTACAATACATGAATGCCTAATTAAAACTCATGGAATAAATCACATTATTAATAGAGCAAATACTGCTATTACTGTTGTTTTCTGCATCATGTGAACATCACTTCTATTATGTTTTGCTAGTTCTGCTGTCTATCAGTCTAATGCAAGGCAAGTCAAAGAACTGAAACTAATATTAATACATTTTATTTATACTTTATCTAAATTATCTCTGACAAGAAAGACCTTGTTTTCAGAAAAACGTAGCTTGTGTTTGTATATCACCTTTTACACAAGATCTTATAGAGTAAATTATTTGATTGGAGCATTCTTTAAGGAATAATATAGGGGATGAAATATGTGTTTCTTTCTGTGAGGTTAAAAATTAATTTGACCTAGCACCAATCCAATGCCTTTTCTTTCAAAGAGGCAACTGTCACCTGATCATGTGAGAAGTTTGTAGTTAAAATATCATCAGAAGTTGTGTTTGCTTAAATTTCAATTAGATATTTAGTCTTTCTTTACACAACTTAATTCAGAAATCAAATATCTATATAAAGAAATAGCAAAAAAATCCAGGGACAGAGTGTATAGGTACTGAAGGCATTCTTAATGCTTGCTGCACTTACCTGCAGTTTCTAAGTTTTCAGCAGAAAGGTTTTACCCTTTGCATTGCTAAAATAATTTTCAATTATGTAAACTTTATGAGTCAGACAGCGTATTTACTAACACATGAAACAGAGCTTATATTGAACATTCAAATTCTGGAAGGAATATTTCAAAAGCTAACATTGCACTTAAGAGTCTGGTATCAGACACCAAGAAGGAAATGAGACTTTTGTCTCACCTGACTTCACATGCTGATTGGAAGCACCATAGGCCTCCTGTGGAATCAGTGGAGTGACATCAATATTTTAGAGCAGAACCACCTGACATGTTTTAGGCAGCTACATTAATTTAAGTGTATTGCTGACCAGAAGTGCTGAGGTAGTAGTAGCTTCATTGTTTTGGGGACCTGGCATTTACAGAGGGATATGAGTGCAAAGGATGCAATTGCTATTCCCTGAAAATTTCCTTGCTGCCTAGATATCCACTTCATGCTCCTGGCTCACATCGCTGCCTAGCATTTTACATGCTGAAGATAATTAACCAGTTAATGGTAATTATAATGAAACTCAGAGTATTCTGAGAAAAGGAGTGTGAGACAAATATTAATTACCTCATGTGAATATGACTATTAGATGCACCAAGATTTTGAATTAGTTGTCTAAATGAGGTCGATGTATCCTTGTTACAGGGATTTGAGTAGTTATTTTGGCACTATAATGTATAGAAATATTTAATGATGATATCAATTCTAAAGAAAAGTTGCTAAAGAATAAATAACTTTTTATAACATTAATAATTTCTTTATTTTTCCTTAGAAGGCAGTTCCTTTTACTTAGATTCTAAGATTCATATATAGAAAAGAAATCATCTCTCAAATAGTGTGATAGAGAAATCCTGTCCTTTTCTTTTCCTTAGTAGTTGATATGTAATGTCTATTAAAAAAAAAAATCTTATTCTTTAATCTAGCTACTATGGTTGTTGATAGGAGCAGCTGTGCTTCTTACGGAATAAACATAAAAAATTTATTATATAAAAGTTAAATGAAATACGTAATATAAGCATAATGAAATTAATATCACCGCAGCCTGAGTCTGCAAAAAGTAAAATGCTGATTGAGGCTACTCAAATAAATCCACTGAAACCCAAAGAAACCTTTGAACCCTCTTTTAATGGGGGGTCCAAGCCCGCAGCAATGTTTGCTTATGATTGGGTGCTTTGACAGCAGTGGAACTTTTCAGAAAGGAAATTTGTCAGATGATTCACTGCAAAAGTAATTTAATGTGGTTTGCAAAAAATGTGCTCTGTACTGTATCATTTGCCATAGAAGCAGCTTATTTCCAACTATACTACATATCAATATACTGCTCTCAGAGTTATTTTTTCAAACACCTTCACTGTTTAACACCATTCAAGTTTCTGCGCTTTGCAGAGATCGATTTCTAAACAGAAAACTTTAAATATAATCTTACACAAAAAATTCTCAGAAAATATTGCAGACTCATAAAAAATAATATTCCCAAAGAGGGTACATTAAAAATTAATCTATTTCAGTTTATTTGAATTTCACTTAAATGTGTCTTACATCCATGAGAGCCTAATGATAGCTACAGTACTGCCGACCTTTGCTTCCCTTAGAGCTCTCAACAGCAGCTGTTGCAACCAAACCACTGAAACGAAAAAGAATCAGCACGAAGCATAGTCACGTTTTCCAGAATATTAATTTAATTTGTGCACTGAAAGAAAAAAAATTAATACTAATTCATTAAAAATAATAAGCAATTCTTGTCAGATTTATTTGTCTAATAAGATGGTTGCATAGATTCTGATTGTGTTTAAAGAATAGCCACAGGAGAAAAATGTATTATACACGTTTAAAATTAAAATTAGATTTATCATTATCTGTTAATTTCCCTTTTCACTTCATTTCTTGTGCTACAGTCTCCAGAAACATCTCTTTTTTTTTTTTTTTTTGTAAAGTAGAAGCCACATAAAAGTTAATTGAATAGCTCTGAAATACTGTACAGAGACAATCACAATTAATTCACTCAAGTAAAAAACATACTTCAACAAATGCTTCAGGACACATATTCAACTGCAATGTCAGACTGTCTGGTTCCAGATAAGTTTTCTTTTCAGTCATCTGGAGGTGCAATGTTAGACGATAAATTATTGTAAAAACATCAAGGATATTTTTCAGAATATGTATACATGCACACACACACATATATTTAAAAATATATTTAATAATTAACACGAATTTATGACTGTCCTAAAGAAGAATTGCTCTTTTTCATATTTGGCTTACATTTTGAAAAATAAATCCATCAGCATCTTGTAAATTAAACAGGTCATAGAAATCTGTGGTTAAGTACGTAGGTAGCTGATAAATCATGGACACCTACATTTTTATGACTCAATTTGCATACTGCTTGCACTTCTGAGAAATTCCTGCTAGTTCTGGAACGTCTTGTCACCTAAAAAACTTGTAGTACTGTATGAGATCCTTGGATGAAGAACTCTGGGGCAGTAGGTGTGCTCAGAGACAGAGGACACTCAGAGAGACCCAAAACCAGCACAAGGCACACTGACCAAGGATGTGCTCGCTCAGAAACACTTATAAGACACTCCTAACAGCTTAGTTATGAGAATACACAGCTGCAGCCTGGGATCTTTCGTTCCTCTGTTAGCAAAAACATAAGAACATCCTGGAAGGTGACCATAGTCAAAGGCTCAAAGCTGATCACAGAGACACCAGCAGAGCACTCCAGGTAGTGGTCACTACTTCCTGGAAACACCTGGGAGGTGGGGGATGCCCCAGTCAGAGATGCCACTGAATCAGTGGAAGCAGGAGATGAAGGAACGGGAATACATACCAAAATGCCAAAACCTCCAAGGAATTTTCTCTGCTGGTGATATGGCCGGGAATTTGGTGGAATCTTGGAGGAGGACCATCTATTTGTTGACTTAGGTATCCCATATACTGCTTAAAAACATATTGAGTCGAATTCTCAGATTCCTGAATCTTCTAATTTGCTATATAAGAATGGTTAATGATTAACTTTGTATTTTATATCCCACTGCATGAACTACTTACTTAGGAAGCAGTTGTCCTTGTTCCCATATCTAAGTTCTTGAAAGGAAGCAAGATTATCTTGCTGCTTCACCCTTAGCATAGTCAGCTCCTATTTTCTGATTTTATGGTATTGTTTATTAGAAGGTGGGACAGGCAGTTGCACCTGTTTTTTTCTCCTTTCATTTAAAAGAATTGATGTTCTCTATTTGCACTTAGAAGCTTAGTTTCTAGATTAGAAAGAAACTATATCTCGATATATTGTTTAAAACACTCCGAGAACATTTAGTTGTAAACATAAGTGAAAAATTTCCATGCAACTCTCTATATTGAATAAAAATATTTTATTATTGCTTTTTCATCCCCAAATAGATCATTAATTACTTAATGAATTAGTAGATTATTATTGTATAAGCTTGGCAAGCACTACTGAATTTATTGTAGTCTTGTACAGCACTGTAACTCTAAGATGCTCAAATCCTGACAGAAATAATCACTTACAGGTTGTAGAGGAGAGTAATAAAGTAGATCTTCTTCCAACACAATATACTATGGAATTGGTTTAATGGTGTCCAGCTGTCTTCAGAACAGTGCAGTCAGTATAGTCAATGTGATGGATGTAATGCAAGCAGGTGAAAGAGGCAGGGAAGAATCAGCTGGCTCTTTCTCGTGGTTTTGGTTTTGGAAGAAGCCTCTCTGTGAATATCATAAGTGAAGTGCAAAAAATATGTCACCTTCTCAGCAGAGTGTGACTTATTATCATCTTTATGGTTATTGTAATTAAATTTTATCTGTGAGAAAAGAGAAGGAACTGAGAAGACTCAAGCAGGACTGGAGGTGAGGTATACTTTGGAGCAAGAACATGAGTAACTGAAAAATTGAATGGATTACTAACATTTCAGGAACTGCTCATGGAAGTGTTGCAATTCCAAGGTTCACTCATGATAGGGATACAATTCTAGGGTAATTAGTTGAGTAGAAGACTAATAAAGGAGCAATAAGTTTCAAACGGATGAGGTTGACAATAGCTAATGGCTTGACAAGACAGCACCTTTTTTGTTTTTGTTGACTTTAGGCTTGTGTTTCTTGACTTTTTTTTCCATTTAGACAAAATTCTGTCTTTCAGAGAGGTGTGAACATAAATCGAGTATGACCAGATTCACCTATGTGGGAGAAAAGTGTGAAAAATATTAGTAAGATCATTAAGTGTAGCCAATTTTAAGTTCAGGTCTTCCAAAGGGATTTTCCCTCCTGGGAAGAACTTAAGAAAGCTTTACAGGGGAGTTCAGAGTCTAGAAAACCTGCCTTAAAGTTTAAGATCCAGCATATTTAAATAAGGTGAAATGTTTACTTGATAATGGTTGATAGGTGCCTGCTCTCTGACAAGTTTTTTTAGGTGCAACAAAATCCATCAGCTGCAAGGAAAACAACATCTCAGACTAGAAGAGGGTGAAAGGTTTATTCTAGGATTGGGTGACTTGAAATCAAAATACTCTAAATCACAATTGAAGGTTTTTCAGAAGATTATTTTTCAACTCAAAAGCAATTTATGGTCTTGATGTAAGAAATCTTCTGGTCTTTGTAATCTGAGAGAGCAGATGTGTTGATAAGAATAATTCCTTTACAATTTAATTTATGAACTAACTAAAGGCAAAGTAGAGGACATACATATACAAAAAATCTATATCCTCAGAGATTTGTGACAAAGGGAGATAAAGAAGGTTGTACTAAACATAAGGAAGTAAGTGTCTGAGTGGAGATAAAATTGTTATATAGGAAGAGAGTATAAATGAACATAGCAGTAATGCAATCTGCTTATAGACACACAGCAGGTCAAAGCTGTGAATATGTCAGTCAGCAGGGTCATTTTATAGATATTTCCCCGCCGAGATATTCTCATCTGAAATGCTCTTTATTTCTTGTGTTTATTTCTCGTGTTGCTTTATGTATATTGAACTGGCATTTGTTTGTCAACAGAAACATGAAGAAGTGGCAACATTAATTGTGCACAAGTAGGTGAACATTATTTCAGTTTTAAAACAAACTTTCTGAATTAGTTTCAAAAATTCATCTTGCTAATAAAATATTATACACAATGATGTTATTTAATTTTTTCCTCTGACATTTGTTTTGTATGACATTCATTTCTTTCTCCAATGAACCAGATTACTGGATTTTTAGAAAATTTGCTTTTTTTTTTTGACATCCATTAGTAATGCCTTTTGTAGCTGCAAGCAATCAAGAATAAATATTTTAATTCAAGCAAATTTTCAATACCAAGCATTTTGAATTTTATTGATTTTATCATTAATTTTGCTTTAAAACAAGCCTTGAAGGCTTAGCTATCTTACCTGAAAATATAATTTTAAATCTTGTGTATTACTAAAATGTGTACTACTGTATATTCTGCACTGTATGCATTACATGCCTTATGTTCAATTTTAGTGGTAGATATGTTTTCTGTGCATTTTAAGAAGCTCACCCAGACGGTGTGCGTTGCAGTTTCACCACTTCAGCCACAGGTAGCTTTTTTCTATGGCCCTCACCAAAATATTTATCAAGATTCTCATCAATTTGTCTGTGTGCTTATCAGTTCATCTCATAAATGATGAGGCAAAATGGACTCATGGCTTTAATATATATGACTTGCCTGTTTTTCCTAGCTGTTAAGACTTGCATTTAGCTGTGCTGCAAAGTGATTTTTGAAGTTCTTCCTCCCTTTAGTAATTCAGTTAGCGTCATCCTGACAAGTTCATGCTTACTGGGGGGATATGTAAATGTCAACGTGTAAACAACTATTGGCACAACACCCCCAGTGCTTCAGGGTCTGGAAAATCACTGTTAACACATCACCTTACTCTTGGTGTAGTCCTTTTGAAGCTAATTGGATACAAACTTATAAACTCTGTATTATATAAAAATGTAAGTCAATCATTACTAACATTAGAGGTTTCCTTGGCTACTGATGGAATGGGAAATATTGTGATGATCACCACCTAATATCAATATATCATCTGACTTCCAAACCACAGGAGAGTGATACTTATTGTTTCTGTCTGTCAACTCAAAAATTTTCTGTTTTATAACAAGACTCATATACTTGTTAGAACTCCTGTGCCCTTAAATTATTTGCAGAAATACTTCATAAATTTTTTGTTCTAATCTTATTTAACAAAGGCTTTTCCTTATATGTTTCTGGTTCCATGGCTAGATTTTTGTTAACTTCTAGCTTTATGTTAATTATTCTCAGCTTCCCCTCTTTTCCACTTGTTATGTTTATGTAGCTACATTCACTTAACACTCAAGTAAAGGATAGTTGCTAAAATGTTCTGAAGAGTACTTGATCAGAATTTCCACTTTTCAATTCACATTTTTTCCCCTCATTAGTTTTGGCTCCTGATTAGGAGTTGTTTTCAGCTTTGGGGCACAGATTACTGTAAAAATCATCATATATGCGTTATGGGCTTGTACTTGACTGTCATTCATATAACATATACAAAGTAATTGTGATAGGATTTAGATCCAGTTCTTCGTCATCCTCTCAGGATAATACCTGTCTTCTGTTGATGAAGTATTTTTTTCTCACTATTGTCAGCTTTCTAAAAAATTCTAGGGACATTTTGGCATCAATAGCTTGACATGTCCAGTAGGTGTGGCATACATGCTTATTCTAATGTTTCCTCATGATTAAAAAGGTTTTATTTTGTTGTTCTATAGGTGATAGTCTTAATGAATTTGTCATTTACTTATCTAGTGTGACTGGGTGCTTTGTAGATAGGCTGAAGCTCAAAAACCATCCCTGAAAGTGGTACAGCTGATTGATGCCCTGGTATATGACACAAAGAATGTGCATGATGATCCTCATGGGTGACTTGGAAATTATAGCAAGCTTGTTGTCTGTTTTTTTTTTTTTTATATCAAAACATTTGAGATAATTTCACTGAAAGTTCTTCTGAAAACAGAAGATAGGTAAAGGAACTAAAGGAAAGTCATTTAGTAAAGTGAATTATGTGACCTCCATTTAGCGACATGAATTGTAAGAAATAAGTCTTTTTAGATCCACACCTTGGTAAATACTCACTTCCAAAATGTGATCAATAATGTCTTCAAAATTAGTCATTAGTTCTTAGTGTTCTGCACTCATATGTAACTGCAAAGGGGTTATTTGACAGTCATTAATTCTGATATATGTCGTTACCAACAGCAGAAGCTCATCAGGCAATTAATTATATCTTGTATCTTGACTTTAGAAGTCAGTATGACTGTGTATCTATTTCTTATAGATTTTTTTTAAGGTTTAATTATATTCTATCAACAGAGATCATCAAAGACCAAATCTCTCTCTTATTTATTGGTCTCTCAATGGACATGTCTGTTTGTCTTGCTCTTTGGGCTGGGTGGCCACTGAAACAAGTGTGTGAATAGATGTGGTTACCGTTTTCTTTGCTAGTTTTCTTTGCTGACAGTTTGGACAACCTTGTCTGACAGTTTAGAAACTTTCAAAATACCTTGCCTAAACTTTTCTACCAGTGAGAAAACCAGCTCCTTACTTGAAATTAAACTCAGTGGATTAAAATGCAAAGGAAAGCATCATTTTTTTTCTCCAAAACTTTGTTGCTTTGCACAATTATTATTTAAAGCTGCCTTCTTATAGGCATAATAATATCTGGCAGATATTTTGCAAGACTGAAGCTCCTAGTGTTTTACTACTTGCTACAGGATATACAGATGAAGTGTCCCTTAGGTCACTTTCTTACTTCCCTAGTATTTGCACACTTTCAAGTCAAACAGCCTATTTTTCTTTCTGTCCTTTTCCTTTAGGCTCCTGTCTACTCAGGAAAAAAGCCAACAAAGCAACAAACCACAAACCTTTGCATGCCCTTAATGTGAAAAAGACTCCTTTCTTGAGAGAGAGAGAGAAGAAAGACCTTTATAAACCAAAATGAAATGTTTATACCCTATAGGGAAAAGTGCAAAGGTGATTCCATTTAAAGTTTTCCAAATGAATGAGATCATGTAATAAAACTTACTAGAACACATAAATTCTTACCATATAAAAAGTTCAGTCAAGCAGGGCTATGGTCACATTTATTTGAGACGCATTCGATGTTGCAGCATACAGAAGAATTCTTTGTAGCTGAATTCACCCATTTACTAAATATGCATACTCTGATTTAATATTACAGTTTGTTCAGATGAAAATCCTTTGGCTCTTCTTAGCTGGGTTGTGCTGCTAATTAGTGTCTTACCTTCAGAAATGTAAAAAATTTCTCTAAGGAGATCATATACCCTCAAATAGAGCATAGGATGAAAGGTGCTGTAATTGAGTCCAATCCCTTACCTTGGGATGCAACTGATACTGTTCAAAGGTTTACAAAATATTGTGTGCTACAAAGCACTGTGGTTTTGCCTGTTTGTTTGTGGTTTCTTTTCTTCTTACACTTAAAAAAAAATGAGACTCATAGTGTTAGATTTCAGGGAAAGAGAAGAAATTACCAACTTCACCAATATCATATATTTTAAAAAACACTCATAGATAAGAATGACAAGTGACCTAAAAAAGTGGACCAGACTTTATACTCCAGAGAGAATAAGTCCCTGGCAATCTGACATACCTAAAATTCATTCTTGTCCTCAATTACATCAGTTAGGCTATCCATGAAAGGGTAAGTAAGATGCAACAATAAGACAGCTGAGATTTTTTTCATACCATCTGGAGCATGCTTGTCCTCCTCTCAAAAATCTGTTGCTAGATAGAGCCAAATTCTCACACATCAGTGAAAACTAAAGTCTAGCAAAGCTAAAATCAAATCATGCTTCTGGAAAACAAGAATGTACATGTGATCACTGAAAGTCACAAAGCACAGGACTAGTTAAATAAGATGGTAGAGTGAGCAGGTTCCAGGCCTTGGTTTTCAGCATTTCCTTATGTGCGTTAATTAAACAGAATTCTATGTGCTCGTGTCTCAAGTTTATATTTCTATACCTTGGGCAGATGACACCTTGTTTAAAAGTGCTGTTTCTGTTGTAAAACAATGCAGGTTTCATGCTTTTGCTACCATTTGGAACGCAACCATAGAAAAGTACTTCACAGATGATTAGGTAACATTTCAGTTTTCAGCCTCAGTTTTTTCATCTTGCTACAGCATTATCCTGTAGTTTAAGTTTTTCCTTTCTCTCTCTGTTTATCCCTAATTACATAGAGTCCTAATATTCCCTCTTGACTTTCATTTTGCATAGCTAGGGAAGCCAAGCTGTTTTAGTAATACTTTTTAATGACAATCTCCATTTTCTTAGTCATTCCAGGTTTTTGTTATGATTTACTTTTCTTTGAAGACAAGTTAACAAAAGTGTACAAAGTATTCTAAAAGTAGTCTTACAGTGCCTCATATAATGGTACTAATACTTCTTTCTGTTGCCAAAAGTAACTTTTTGATTAGTCCTAGAACCACAATTGTCTTTTTCACTATTTCTCACCTTTGTATTATACTTTGTATCACAGCATTGTGATTGGCTACTGCGTGTATCCTGAATTTGATTTAGAAATGTCTCCCTGCCTCCTCTAACAGCTTCAGTCAAGGACCACATATTTTGTAGCAAAAGGGCTTGCATTTAAGTAAGATTACATTTTTTAATTTTAAAATTCCCTGTTTCTGTTATTGTGTTGGATTTTTAATGTCTGGAAACCCTCAAATTCAGCTGATAAACATGAATGGTTCTGGACTGCACATTTCTGTGTTTAGTTTCTGCTATACACTGTATAACTTTATAAAACAGCACTTGTGCAGCCAAGTTCTATGAATAAGACAAACAAAAACTGAAGTTCAAAAGTTCTGTTCAGGCCGGTTGTAAAATCATAGGTTTGGATTTTTTTTCTGCTAAGTATGTAAATCATCGAAGTAATACTTAACTTGTATGTATGTTTGTAAGAAGCAATGAATCTATCAGTGAATGGAGGGTAAAACATGGTCAACTGCACAGAACTCACCATTTGATACTTTAGTGAACAAAAAAAAAATAAATTAGATATCCCATTGGAAAGCAAACATATTATTCTGTGAAAATACAACAACTCCTTTGGCTGTATAGTTGCACCTATAGCAGTGCACCTTGTCTAATGGTATAGGACTATGATGTATAATGATAAGGTAAAAGTCTGGTTCCTCCTGCCTTTTGAAGCACCATCCTTGTATTTTCTTTTCTCACTCCACTGACTCTTTCATTATGTAAGCAAGGCCACACAGATCAGAGACTTCAGTACTTCAGTGTCCTGTCTCTGACAGTGATCAGCAACAGAGGTTTAGGAAGAATATGAACAGCAGTAAAAGTGTAGAACAGCTTAGCTGCCAAGAAAGAAATTCAGGAAATGTTGGAGGCATGTTGCTGATGCCTTGCCTCTGGTATACCTGTTCTCCCGTTTTTAAGTAAATTCCTTGTTCCTTTAGTATTTTAGCATGCACAGGCTACTACTGCAACATTTGAATTATGTCATTCATGGAAAAAAGTGTTTGCTTTTTGCTTGTTTTAGAATCTGTAATTGGACAGCTTCATCACATATATTCAGTTTTGGCGAGATGCTGTGTTTCCTGTTTATCTTTTCATTTTCATGCATGATTTTATGAACTAACATCTTCTCCCGTCAGCCTACACTGTTTCTTTTAAACATTTCAAAGCATTGATCTATGCTTTTGACCACTGTTGACCACTAAGCTGATATTTCAGAAAAGTAGCCATGATGTCTCAGGCTTTTGAGTAGAAAATAGGTTATTTATGGCCTTTTATAAGTTAAGTGTACTAAGGTTTATTTTTCCCTTTTATGGTTTTTTTTTTTAGCATATCAGCCAGCTTATTATCCAAACATTATTGTAAGATCTCTATAGCAATTCTTAGTGGTCAGTTTTCATTGTATTCTAAATAACCATGAAAACTCCCATGTCACTATTTCAGTCTGTTTAGAAGCCATCTATGAATATACTCAATATTATCAGCGCACATATTGTTCTCAAGAAGGAGAAATAGGAAACTTGGAAGTCCAGTATGTATTTTTACAATTCTACAGCCATTATTACCCATCCAAACTTCCCAGGTTCACATGGTGGTTTAATTTGTCATAAGGTAACTGATGCACAGTTTGATCAAAGAAGCGCAATCTTTCTCTTATTCTGCTTTCTTGACTTTTCTGTTGCTTTTAAGGACCCTTTTTCTTGAGTATTGAGTCTATTTGGTAACCTGCTCCCTACCCTACCAACACTGGCTTTAAGGATGGTATAAAATCCATGTGCAGTGTGATGGAAGGAGAGAGAAAGGTAGAGAAGCACAGAGTTATCCTTGTTTTTAAAGTGTTTCCTTCTTCCTTCAAATGTGATCCCCAGATATTTAGTCCCTGGTAACAGAAGTGCCGCTTGGAGGTCCATAATGTTTACTACTCTGTGTACTCAACTGTCTTTATCTACTTTGATATCCTGATTTAACTTTTACTGAGACCACAAGAAAGTCTCACCCTGGCTTCACTAGGAGATAGATCAGACCCTGTTAATTCTCTTATAGACTATTGCCTTTCTCCAACTTCATTCACTAGTTTGGTGATTTCAAATATCCAAAAGAATTCCAGCCTAATTTGCCTAGTTGCTATATCTTGGATTTGCACAGCTTAAAAAAATTGATAAAAAACGTGTAGGTGAATGAGCTAGGACATGTAGTATGACTCTTCAAAACTCTGGTTTATAAACCTGACAGATTCCATCTCCTACATCCAGCTTCAATTCCTATGAAATAATAAAAAAAAATAGGGAAGAAGTAAATCTATACAGGGCCCTACTGTGCTCTACAGAAGAGTTCAATGCAATCTTTTCAGTTGCTGTACTTAATTTCCAATCATCTGGGCATTAGTACTATTGCATTTATTGAAGAGATGGAATGCCATCACACAGTAGCTTAGGATAAACGGTTATGTTCAGGATGGGACACAAGTGAATAGCACATGGATCTGTTTAATCTGATAATATGCTATACTTTTATTAAATTATCTAGAATTAATATTATGTGAATGCTAAATGAGAGTAGTTGCTAATACCTGAGTTGAAAAAAAAGGGGTAAAATATGATGAGTCCTAGAAAAATACCATCAATATTGAATATGATGAAACAGAGCTTTAAAAATGCAAGTGACTGTCTGTGTTCAGGAAGATGAGGAAGTGTGTGCCTAACTTTGAATATGTGAGTCATCAATTAGCCTGCTCAGAATACAGTTTAGATGACACATTGTCTTTGACAGCTGAAGAATTTTTTGGTCCATTCTCATCTGTCCCATATCCTGTCTCACACATTCCCACCTCTAAAGACACAATTTACCATCCCTTTGGGTAGATGTGCTGCAAGTGCTCAATCATAGCTTCTTCATTTCAGGCAGTGCATCCTTGAGCAGCATGTTGGATTTTTATTAGATATTTAATAAATAAACAGTAGTTGAGTTGAAGTGAAAACATAGATCCCGGGGACCCTGTACTTTGTATTTTCTGTGCTCTCAATAAGGGTTCTGCTGGGCCATAGCTTTCAATTCTGTTATTTGTTATTGGTATTGGATCCTTGTGAAGGGAATATCTGAAAGATATTCCTTAAGAAAGGTCACAGATAATGTGTTAGGCTGCTTATACATTACTGGACTTCAATTTATTGTAGTGAAATTACACTATAAACAGGATTGCTTTTACTCTCTTCTTCATTCCTTCCATCTTAACTGTACAGTGCTTAGGAATAATTTGCTAGTTATGCATCTGTACACTATACATAATTACAAATAGATAATATGTAGGGGTTTTTTTACTTTTAAAATAGTTTGGATTAGAGATACTTTACTAGTCGTTCAGACTTCTATTTTTACCCTCAATGCCCTTAAACACCTACACCAACTGTCTTTGAAGCCTGTGTAATTAGCTCCCATAGGCAGCTTGAGCTTTTGTTTGAAGCTTCATTTAGGAGAAAATCCCTTGTGAACCATTGTATTTTTTTTACTTCATTTGCCAGGCTGAATCACAAACTCCTATACATATAATGCTTACACAGCTAAAATAGGTATCTCTTACCTTCTCCTGTTAGTTGTCTTATTTTTTTTTTTTTTCTTTGACTAATGACAGGCTCCTCATTCTTATACCTCTTAGGTAAATTGGGCAAAATAGACTTTCCTTGCTGAACCATTATTTTTGGGAAGTAAATTTTTAAATGAAATCATATTGTAAATAAATTAGTTCATCATGTTTTCTGCTTGGTAAGGTATTTATGTAGCCTCTGGCTTGAATGTGAATGTTCCTACATATGAAAACATGGCTTAAAAAGAAAATTATAATTATATCTTTTTTCTCATATTTGTTAGTTTTTCCCTTGGCAAGTTCCATTATGAAGGGCAAAAGATATTAAACATATTTTTTGAAGACATTTTATTTTCCTCACATTATTTTTGAATAGCTGAATGGTTGAATAGGCTTTCTATCTGAGGCACAAGTATGTAAAACTAAAATATTCATCTAACAGAATATAGAATGTAGTAAAGTCTAATATAACCTAATGGTATAGTATTCCATTACCAAAAAGGCAGGGTTTATTCCTTAATGGTAGAAAAAGAGGAATTTTAATCAAGTTTTTACTGTTTGTTTTTTTTTTTTTTCTGTAAATTGCTTTACAGTGAATTAACACACTTAGCAACTTGAAAGAACAAAATGTAAATGCTAAAATTTTAGCTGAAGCTGATGTTATTTTGGGATGAATAGCTGACTAAGGTTGCAGTAAGCTGTGAAAGCACAACTGAGAATGTTGAGAATGATCAGAATGCAAAATATTTCAGATTTCCTTGTACTGTAACTACAAGTTTTTCGTAATTTGGAGTGCCTGGATTATTTGACCAGCTAGTCTGAATATACTATATCTAAATTGGACTGTATGTTACTGAAACATCCTTTTCTCCCTGAAGAAAATTGTATTACCAGAATGTTTATGTAACATATTTGAAATTTGGAATCATGTCTCTCTTCCCAATAAATGACTTATGGGCCACTGTACATTGTGCAAATGTTACTAGGAATTGAGCCTTCATTTACCTTTAAAGAAAAAAATATGCTCTTAAAATATTCTTATTCCTTTTTAGTGTTATCATAAAAGCCTTTACTTTCCAACAGTTGTATTTAATTTTGACACAAGGTGGTTTTTTCCTCTCTCTTCTTTTTTTTTTAGTGGTCTTTAAATGTGTATTATTTTAGGTTCAACAGCTTTTTATGACAAAGGTTAAAAATTGCATTTCTCTATTCTGATTTTAGCATTAAAAAAGAACTATTATGGAGTTTTAATTTTCATTTTGGCTTTAGTTCCCATAAAAATATAAATTACCTTTAACGTATAATATAATTTTTTTTTTTACTGTGAAAGTCTATAGACAAATAATATTGGGGTATATTTTGACTGAGGATGAGGAAAGGAACATTTATCGAAGCTGTTTCCCAGATTTCTGAATATTTGCTCTTCTGATCCTTATACCTGGTGTGTGTAAAATTAGTTGCTTACATAACCTCCCATTTTCTCTTTCTAATTCTAAATAAATATTTAAATTTGGATTCTGAGGACTTCTAAGAGTGCAAGTTACAATGAAGCCCTTTTGGAACTAGAGTAGTACTTTAATTTCCTGGCATAACAGTGTGTGGAAACTGGGGAAGAAGGTGCTGCAATTCGATTGAAGGGTGAAAAGCGTGTGGAAGTTTAAAAGTTTAAAAACTTTGATCTAAGTGATTTGGCTTGATGTACATCAGGTGATCATAAAATTGGGTTTTCCCCTTAGCTGCATGGCTCACAAATGATTTGCATTGTTTTTCCTTAGTAAATTTTCAAGATATCTCCTCGTACTAAATAACTTGAATAAAGAAGAAAAAAAGGTGACTGAAGATGTTATTAAGGAGGAGATATAGCAAATTAGATGAGGGGCAATAGCTAATGTTTGATACAGCTGTGAGTGTTATCAGTTGTAATCTCAGTAAACAAAAATTTCATGTGGTAATACGAAAATGGTTCCTTAATAACCATGTGTGACTTTCAAGTGTATATTTAAGCACTGCTTGTTTGGGAAACATGTTTTTCTTGACTCACCAGCTGAGAATCTCTTAGGAAGTGCAGAAAGCAGTACAGCAATACAGATTCTATTGAAATGAAATGAACTCAAACAGGAATCCCTTTTTCTCTCCTGCCCTCTGTAACTCTGTGTATTTAACACAGCCCTGCATTTTGACCTTGTGAACATAAGCCAGTTGGTCTGTCAGCTCACATTAATGCTTAAACTCTGTAAAATTTCTTAATGAAGGCATCCAAGTTCAGACCCTGTTAGGGAATGGGGTTTTCAAGATGGATTGCAAAAGATGCCTACTCAAGTCAGTTGGTAATGAGCAGTGCCTGAATGTCTCTTAGAAAAATAATAATTTATATTTCACTAGCACTTAAGAAAGTTGTTATGCTTGCCAGCATTTACCATTTTGTAAATTGGCTGGATCTGGTCTGTTGGACTAGCTATTGTATTTGGGATAATAATATAGTACTTCAGCAAACTATTTCAAAACACATATTGGCAGGAAAATCTCACAATAAAACCATTGACTTTTGAAGTTTATTTCTCTGTTTTGCTTTGGCATGTCAGTTTAAGAAAACAGGGTGTAGAAGTATTTAACAAATCTCAATTTCCCATAAGATTTATTATAACGGGCTTTAACTTAATTGTATCTAAGTTAGTAGACAATAAATTGTCACAGCAATCTGTATTCTTTCATGAGGCACCCTTACACCTTAGAAATATGTATTTTTCTAGTATTCAAGGCAATGTGTGCTCACAGCCCAGAAAGCCAGTCCTATTCTGGGCTGCATCACAAGAAGTGTGGTCAAGAGAAGTGTTCATGCTCTTCTACTCTGCTCTCATGAGACCCCACTGTCCTCAGAACAAGTAACACATAGACCTGCTCCAGGAAGAGGATCAGTCCCCTCTGGGGACAGGCTGGGAGAGTTTGTGTTATTTAGCTTAGAAAAGAGAAGGTTCCAAGGAAAACTCATAGCGCTTTCCAGTACTTAAAGGGGAGACTACAAGAAAGTCAGAGATGAACTCTTTAGGAGGGAGCATAGTAATAGTGAGGGGCAATAGTTCTAAACTGAAAGAGGGTGGATTAGGATAAGATAAAAGGAAAAGAAAAATTATGTTGAGGGTGGTGAGGCACTGGCACAGCTTCTGCAGAGAATTTGTGGATGCTTTATCCGTGAAGGTGTTCAAGGTCAGGCTGGGTGGGGCTTTGAGCAGCCAGGTCTGGTGGAAGGTTCTCTGTCCGTTGCAAGGGGGTTGAAACTAAAGAATCTTTAAGGTCTCTTCCAACCCAAACTATTCTATGATTATATGATTCACTTTCTATGTCATTTAAGGCTGTGCAACATATCCAGAATACTAATTGTGACTCAGTTAAAATAACAGTTAAATGGAATCTTATATTTGTAGGCAGACTCTTGGGATACTCAAATTCAGGGTTAGAAACTGAAAAATTGAGTGAATAATGCAAAATAAATTTAATAAATATCAATTTAAAAATCAGAACCCTCCAGGAACATTTAATCAATACTCAGTTTCCTTACAGTTTACAAAATATCTTTAGGCTTAGGGCAATTTTCCAGTCAAATTTTATGAATATTGATAAAAATATGTAAAAGAGTATTTACCGACTCAGAAGTCATGAAGTCTTGTTAATATGAACTAAAAAGATATATTTTAAATTTAAAAACATTTACTCAAGATACATCAATCCTATAACAACTGTTTTATTAGTCCTTCAGTGTTTCCTGACATTTAAATTATTCCATGAAGCCTCTTATTAAAATAAATTCAAAGCTCTCTGAGTTATTTTGCAAAAATTCTTTGATACTGTTTTGGAAAATAAGCCAAAACCAGCTGAGGCATTATCAAGGAAAAAAGGCCTTGCTTCCAGATCATGCTTTAAACTTGTTGAGGTCTGAGTCAATCCTCTTTTTGTCTCAAAGTTCACTCTGGACATTTGGAGGGCAGTGTCATCATTCCGGCTCTCAGGTTTTCAGAGAGAGAAAGAACATTCGTGCCAGATGGTCTCATCCTTTTTATCAGATATGTAATGGTGATAGACAGCATGTGAGTTAGGCAGCAAGAAAAGAAGGAGACAGAGGCAAGGAATATAGGTGTAAAACATATCCTTTAAGTCTTCATTTTTTTCAGAATAATGGAATAGATACCAATGCAGGGCAGGCACCCTTTGCATCTCAGAAAGCAATGTGTGTTAGTTCTAGACTTTACAGCATACAAAGGTGCAACATGAGGTGATGTAAAAAGACACTATATTTTCTCAACTTTAATTATTGTTCTACCAGAGCTTTTATGATTTTCTAAGATTCTAATTAATCCTGAAAGATTTCAGAGAAATATCAAAGAATGAAGAAGAGAAGGCTCCAGAGAGACATGATTGTGGCCTCCAGTGTATAAATGGGCTTATAAGAAAGAAGGAGAAAGACTTTTTTTTTCAGGGACTGTAGTGACAAGACAAGAGGCAATGCTTTTAAACTGAGAGAGAGTAGATTTAGATTGGAAAAAGGAAAAACAAAAAAAGATGAGCACTGGCATAGGTTGCCCAGACAAGTTGTAAATGCCCCATCCCTGGAAGTGTTCAAGGCCAGGCTGGATGGAGCTCTTAGCAACCTGCTGTGGTGGAAGATGTCCCTGTTCATGGTAGTAGAGTTGGAACTAGATAATCTTTAAGATCACTTCCAATCTGAACCTTTCTATGTCTCTATGAAATGCTCTCTGTCCTAGTAGTAAATAAGTTGCTTGTGCAATTCTTTTTACTTAGTGAGAACACCATCAAAAGTAGACCAAGATGCACAGAGGGCTTGTTAAACAAATTATTTTATTATTGTTTAGTATATTTTAACTTTTCATGTCATAACAAGTTGTATAATCATTGGCAGAGTCTTAGAAATAGACATATTCTTAAACAACCTCCAGATCAGGTATGACTACAGATAGTATTACTTGTTTAGTTTGAGATCGATATGCCGTTGGTCTCAATTCATGATGCAGAAGCTGCATCATACATACCCCACCATAATATATATATAATACACCATAATATACCATAATAGTCCTAAAGTCAAGGACAAGTTGATTTTTGCCCTTGTACTCTGATCCTAATAAAACTTTATTATCTGTCACTTATTTTAGAGCTTGGAGCATGGCTTTCCTATTCCTATATTCCCTATTTTCCTACATGATTGGTTTGCCTTTGCCTTTGTTTTGGATTTTCTTTTTTCTTTTTCTTTTTTTATTGAGATAGTGCTTTTGGCTTCATTTTGGATTCATTTCATTTGACTTTAAATTCTACAGTGTAGAAGTCTGTATGTTAGCTGTCTAGTCTTCCTTAAGAGGAAAAGGAGAGAAATAAGCACTGTTAGGGAAAAAAAATTAATCTCTTTCCAGGAGAGACATCTACAATTTCTTAGATTCTCTAAGTGCCATTTCTTTGTGGTGAGTTCAAGGGACTGACTGATGACTTAGGGAGCGTGCTCACGAGTACCTAAAGTACTGGTTTTTTTCAATGAGGTGAGATCACCCAGTCCCTTGAGTTTGTTGTTCCATTTGTTTTAATGAAAATTTAATATCTTTTAATGTAAAAAAGCCAGCTATTCTATTGATAAGCACATTGATAATGTTTTTAGGCTGCTTTTCTCCTGGCTTTACAATTGAGTCTTGATAATGATGATGATGATTGTTGGTTTGGATATCTTAACATGTAATGTTCACTATAAGGCAAAAGTTTTGATTTCATTTAGTATTTTTGGAAACTAGCTATGTAAATGAATGATCCTTCTATTTTTTTCACAAAGAATTGTCCAAAAGAGATGTAGATGCCAGTACTTAGCCATGAGGACTGTGATAGTTTATTCACACTTTACACAACAAGTTCAAAAATTTTAACTTTATTGTGAAGCTCGTCTCCCTTGGCTCTGTTCATAGTCCATGAAGAGAGATGGGTTCTCTAGGGGATGATTCAGAGAGCCTAAACTTAGTTTTCTGTACTGAACTGCCCATTAGAATCTTCTGCCTCTCTCCACTGACTGTAGAGGGAACCTGGGGAGAGCAGATTCTCCAGTCTAACTTACAGAGTGTTTGAATAACTCCTGTAAGTACACAGGAAATGTAATGCTCTAGAAACACTTGTAAATCAGTGTGCCCCCATTAAGGTATATGTTGAAAATGGTGATTCTTGTCCCATATTGTAGAGAGATAGCACACAATTTATTTTCCTTGCAAAGCAGCCTCTTTAAAAGCAGATCATAGTGTAGCATGTTAGATCAAGTAAAATCTGTTAATTCTAGGGTAAAATATACTAGATTTAATTTTTATTTTAAGGTACAGAATTATATGGTTTTGGGGTACATGTGTTGTTTAATTTTCTAGTTATCATTTTTTCTCTATATGCTGAGTTGCAGATAGGAGATTTCAAAAACACATACACACACTGATTATGCTGCAGATCAGATTTCATTGCTACTGAACAGAGCAAAAATATATTTAGTTAATAATTTTCTCTTGCTAATAATTTTATCTTCATGTAGTCTTGATAATGTTAGATATAATATTTATTCACTTTTTGGTAGGTAAACATGATTTACTTAAATCCATTTAAATACCATTATATAGGTACCTCAGAGTAAAAGAAACAAATATAATTTTTTGTGTATTTCTGACATAATTTGGCAGTAAAATAGGAATTACATTATTTTAAACATATAGGGATAACAGGATTAATGCAATTTAAGGCTCAATAAGAAAAATGGTATAGAAAATCATTCTTTCTTTTCTAGCAAGACTGAAATTCAATGTCCCTTTGGCAGAATTACTTTTATGTTCAAGTTTATTTTTGTAGTGAATTGAGAAGAAAGCTGGTTTATTTGTGACTAATCCTTTCATCATATTTATGATGAAGGTTTATGAAACCCTGAGTTTTAAGCTTGAGTCCTCACTTTCAGGACTGAATTGTAGGTTTTCTTAAAAAGGTCCTCTCTGGGGGTTAATATGAACATTATGGAATATTATTCCTTTATAAAGGCTTATAGTTATGCTGCTCATTTTGGCAGAATTGTATGAGTCATTTTTAGATGGACTTGGAGCATCTAGATTCTGCATATCAGGTTACTGTTTGTGAGTCAGCAAAAATGAGTTGCTGATGACCTGTCATTTGGAAAAGAAAGCGGATGTCAATACCTGTGGTTCCTTGAGGCATCCTGTGCGTGTGGAGGAATGGAGCTTGGTGCTTCCTCCGTCCTCACCATGGAGGGATCCCGATTCTGCAGTGGCAAGAGAGCTGCAGGACCTCACCTCGCCCTTTTCCAGCCTGGTAGGGAGTAGGGTATGAGCAGTTAGGTACAGCCCCAACAAATATTGATGGCCTTAAGATTACATGTTGAGTGCCTGAGGTGTCTGTGCATCAAAGCGATACATCTCACAGAACTCCAATTACTGTAAGGTAAGTAATTATTCTCTCTTTTTTTTTTTTTTCCCCCTCTTCTCATGATTATTCCTACAAAAAGGCAAACTGATTAAGTCTCTATATATGAGCAGAAGGGGTTATGTGAGAAAGTGATGACTGCAAAAGCTACCTCTAAAAGCAAATTTTTAATTTGTGTTTTTTTTTTTTTTTTTTTTTTTTTTTTTTTTTTTGTTTGTTTGGGTTTTTTTTAGCCTTTGCTCTTAACAGTAAACTACCAGAACTCTCTTTACCTCTACCTGTGAAATTTTTATGTATCTCCCTGATCTGCAGTGGCAAAACAATAAGTAGATAGATGAAATGTTTATTACATATGCAGGTGGAAGAACTAAGTATGTTTTCACATATCCAGACTATTGCATAATATTTGGTGGGTCATAGAAGAGTAAAGATAATAGTTTTTAAAAGATTTCAGTCTCCTTTTGAAGATTTAAATTCTGTGGTCTTCCTAAATGTTCTTGGAATGTAATGCTTCTGAATAAGTGACCCAGTACCTTAATTTTGTAGATATTTCTTCTATTTTGGTGTCTGCAGTTTGAAAAATAAATAAAAAGCAGGCTGCTTATGTATTACTGAATATTATCACTGGCTTTTTCTGAGAATTCTGCTGAAAACCTCAGTGCAGGACACTGAATTCTCTGAGAAATCCATCTCTGATTAGATTCTTCTGTTGTTTCTTCGACGGTTAATTACATTTCTGAAGCACAACTACAAAATGTAGACTGAGACATATCATTTTCTGGTTTATTCAGTAGACTGCATTGCATATTTTGAATTGGTTAGCCATGTCCTATTATTAAAAGTTGCTGCAAAGGAGCATGTCTTTGTGATACCAGTGTGCAGTTATGTTTTGTATATTCAGTGACCCACTATTTTGTAGCATTTCATACGAGCCATAAGAGAAAATGAACAAAGACCAAATGCATGAGTCATTTTTTGCTGAAAGGATCTTGTATTCACATTTTGATTGTGTCCCTCAGAGTGAACATGTATGGTTTTTGTTTTGCAGGGATTGAAAGCTTTTTCTAGTGAATATCAAAATAAATGTGCAGTTGTCTCCTTTTGCTGTTCTTTCAACCGGAAAGTACAATGCAGCCCCAGCTTGTACTCTCCAGTATGATAAGTATGAAGTTTTAGAGAATATTGACTAAATATTTCTGTTATTTTTAAAAACTGTCCCTTTTTGAGAAAAAAACCAACTCTTTAACTGTTCAAAAAATATGCATTAGTAGAATATAAAACTACTTTGGCACTACACTGGTTACTTTATATAATTATTTCATTATATCATTAATATTGGGGAAAGAAGGTAAAAATAGTTAAATACTCTATGCTAGAAGGCTGGAAATTTTAATAAAATAATAGTTTATTTATTGTAAAAATTTTTTTTTTGAATACTAGAAAAATAGAATTTGTTTGTATCTTGCTATATTTTCTATTCTAAGCTAATAATAAAAAGTGGTCCAACTCATAGGCTTAGAAGCAAGGGGTGCAATGGATTTAAAAATACGTGATGTGTAGAAAGCTCAAATTAATGAACTCACTGAAGTACGATTTTAAGAGGGAAAATATATGTAAAAATTTACAAGGCTTTCTAAGCCTGAGGATCATACTTCAGGGGCATACTGAATTTTGATAATTGAGAAATTTCCATAGAAATATTTTTGAAAATGTGACAAATGTAGGTGCAATATTCCAAAGTAGAGAAGGGAGCATCTTTTCTTCTCTCCCTCTCATGTTTTTAAACCAGCAGTCATTTTATGCCCTGCACAATGTCCTCATTAAATACTGAGAAGAAAACAGTTGCACTTTTTAACTAGAACAGCATAACATGTTTAATTTTACCTTTGTTTATTTCAAAAGTGGTTTACAGGCACTGGTAAATTGTTTTCTATTTCAGAAGTAATGTAATCTGGGACTTAGGAAAAGAGATTTGAATTCTAAAGACATTTACTTGCCATGCTTGGTTTTATGTTCATTATAAAAACATAACAGAAATATCTGTTTTACTAATCAGAATGTGGTAAAACAGCAATATTATGATTTATATAAGGGTATAAATCTTGATCTATATAAAGTGGGCCAGAGAGTTCCTAAACATGCACTTATTGATGTAAGCTGTTTAAGCCCTGAAAACTGGCTTACAGAGAAACTGTCTTATGGAATTGTCAACACTCTACTGGTTAAAAGATTTGAAACTTTATTAAACTTATGTCATGATAGCCCGTTGTCTCAGCCAGCTTTCGTCTCACTGACGGATCTCTTGATGTCTTCTAAAAATTGGCAATATCTGTTGGTCATGCCTGGAATTGCAATTAAATTGTAATGTTTGGACATCTTGGTCCATCTAAAAATCAGGCTTCCCACCAATACTTAATTTTAGCCTCATAAAGTGAAGGCTGCAATTATCCGTATAAAGACTCCTTTTCCTGTCATTCTGCTTTTCATTAGAAAATCTACTGTGACATTTAGCAATAAGACCTCCTTTTTTTTTTTTTTTTTTTTTATGGATTACTTTTTTAGATTTAAGGGTCTGGATTTCTTTAGAGGATGCCACAATATTGTTAATAGTCATATCAGGAAGAGATGATCACAGATAATAAATTTCAGATTAATCTTTGTTATAAATGCATCATTTTGCATTTGGCCCAATATTTTTAATTTGTTTTCTTATTTTTATCATAGCAACAGCAGAGAGCAAATGAAAAGTTTTAGTAAAGTCAACTACAATGAAAAAAATTCAATGATACACGGAATAATTACTTCCTATTGTCAGCTCTCCTTTTGTAAAAATCACAGTTATAAATCTTGTTGAACTCTGTTGAATTCTCTGAATATGACTCAGTATGTGGACTTGATTTCCTGATTTTCATTTTTAAAACTTACTGGCTCCTGACTGGATAACTTTGTGTTATTACCCACCACTACAAAACATGTGACAGGAACATCGGCTTTCAAGGAATGGGTGACTAATTCTTCAAAGATGAGGCAACGCATGCTTTGCAGTCACACTACAGAAAATAGCTAGTATTACTAGAATAGTTTTTGCTCTTTAGCATGATAAAAAGAATTTTTGTTAAAACGAAATTTTTGTTTCAACCATTCACTTTTTCATTAAATTTTCTATGCCAAGTATTTGAAAATAATGTTCAGACTTTTTGTTTTTCCATATTGCAATTTACTCAGAAAAAAATGATCGCACTATAGTCAGGGCTTATTATGTTAAGAAACATTTAATTTAAACAGTTTTTCACATAGATTTCTGAACTTCAGAGAGCTATTTTGCTGGGCGCTAAGGAAAAGTTATAAAGAGGCTTTAAATCCCCTACAGCAGCATTGCTGCTGAGATAAAAATAATAAGAGGAAAATAGTTTTTCTGGTGAAGATTATCTGTCTTAAAGTAATGGTTTCGGGAAAAGCCATGAAATATGGATTGAGATGTTAGGCATTTTAAGAATCTCAGACTCCTTGCTGGAGTAAATTTATTAATATCAGAACCACTTAGTAGGCCTCCTAATGTACTGAAGAGAACCTCATTTACAGTAGGTGCAAATTATGCTGCACATGCTCTCCTGCTTCTCTTCCCATTTCTTTTCCCACAGCCTTTTCTTTGAAGTTCTGCAGATATATCCTTCCCTCTTTCTTCTGTCTCTCCATTCCATCTTATGGAATAAGGCATAGAGGAACAATCTGAAGGTGGTCATGTTCTGAATGCTCAGTAGCCCATCCGTTGCATAACTACTTGTCCAAAATTTTCATGAAGATCGAGTCATAAATCCCTCTCCTCCTTTGCATTATCCATCTGAATTCCAAATAAAGGTTTTATCTTTGCCATGGACTTACCTATTTTTCAAATTCAGAAGAATGAAGTGTTATTTCTAGTCAGAGTACCTGTGCATTGCTGTTATATGCATCGTGAATTCCGTACAAGAGAACATGGACAGTCAGCACTGAAACTTCCTCATACAGTTGCAGCACTGGAGGCTTTGCTTATGTGTTGTGATTTCACCTGAACTTGTGTTCAAAGCTAGGCATTTTCCACTCTGCAATATGCAACATAGTCTTGTGTAAGACTGGTGAAGATAGCATGTTAAATCATTTTAACTGTCAAAGTAATTGTTAATAATTGTGGAGTAATTGTACCACTATTCCTCAGTGTACTACTGACTGTAAGAAAACTGTGCGGGTCACCACAAACCAAGAATTCTGGGAGTTTTCTAATTTAAATTGGTGTTTTCAAGCTTTCTATTTGCTTATTATCCAATTCTGATATCAGTGTGCTTCAGTTTTAACTCCCATGCTGATCTTGAATCATTACTTAAGAAAAGCCTTCGTAAGTCCGGTTCATATGAAGAGATACCATTCAATCCAATGCCTGCTTTTTTTGTTGCCTATCCTCAGAAGATGTCATAAAAGATGACACAGAAAGATAGTATGATCTCTCAGGAAAAGGCTTTGAAGATAAATTTTTTAAAAATAAGCTTTATTGTAAGGTCTGATGCAGATTCTCTAATGGAAGGGATCTGATTGGCACTTGGGCACAGTCACAGCACTGCATCTGAAACCCTCTTGTTAAAAAGTGGTACAGGAATATAAATGCATCCCTGGTGTTGGTAATGCTGTGATTTTGCCGTGAGCACAAGATGCTTTTGATGGCAAAGAACAGGAATATATGTGGATTCAGGAAGACTAACTAACATATGAGAAGCATCTATATAAGGTGCATTTCTATTTATTTGCTCTTTTGTTACCTGGTATTATTGCCCTCATTATGCCAGTCAACTATTGAACATATAAAGTATTGGAAAGTTTAAAAAAATGCATAAACAGAAAAAAGGTTTTGCAATAAAATTGCTGTGCATGTTGTGTTACTGGAAGAAACCTCTGTTTGGTTTTTGGACACCAGAACAAATGAACCTCTGTGTTAGAATATTCAGAGTATTTATGTTTTGCTGTGCTACTGAAACTAGTGGAATTATTGTTAGCAGGTAGCTTGACAACAGAATGGATCAGGAAAGGAAATCAAGTCTGTGTTGAAGCTCCCTTTAATAGTCAGTGAGCTTAAGAAAGAAGTCCAGAGGATTAATTGTCTCTTGATCTTTGGAAGTAATATATATTAAAAACCCCCTCTTAAGCTGGTGCTTGAGCTTGGTCATGGAATCAGGCGATAAAACTGTTTTTCACATGTCCCCATTAAAAGCACTTGTAGTAATTCACTTTTGAAAGCTGTTCATATGAGCATTTTTGTAGGGATTCCTATCACTAATGTACTGACCCTAATTTTACCCATGCCATTGTTCCCATGTTTTATAAGATAATTGCCCCAGAGACATTTTCAGACACCTCCAAGCTTGCCATAAACAATGAAAGATGGAGACTTGTATTCTTACTTGTTAAACTCTATTGAGGAGATTTACTGAAAATTAAAGAATTTTTGAGTATATATGTTAAGGTCCTTGTGTTCTTGAATTCCTAATCTTGGGCACGCTCTTATTTTTTGAGAGCAAAAGTGCATTTTTTGTGCTTTTTTTTGTGGTTTTTGTTTGTTCGTTTATTTGGTTGGTTTTTTTCTTCCTTTTCTTTTAAGGTGAGGAATAAATTATTATTGTCTTGTTGCTAGTCTAAGGTTGATTAGAACACAAATTTCTCAGTTAACCCCTTCCTTTCCTTTGAGTTCATAGACAAGGAGGTATCGAACACTCCAGGCAAGAAATGTTGTCCCATTCCAGAACAGAATATCCACTCGAAGAAGGAAGAATAAGGGGCAAGCCATTCCTAATCATATAAAGCCAGAAGAAAGTTTATGAATAAACTAACAAAATAATATTTAAAAATTTGGGAGGGTGAATGATGAGAAACATCTTGCAAGTGGAAATCTTTCTGAGCACGTGTTTAGGCAACTAACAAACCAGAGTGTCACAGTTTGTTCCTGACTGTACTTACATCCAGTGAATTACAGCTCCTGTACAATGTACAGTACTCCCTTCTTATTTCCCACAAGCATTGTTGCTACAATGTATTGACAGAAACTTAGATTAGAAATATCCTGATTTGCATTTTATTTTCTGCCTATAAATCCTAGCACTGATTGTTTTTTCCTGTTTGACTTCTGTAGGCAGTATCTGTAAAACTGTAATGTCAATTTACAGTTCTATTTTTTCAAATTGTTAATAAGCAAAATGTCATTATCTTTTTGAGTACAACTTCTTTAGACTCAGAATGTATCATATTTTTCATTCCTTGATGAGCTCCTTTGCCAAGCATATCCGCTAGCGATCAATACTGATTGCAAGACCTACAACTTCCAAATAAAATAATTAATGAAAGCATTTTAATCCACTTCACTGAAATGCATATGTTTTTGTTTGCTTGCAGCTCCCCTGGATTTTTAAGATTGTATCAGAATAGTCCTGAACGAGTTCCCAGTCGAGGTTCTTGCAGTATTTACACGCTCCTGTGGTAGTCCCTCTGATTATACATAATTTACATGAAATGTCAATCATCTCACTATTTCTATTACAATCTTTAATCATGTCATTTTATGTGATGAATAGATTCATTATCTTTGATAATCTGGAACTGAATTGTTGAGTCCAGGTTGTTGTATGCATGAAAGACTCTTTTTTCAAATCCAGAATTTTTGAACTAAAAAAGTACCATTTGCATACAATGAGATAACATGGACCAACCAGTGTTAGGTTGTCCTGACCTGAAATAGTTGAGAAAGAGAGAAAACAGAATTTTTTAGTAAGTTGAATTAGAATAAATTTCATATTTCCACCCTTTGCCAGCCTTGCAAAGTCCTCAAGTATTTTGCTGGACCAGCCTTTTCCTGTGAGTCTGTGTCTTTGATGATTTTTCACAAAGTTTTCAGAATGTCTGGCAAAATGTTGAATTTCTTGGCTATGAACATGTTTTCCACGTAGAGTTTCTTGTTTGCAGAAATGTGTGCTATTCCTAATGACTTTAGAAGTTTGACTTTTTTTCTCATAGTGTAAAAATTTTCCACTTGACATTTCCTTTATTTCAAAGCAGAGTTGGTGAACGTAGGTTGGCACTTGCCTCTAGAGGTCTCTGGGGATTTTGCACTGGGAGGAACTATCCTCACAATTAGTGCTGGTGCAGTGTAACTTTATTGTAGGTAGTTAAATGGTGTAGTGGAACAGAGTTATCACAAGGCTCAAGAGCAGACCAAGTGCAGAATAAACAATCAGTAAGTTAAGGCAGTCGTACAGCATGAAGCCTAAATTTGGAAAGCTGCCTGTTGAGCCTCTTTCTGGTGCAGACATCTGTAAGAGGTGATCAGAGACACAGTAACGGGAAGTTTTTCAGATAGTGTCTCTGAAAACGCGGTCAGCACAGACATGATGGACATCCCTATCTTCTGTCTGGGATCTAAACTGAAGGAGCTCTGTCTAGGCAGCCGTAACAGTTCGATCCTGCATATTTGGGCTCACACAATTACTGTGGATTGCGAGCTGACTGCTTAAACTACTGTGGAGAAAGTTCTTTGGCTTGAAAAACATTGTAGAATCATGTCCTACCAATACATAATATAGGATCTATGGCTTTTTATAGAAATGCAAATAATTTTTTCATTAACTTGTGATCTGCTTCTATGTTGGATAGACCTGTGCTGCTTTAAAATGCACACATTTAATCCTTTACCACCAGCATGTTGAGATTGACAGTTGAATAGAAAATTTAGTTTTCTGTACTGTGGTGATTTCCACGAGTTATTGAATGCACCTGTCTCATTGCATAGTGGTCCAGCTGATGTTCCCTAGCATGAACACGTTTAGCCGGATAGCTTTGTCTTGGAGAAGCTGCTGCAGACAGCCCATCATTCATTGATGAGCCACCACTGATTTAATTCACAAGATTTAATAATGGCCCTTTACCTCCCATTACTGAAGAAACCGGACGTTTTCACAGTGGTTATTTTCTGCTTGCTCTTTTATAGAGGCATCAAAACAGCTTAGTATGATCTATTTAATCTTTTCCAGACTGAAATATGAATCACAGAGATATTTTAAAACTAAAGCTCATAGTATGATATCACATATATATTGTAATTGTGGACACAATGAAGAGGGAAAGAGCAAAGAAAAGATACACTGACTCATGTTCATTAGCAAAATTCCAGTTTTAGGAATTCAATAGTTCAAAACACCTCCAGAGACGTTAATAGGTGAACAATTTTCAAATGACAGCTCATGTTGCTGATATTTTCTTAGTTTGTTCATTATTGAGGTAGATATATTTTTTTTATGTATTTTAGTAATAATGGAGTATTTCTTTGAAAGAAAATTCTCCTCTTCATCAGACTTAGAGGTTTCCTTCGAAGAACTGGAATACTTTCATCTGCTGGTAAAAGTACCTGCTAAACAATCCCTGCAGTAAGAAACTGATACACTTAAAAAGATTAGATTCAAAATTAGATGAAATGATGTATACATGAAGTGTATTATCATATGTTCTCTGTAATGGCTGAGGGAAAAAACTTTGGCGTCAGAGTGCCTTTTCTAGAGTCTGAAATCACTGTTATTGTGGTAGGGAAAATCCAGGTTGCTGCAAAGTCTGTATTTTTCCCATGTCATGCTACTTCATCATGGCTTAAATTTATTACAGTCAAATTTGGTTTGTGTATGGTGCTTTCTATTAAACATTATTTGTAAGCTAGTTTAAAAAGATAGAAGACGCTGTGGAAAACTGGAAAAATGTGTTTTTATTTATTTATTGCAAATGAGGCTTTCTATTATTTTCACATTCTCACCATATTTCAAATGTCTATTCTGGAAAAATTAGTCTATTGATTTTCACTCCATTTTTTCTTTAAAATGGTGTGTAAGAAAAGGTATTTTCAGTTTTACTGGATGTTCAGCACATCAGACTGTAGTAGATGCCACAGCTATTTTAGCCTAATGGTTGAAAATTATGTCAAAATTTGACTTCTTATAAACTAAAAATAATAGATATTACATAACTTCATTTGAGACCTAGAACACAAAGCAAATGCTGGAACTAGTATCACAGAATATGAAATACTGGAACTGCACAATTTTAAAAATAGTTTAAACGAAATGCCCTGACCAGCATGTACGTTTGTAGGCAATAGTACTGTAGCAAGGCACTAATCAGCTAAGTACCATAATCCTCCTTATAGGGTAAATTCTTACTTGACCTCCAGCTATATACAGCACATGGTAACAGCATTAAACTATAACACTCCTCTCATGCTCTCAATAGCTTCCCATTGGGTCAGCTCTCAGACTTGAGTTGCTGTTGTTTCATATACTAGATTTTATTTTTTTCCCGGATGCCTTATATTTTGTAATTGCATTTTGGGGGAAGGGAAAGGATTGTAAAATATATCTAAAAAATTGTGTCTCAAAATTAAGAGACTGTTCGTATGATTTCACTGAACCTAGAGGATTAAATGAAAGCACTAGCGAGAACAGAAATTGATGTATTCTCATGAACCCGAGGCTTCCAACTTCCCAGATGTGCAGTGGCTGATCAAAAGGTAAAGCAGGGAAGAAAGATGCTGAATGTGTTGTGTGAAAACAATGTCTAACACTCAGCATTTTTTGTTCTTTTGGGGGATGATTAGGAAGATACTTTTTACTTTTAGCAAAAAAGGTCAAGTACTGAAAAACTTTTTCTTGTGCATCAGATATATGAAAATATTATCATTAACAAAGTCTTCCTTTAATTTAGTTTCTTAAATTGTATTCGATTTTCTGTGTCAGAAAATTCTTGAAAAGTTGTATTTCTTTCAATAAAAATAGTGGATGTGGAATTTTGAAATGTCCTTGTATTTTATATTATTGTCCTTTTTAGAAACAGTTCAGTATTGTATTTACTCCTTCTTATGTTTTAATGTTTCTGTGACCTGCTATTCTTTTAACACCATGGGTTTTAAACTAATTTGAATCCTGCTGTGTGACAGCTGTTAATTGAGTCCATCCTTCTGCAAATTATTTCTGTGGTGTCAGTACTGATACAGATAACAAGAATGCACATTCTGACCAATTATGCTTGAGTACAGTTTTGCTATTGTTTTTATGATTAACTGCCTTTTTTAACATGAAATTTTTATTGAAATAGGTAAGATATTTCTTGTTTTTCTATTAAGTGGAAACAACAAAATATTAATTTTGAAAATGTTCAAAAGTAGAAATGAAGAAAAATCTCAGAATGTTTAACCTATTTGTAATATTTAACCTATTCCATATATCTGAATGAATGCTCAGATTAAAAGATAGTTATTTTATTTACCTGTTTGCAGTTCTCTAAAATCAGAATATATGATGTAAGGGCCACTGAATGCTCAGCCAAAGTAAAAGAGGACAAAGTAATTTCTGCCATTAGTCCAATTCTCCTATCTGATTTAATGAAATATCTGATTGATTTAATTAAAAAAAAGTGAAAAAACCCCTTATTACCTAAATATTGTAGAGTAGCAAGCGATACTTAAAATCACTAGTTTTGTTCATCAGTTACTTGTTTTTTCCATGTTAAAACTCGTTTCCTCACACAAATTGAAATCAGCCCTGCTGCAATGCTGAATATTTGCCGAATTGCTTGTTTAGAAAACTATTGTTTTATATGTCTGTGCAATCATGTCGAGTTCAAAGCAAAATTGTTGTCAGTGGTGAATTTAATTATGTTAGTATTTTACTACAGATTTCCTTTCATTCCATTGGCACAAGCCTGCTGTCAATGAATCATATTTTCAGATAAAATCTAATAGAGATCAACATCTGCACTATCAGTCTCATGCTCCAGTAAATTTTCTAATCATCATTGTAAACTTAATTCATTATTGTTTGGAGATATTTAGCTGGAAGATATTTTAATGGTTCAAAGTATGATTGCTATAAAAAAATGTGCAAGGTATGACAGAAATAAGGAATGGAATATTGTCTCATATGAGCTTTACTAAGTGAATAGCTTGGGTATCTGAGCTGTAGGTGTACTTCAGGGCAATTTGTTTAAAACTGTATTGGTCAAGAAATGCAAGAAGCACCTTTTCTTTCAGAGTAGGCTGTTTAAATTAATTAACTTGTGAGTTGTGCATTGCTTGCTTACATTCTTAATCTTATTTTGAGGAGAGTGAACAGACAGATCAGAAGATTAATCTAGTATAAAACCAGACAGCATACCAAGAACTGCAAAAAGAGATCTTGGTAGGAACTGGAACTGCTTAGAAGTCAGAAAGAGCTCTTTTATCAAAGAGTTGGAGCCATAGCTGCTTCAGAGAGCAAAATGAATTCTGATGTACAATGTGACTCAGCAAAAACAAAAGTTATAAGCAGAGAACAAGAAAAGGAGTTAAATCGGTACCAGAAAGACTCTTAAAAACACTATCAAAAATAGGTAAACAATTTGCAGATTCCTCAGTACGGCGATGGAAATCTGTGGAAGTGCTTTTATAAGTGAGAGGGTAGGACCCTCCCTGGAAAAGGAAGCCAGACCTTAATTTTGCCCAGCAAGTTTTCTGGGTTCGTTGCATTCATGGGAGTCCTGGTTACAAGGTCCAGAGTGTGTGCAGCTCACCTTCTGGCAGCCTAGAAACCTCTTTGCAAGGTCTCATGATGGTGCTTTATCTGCTCCCAGTCACTGTTGTTTTAAATCAAGTGCCTGACTGTCTGTTAAATACAACACATAGAAATAGAAAAGTTTTGAGTGGTAGAAGAAATACTCCTAAATGGTCACCCAGGAACCAACAAATGCTGTTTCCATGACAGGAGCTCGATAGTAATGGAGAGACAAAGCTGTGCTCCGTGTATTTGATAAGGTCTCTAACAGGAAGCCCTGTCTTTTGCATGGTTTTTGTGACAGAGTTCTAGTAGAAAATGTGGATTTTTACCTTCTCTGAATTATTCTTTCATGTACTGAAGGATCACATTTTGAAACTGCAATATGTGCAGGAGAAATGTTTTCAGTTTTAATTTTTCAGTCAATTTTATTCCTTGCTAATTGATAGGAAAGAGAAAACAAAATATCAAAGTATTGCCTAGTAAATTATGATTAGGTCTTACAAGTAGATGACCAATATTCATTTTTCAAGTAGTAGATGATGGCTCAGGCCCACTGAGTCCTTGCTATTTTTTAATTGACTGAAAGCATCTAATTGATAGAAATTTTGAAGTTAAATGCAGATTAATTCAGGTACCCATATGTTTAAACATATTTTTAGAATGATATTTTTGTACAAGTTTTCTCCAGTTCAAATGCATCTTCTATTAGTCTGAGACAAGGTTAGTAGTAGGAAGACCTGAGATCTAGTTTTGACAGGGATATAGATATTTTCCATATTACAATATTTTTGAATATCTATGATATCTGAAATGTGATAGAAACCTAATTTTTTAAATTTCCATTTGTACAGTACACTTGGGTTAATTTTTAAAAAATCTAAATCAAGAGAAAAGAGTGTTTTCTCTTTAAGGAAGAATAGAAATGAATGTCAAAGACTTTCAAGCTATTTAGTTCCATTATGGAAATCACAGCCGTCAAAGCCGAATAGCTGTCTTATATTCTTCTGTGTCATATTTTAAGCACTTAATTCTATTGTAGTGTGGGGGAGTTGAATAATTTAACTTTATGAGCAGGAGGTCAGGTTACAGTCAAGCTATTTGCTTTTTCATCATATTAGTGATGTCTGTAGTGCACTGCAAATAAGATTTCCATCAGTGTAAGCTTATGGGTTGTGTGTTAAAAAAACAAATGTCATGTATTGATCAATAACAGTAAAAATAAATATATAGTAATAAGTAGGAAAAATTAAGTTTCAGATTCTACATCTGAAAAAATAGTATTTATAAACTGTGCCTGACAAAGAGATTTATGTGGATTCTAGAGTTTTTTAACCATAACAGAGACTTTATTTTATGGTTGTTTCAAACAAGCAGTAATCACAATGGCCTGGAGGATTTTTCAGTGGTGTGGTAACTTTTCAGGAAGGGTGGTAATCCTTCTGACAGGAGATGTATAGTGCTTAGTTGAGCTGGCAGCTGGAGGGTGTGTATCACACCTTAAAGTTCTCTTAACTTTTAAAGTTCCAGGAAAGTCCTGGAAAGGCAGAAGTAGTCATTTTCCATGGGGTATCCAGTTGGAGGTACATGATGAAAGGCATTCATTAAGGTATCTTTTTAGGTAGTTAATGGTGAGAAATGGATTAGACAGAGGCTCATGAAGGTGAGTGAGAATTAGCTAGTGATCTAAAAATAACAGCAGATTTTTAATAGTAGTGACTGGCCATAAGTTTTCACAAGTACTGTTACTCCTGCCAGGATTTCATAACTCTGGTTTAAAATATATAGCATACATTGTACAACTATGTTTATGGCAGGTATTTTTAAAATTAAATAATTGTTGAATGTTAAAGGGGAGCTAATTGTGCTATGATGACCAGTAAAGAGAATGACAGGCCAGAATACTAAGTGGTGTGGTGACTGCAGGGCAGGATGAGCCCCCTCCTGACAGCAAGATTTCTGGCTGATCAGGTGTGCAGGTACAGTTAATATATTTCTGATGGATAGGATTAACTTCTGGCATTTGATCCCAGTAGTCAAGTTAGATGCTTCAACAGGAATGAAATTAATTAGAAAGGGAGTTTGACAGTTCCAGTCAACATAGGCCAGGAATTAAAGCAGTTGCTTTTGTCTGTCAGGCTGCTTTCTCTGAAGAAAAGCACTCTATTTTCAGGTAGGTCTTTTTTCTTGCATATGGTCTAGCAGTTGCCACATGCAGGGCACCTGTACAAAGCTTTTTCCTTTATGAAAAGTTGGAATAGATTGAGGATACAGATGCTCTTTGCATTGCTGTTAGCCATGGATGGTGTTCCTATATTCATGTCTTAGCAACAAAATGGAGGATGGAAAATGACTGTTTGTGGTAAATGTAGCACACAAGATTAGAAAATGTTTGTGTGAGTGGTGTAAAAATATAATGCAAAACTGGCACATCCTACTCTCATTAATCTAGAAAAAAGGTGGATTTTTTAGTAAATCCTGTGCCAGTTTGTCAGATGATGCGTTTTCCTGATAGAAATACATTTTCCTCAGCAGTACTGTTTTTACTCATACAGAAATCTATCTCTTTAATCCTCTCAGCCTTCCCTCCATGAAATTATAGCAGTAATGTTTCCAGAAGTCATCTGTCTATTATTCTGTACATCCATATGAGGACACTGTGACGTGTAGTTATATATATCTATATGTACACAAACATATGTGGGGAGTGTTTGTGTATTTTTATGCTCTTTTTGTAGCTAAAACAAATCTTCTGTTGTTTTTATTACTGTTGACACAAGTATGTAGGTGTTTAATACTGAAGCATGTGTACACTCAGACTATTCCAAGGCACGTGTGAGATTTGTCAAACTGGATTCTGTACAGTTTTGTGTGTTGCAGAGTACATCATGTAGTTGATACTATAAGCAATACTTATTACATTGTTTTAATGATTTGGAGGATTAAATCTATGCAAAAATCTGTTGCTGTGAATCCAGCTTGATCTATAGGTGATATAGACTGAGTATATGTGGTGTATTAACTGCATAATATGTGAACATTTCATGTGCACGTATATTGGTCTCAATCTTACAATGAGATCCACATGAATGAATGCTATGTCTGCTGAGTGCAATTTATTTTGACTGGGCTTGACTAGAGATAAAAAGATTTTGCCTATATGGGGTACACAATTAGGGAGAAGAAGTTATGCAAATTTTTATTATAGGCATGGCAGAAATTATCAGGGATTAGATAATTTATTATTGGAACAATTTATTTTGGGATGTGTCATATTTTTCATCAGCTGAAGTATTTAAGTGAAAAAATATTTTTATTCTCCTTAAAGCATTTCTGAACCTAATCTCTGTTGTCTTAATGAAAACTTCAATGTCTTTGTAAACTGTCTGCATTCTGGTAGTTCTGTTGTCCTAATTGTCCATTCCTGTTGGCCATTCTGGTTTTAGACTTATGAAACTCTGTTTGTGTCACATTAGAGCGATTCAACATGAGTCCCCAGTAGCAGAATCTGTAGAGATTTTGTTAAACTTCCAGAGGTTATGATTTGTGCTGGTACTAATATGACACTGTAGTAAGACAGATAGGACATCTTAGCTTCACCATACGCAAATAGTCACCCGAAAGTTGCTTATACTGCTTGTCATGCTTTGCAGGAAGAGTTTCATTTTTGCAAGACTGAATCGGTTTTTTAATTTATAATTGCCATTGTAAAGCTAAATTACTTTAATATTTACAAGGCAAAACTGGGTCCAATCTTTCAAGCACAGTTTAATGATCCTGTATGCTACCTAAGACAGTGCAGAATGCCAGTTTGCCAGTCACCGGCACCATGCACACTCTGCTCAGACAGTTGTGGTTTTCCCTTACTCAGAAAAGACTGCATTTCCTTCCTGGCTGTGAGAAGAACACTTTTTCTCCTATCAGCTAAACACAGAGCCCTTTATACTTTCCTGGATGCTGAGGGAGAACCTGTTTCTCTTTCTCCCCTTCACTAAATTGAAGGATTTCCTTTTTTCTTCTAGGACCGTTGTGGCAACAAGAAGATTGTGTATTTGCTCACCTTTTTCCCATCCTTTTAAACACTAGGCAGGATCTCCTGGTTGCTGCCTGCAAGGCTACCCTTCAGGATCACTGGCCATTTTGTGAGGGTAGAAAACATTTAAAATGGGATCTTAATTATGAAAATAGAACTAAATATAAGAAGAAAGGACTGAAAATACAAAAATAGCTTCATATATGTGTTTTCATTACTTAGAGTTATGTGTATTATCCCAGAGAAGTCCCACCTCTCAGTGTCTTTTATCCACATCTGGGATCTTTGCTCCAGTTTCTTGCAGGTAACTTCTTCAGATCCATCTAGTATGAAAAGCCAAGCCTGAATCAGGACATATCTGGAAGTACCATTTTAAATGCTCATTACCCTGTCAGGATTTGAAGCTCCAGTTTGTTTTTTCCCTGTGAAACACTACTCTCTACTTAACTGATCCTTTCTAATCATGTGGCAAACAATATCGTATCAAAAAAAGAGAACACATAACATTCATGAAATATTCCAGAAACTAAAATAATATTCATTTACTAAAATAATCCATATGAAAGAATCAAATGCTTCAATATATCATTTGTCAGTGTCAGGAAAGAATATCTTGATAATTCTTTTTCCACCTTCCTCAGAAGCCTCAGGTGTTTATGGCCAGGTGGTGTCTATGACAAAGAGTCGATGCTTTATGTGGTACAGGAACTCCATTCTGGTATTCTGATGTGTCTTGCTCAAATGCTTGGACTAATACTATTACCATCCCTGTAGAGATGGGAAGGATTCTTTTGTCAACTCAGACAGCACTTTCAAGTGCTTTCCCTTCTATACAGCACAAAAAAGTGTTATGTTTTCTGAGTTCAGGACTTCTGAGTTCATCTGATTTAAACAAGTGCAGCCACTGGATCTTTGTGTGTTTTCTGCCCTTGGCACACATTATAGTTTTGTGGGAATGGAAATATGTGGTTTCAAGCAACAATGGCTGCTAAAACTGAATGACCCTTCTAGCCTTAATTTCTATGGTGATTATAAAGCCATATAGAAATAGAAGGATATGGTCAAGTTATATCGCTGTAAAATGATTACAATGTTGGTACTTGTAAAGCAGTTATGACTACAAAGTAGCATAAGTATTTGTATTCTATATTTTATAATGATGTATTAACATTTTTCCTTCAAAGCTGTTTTTTATTTAAGCTGTGCACCAGAAGCAGATTTGTAGCATGACATGCTTTCTTTAATTTAGTACAGAAAGTGTGACAGCATATTCACAAAGAAATGCAATGAAATCATTCTATAATTTAATTAGCATTAACTGTATATTTGTGCTGCATAAAGTATTGACAGAATTCTCTTTCTGCTTTCTTGTCATGATTATTTAGGAAAAGAAGCCCATCAATATCAAGAGAACAGAACAGAAGATACGACCAAAGGGACGAGCGAGACGAATATTCGCAGTATGCTACATCAGACAGTGCGATGCCCAGGTCACCATCAGATTATTCAGATAGACGGTCACAGCGTGGGCCTCAGTTATATGAAGAACCTGAACTGGGTGATTATAGAGATTCCAACAGAAGGAGCCGCAGGCGTTCCAAGGAGTATTCGGTAGAAGAAGAAGATGCACAAAACAGGGAAGAATATGAAAGGCAGCGGAGAGAAGAGGAATACCAGGCACGATACCGAAGTGACCCTAATTTGGCTCGTTATCCAGTCAAGCCACAACCATATGAGGAACAAATGCGTATCCATGCTGAAGTGTCCCGAGCACGTCATGAACGGAGACATAGTGATGTCTCATTGGCAAATACAGAGTTGGAAGATTCTAGGATGTCTATGCTCAGGATGGAACGGCCGTCAAGACAAAGATCGGTATCTGAGCGCAGGGCTGCCATGGAAAACCAACGTTCATACTCTATGGAAAGAACTCGAGAGGCCCAGGGGCCAAGTCCCAATCGTCAGAGGACCACAAATCATAGCCCTCCTACACCTAGGAGGAGTCCAATTCCTCTGGAAAGACCAGATATGAGGCGCTCTGATTCATTGAGGAAACAGCACCATTTGGATCCCAATTCTGCTGTACGGAAAACAAAACGGGAAAAAATGGAGACCATGTTACGGAATGATTCGCTTAGCTCAGACCAGTCTGAATCTATCAGACCTCCCCCACCAAAGCCCCATAAAACAAAAAAGGGAGGTAAAATGCGCCAGGTTTCATTAAGTAGCTCAGAAGAAGAATTGGCATCCACTCCAGAATATACAAGTTGTGATGATGTAGAGATTGAAAGTGAAAGTGTTAGTGAAAAAGGTAAGATTTCTAATTTTTGATTGTTTCAATATCTAGATGTGATTTAGTTTCTATTACATTGTATATTTATTTTACCTGTTTAAATTGATTCCCACCACTTATCTACAGCCCTTCACAGATGACTCAAATTTTGTTGTGATGGGAGTTGTTTTTTTTTCTGATTTTGTGTTTCATTTACTTAGATCTAAAGTCAATGATTTATGTGGAAAAGAACAGCACAGCTACTAGAGGTATTAGGATATGTTAAAGGAAAAAGCATGCCTATTGAAAAACCTGTCAATGAAATCTGCAAAGCGCCTAGGGCTGGTCTGTCATATAAGGCCATGGTTTCATGCCCATTAATACCAGGTTTGCGTGCTCCTCTATCACAATCAGTGAATATTTGATCTGGATCAAGTGTGGGTGCATGACTGCATTTCTGTTGAATTAACTAGAGCACATGATACAGACCTTATGCTGCCTGCTGCAGATTGAAGAGTGTCTGATCTGCAATAAGACCTGTGTGTGTAAAGTTAAGCCATTCAAGTTCTGAAACAAATTTGAAATGACTGATGTGGTTTATACCAATGGAGGTTTCTTTTTCTTCTGGTGCTATGGTGCTTTTTGGTTTAGTACTTTTTAGCATTAGCGTTGGAGTTACTCCATTTTCAGAAAGAAAAGCTAAGATTGACTGAAATGATTCCCAACCTATACAAAGGTAATGTATGATTTAAATATGAAAGTATTGGGGACAATCAGTTTAAACTCAATTAATATTATTAGTTAGCTTACTTTTGTTGTTGGTATAAAGTGCATTAGTTTTAACGTTTTTTGAGTTATCATTCTTGTGTTAGTGAACCTTTACTACTTCTCCTGAGTGGTCTTCTGCTGTTGTAGACTGGGAATAGAAGATTTGGTACTATGTATTATTAATATTGCTATCAAATTGGTTCTGAAGCAAGTAATTAATTAGAGCTGGTGAAGTAAGTCTGAGTTTTCATGTGTCAATATCAGCAACCGTGGTCTGATAAGTAAGGAGCAAGATGGTGTAGAATGGAAGGAAATTTCACCCAGGTCAAAGTAGTAGACAGTTACATGCACTTATGTGAAACAACTGTGCTGAAACCTTGACCTCCTTAGTCTTCCTGATGAGTAGAAAATCTTCTACCAACTTTATGGAGTTCATGATTTTGTTCTTAGAAGCAACCTCGAGTAAAATAAGGCCAAAGAATATATGGGAAGCAGTAAAAAAGTGTTTATTTATGACAATCCAGCATAAGAAACATAATATACAGAATAATATACAGATTATATATTTTTTGTACACATAACATACAAAAAATACACATTTAAGATTATAAAGGCATGGAATTGTTTAGGTTGGAAAAGGTCTGTAAGATTATTGAGTTCAACCATTAATCTAGCACTTCCATGGTTTCTAACACATCGATAACTCTTGTGTCCTTGCTGCTGCATGGAATCTCCATCCCTTACCTTCACTGAGACAGCAGAGTGAAGGACCTCACTAGCACAATGTGCCTCAGGCATTGGTGTGTCTTACCTTTAGAAAGCCTAGTTTTATGCCTTTTCCCCTTCAGACCTAGTTCAAAGCTCTCTCAATAAGCCCTGCTAAGACCTGCCCAAAGATCCTTTTCCCCTTTTGAGACAGGTGACCCCCATTTGTTGTCAGCAGGACTGGTGTCATGTGAACTGTAAACATGATAAAAAACCCTCAAAATTCTGTTGGTGGGACCAGGCTTGGAGACAGGTGCTGATCTGAAAGGAATCTTCCTTTCTTTCCTCATCATTCCCTAGAACTGGAAGGATAGAGGAGATATTTGTTCTCCTGATCCCTTAACGAGTCATCTCAAGGCCCTGAAGTCCCTCCTTAATTGCCCTTGGACTTCTTGCTGTGACTTCTTTGCTGCCTACCTGAAAAATCCATAAAAGCTGAGTGCCATTCTGGGATGGGAACCTTTCCCTTTACACCTTTGACCCTGGTTCCAGAGCTGCACCAGACTTCACCAAGAAATGGGTCCAGTCTGCATATTGGGCCTTCTGTTCCCTTCAGACAGTAGTTTCAAACATGCTAAACGATGCTAGATTCTCTGTCACAATAATGATCTTACAAAAACTTACAGCTTTCGCTTAAATAATTTTGTATTTTAAGTGTCAAACAAAACATTTTTGTGTATAATAATAGTTAATGACAATGCCATATCTGTGCTGATTTCTGAGGTAGTGAATGAAATCTAGATATTTATTTTATAAATTAATTTTAAAAGTTTGCAAAATTTTGCAGGAAAAAAAATGTTCTGAACTATGTTTTGTTAATCTTGACTAAACTACTAAAGCCCTTCATCATGACATACAGAATGTAACTGTGTCAGTGTAGCCCAGTGGTGGCCTGTGGCTGGAACCAGTGTGGAGAACAGCCTTGTTTTTTCATGAAGGATGAGAGCAACTGCTTGAACTGGGGGAGCCATCTGACTTCTTCTGACTGTGCCTGCTTCCAGCCTGAGCTGGGGGCTGCTGGGCTGGGAGGCGGTGACCATGCGTGGCACAGGCAGTCATCCCAGAAGTAAACAATACCCTCAGAACCAATTCCTACTCCTCCCCTGCTCTTTAACCCCTGGAGTGGAAGCTCCAGAAAAGTGTTTGACTGAAATTGGGAAGATTTGGCTTCTGCTAGGCAGAAGAGATCTTCTAGGATGAGGAGGAGTGGGTCTTACTACCTGGATCCAGACTTCCCAGCTGCTATAGGTAGACACAGAAAGTCCTGCCTCATTCTTTCTGTTTTCATGAATCACTCTTAGCATGTAAACCAGCCTGCATTCAGAGTTCCTATAAGCAAGTGATTTATTTGTGAATACCACCCAATGGAATCCAACACATAAACCATCATCAGTCTTCCTTGTATGGCAGTACATTGTTTCCGTAATTAATAAAATACAATTAATTATTTTAAACACATCATATAAAGATTAGTTTCTCCTCCCCCCTAATTAGTTGCTTTCTGGCCTTTAAAAATGCCCCAGATGTGAGGATTTCTGAGATGTCCTTTAAGTCACATACAAATCTGTTTGGCCAAAGATAAAATGCTAAATATAAAACATTTGGCTTTGGAATGATAAAGGGTGGCAATGTTAGCTTGAGAATTTGGATGCAGTAATAATGAGCTCTCCAAAAAGAGCAGAATAATGTTTTCTCCATCTCCTTCTCTGTGGAGTATCCATATTATTTTGTAGATTCTGCAAATAAATATTAACAACTGCTCTGCTGTGTGGAGCAGTCTGGGCCTGAGCTGCAGGAACAGGTGTTCATTGATTTGCATCAGAGATTTTACAAGGTCCTAACACTGGTTGTAAGAAACTAGTCTGGACCTGGCAGCATTGACCTGAAGTGCTGAGAGGGTGTTTGGTGAGATGAGAAGTGTTAAGACCATGGTGAGGAGAAAATGGTGTGACAGACCAGTTTATTCTTTAAAAGCTCAGGAAAAATGTATGGCAAGTGTTAAATGGACCTAGCTGAGATTACAAATGTGTTTACCTGAAACTTAGGTTGTGTCAGAATTAGACATTATTTTGCAGGCTGACTTTTGTGCAGCTCTTCATACAGGTTGAAACTGTCCTTAGTGACACAACTGAATACCGATTTACCAGATGGCCGCTTCCTTTTTCTGTGCATAGGATGAACAATTCTTGCTTATTATGCTATTCAAATTATTCTGAAGCTTCCAACATGTTTTCCACATTATCTAGTATCTTCTTTACTCTTGCTGTGAATACCAGGCTTCTGAAATTGCAAAGACAGTGTCTTTATTTGCAACACTTGTTGCCAGTCCTGGAGATCAGTGTATGGTATGGTTCAAGGCTGCATCTCCACTGCAGGATTCCCTGCCTGTCTTAGGAAATATCCTTTGAGAGAAAAAATCCCCAGAATGTTTTGGACCAAAATATTAGGTATATTGTTATGTCCCCTACCACTGAAAGATCAAAACTGCTTAAAATGTTAGAGAAAAACAATTCTTGAAATGCCAGTGCTTTTAAGAATTTTTAAATTTTAAATGGCAGTAAAATTGATCCTCCATCAATAAACCTGGAGATCATAATGATGTATTTATAAATGTTCTAGACTGTTCAAGTCACTAATCCTTTCTCCAAACCATCTCAGTTTACGTGGTTCAGTTCCAAGGCTCTAAGAAACATGGTTTATACATCAAGAACAGTTGCGTTGTTAATTGCAGTAAAGTGAAGTGAACATTGAATTGTGTCACCTACAGAACGCCAAATAAAGCTGGGTTTTGTGCTGTGCAAGTTAGGCCAAGCTTTCTACATTGCTTATCCAATTTACGTGTCTTCTATTGAGAGGGAATGTTAGTGTGTTTTCTGTTTGTACTTTCAGTTAGATGTTTGCCAGTGCAATTGTAAGGAATAGGCCCCAGGGGAGGTTTGAAGGGGCCACTATAATTTGTCAGCCAGCGTGAAGCAGATGTTAAGCAAAATGCTACAGGCTTGCTCTGTGTCCATAGGCTTTACAGGTAGATTTAGAAAATCAAACAGTACCACTGCCCATGTATTCCTTGTGGCAATACTGTCACACCTGCAGTTCACCAAAGGACCAATCTGAAGAGACTTACTATGGCCTCTCAGGAAAACTAGTGGTCCCCGGGGTTGTCATACCCCCACTCAGAGTGCAGGCTCTGGAGCTGGGTTCCTTCTGCACCTTTCCCAAATATTTGAGGGTCCTTGATGTCCTAGAGTTCTGTATAAATCTCTCAAACTCTAGGATTCCAGCAAGAGACAATCTCTGCATGGGAAAAGAGAATTCATCCAAGGAAATCCAGGTGCATGATAGCTCTAAATACTGCTCTAATTTGTTCTAAATATAAAGTAGGACATAGTAGGTTTTCAAATGGTGGTAAACAATTCAGGCTTACGCACATACCATGCTCCCAGCCACCTTTCAGAGCACCCTGTGAGAGGTTTCTCTGCACAAATGGTGGCTGACATCTGATGTGGGTGGAATCTGTGGTGGGAAAGGCAAATGTGTTTGTGTTTTGTCAGAGGTGCAGTTCTTAAGTTTAGTGTTTGCTTTCACTGTTCTTTTATTAAAATACGATAGCTAGATGGATGCCTGTTTTTATTATCAAGGAAACTCATATGTATAGAAACATAGAAACATGTAGATTGGTAAAGATTCTTGAGATAACATCCAACTATTAACTTAGCAGTGACACATTCACCACTAAACCATATCCCTTAAGTGTCACATCCACATATCTTTTAAATATCTTCAGGAACAGTGACTCAACTATTTCCCTGGGCAGCCTGTTCCAGAGTCTGAAAACCCTTTCAGCAAAGAATTTTTTCCTAATATCCAATCTAAACTGCCCCTGCCACAACATGAGACCATTTTGTCTCATCCTATTGCTTGTTACTTGGGAGAAGAGACTGACCCTCACCTGGCTATGGCCTCCTCTCAGGGAGTTGTAGAGAGCAATAAGGCCACTCCTGAGCCTCCTTTTCTCCATTCTAAACACCCTCAGCTCCCTCAGCCACTCCTCATCAGACTTGTGCTCCAGACCCTTCAACAGTTTTTGGTGCCCTTCTCTGGACGTGGTCCAGCACCTTAATATCTTTCTAGTAGTGATGGGCCTGAAACTGAACACAGTAGTCGAAGTGTGGCCTCACCAGTGCTGAGTACGGGGGGACAATCACTGCTCTGGTCTTGCTGGGCACACTATTTCTGATATCAGCCAGGATGTGACTGTCCTTCTTAGTCACCTGGGCATGCTGCCAGCTCATATTCAGCCAGCTGTTGACCGACACTCTCAACACAACATATGGATAGGTAGGCTCCAGTGATCTTAAAATCTTCAACATCCTTGTGTTGATTGAAAGCCGCAGAGCGCAGGTTGTGTGAGCAGAAATGTGTGTATGCAGGACAAGGTCTTAATACACTGTTCTTTGTCACTAAGTGAATCAAAAACATGGACATATAACCTTCCATTGGCTGCGTTATGGTCATCTACAAACATATGAATAACTGCACTTTTTCGTTATAGAAGTTAAAAATATCCTCGTGTCTGGAACAGCTTGCAGGACCTACTTGTTTACTGCAGTACGGAAAGCAATCTGGTAGAGATACAGTTTGGGTTTTGACAGAGAATAAAGTCTATTTGGAAACAATATACTTGTCACAAGTTAAAAAAAGTATGGTAGCTCATGGTGTGAGGAGCAGGAAGCACATTTCCTGAGTGCTACTGCAAGAACAGGGCATGTCTTACATGAGCAGAGATGCCAAGCAAGTGGGATTCCGTCACAGTGCTCTCACTTTTAAAGTCAGAGAGATAGGGGACCTGATTTCAATCTTACTTGTGCCAGTTTCATACATCTTCAACAACTTTGGCTTCAAAGTTACACTGAGCTAAATTAGATCAGAATGAGGTCATTGTTTCTAAAATTTACTTCATTCAGGTTAGAGAGTTCCTGAAAGTCTAACTTCTCTGGAACAAATTATACTAGAAGGCATAAATTCAAGACTGAACTGCAGCACTTGAACAAAAAGGCATTGAAATTGCACAATTTCAGTATAGAAATACCTTAGAATTCAAATAAAATTCTGAATGGTCATAAGAAGAATAATTGATTATTTAAAATACTGAAAGGTTTGACATGTTTTATTAAAACCCTGATTTGAATAAGTGACAAAATTTCTTTTTATTATTTCACTTAATATTGGAGTGTGGGAGATTTCTTTTGTATTTATAAGTAAATATTTTTTCATAGAGACCTCTACAACTTATGTAGGGCAAATGCAGCTTTAATGTATAAAGGGTTTGATTAAAAATTCAGAATTCTATTATTCTATTTTTTTAAGCTTTCTCCTATGAACTACCTCAATTTTAAGTGTAAATATAAGAAATATTGCATTTTTGTCCTTATATGTTCAAGCAGTAGACGTCACTGCTCTGAAGTACTTACAACATTGAATGAGCAGTATCTTACTTTATAATATTAGTATTGGCTATGATATCTTTTCTAGAAAAATATTTTTCACAAGCACTTAGATGAGAACAGAAGTAGAATGTTTCAAGTTGCAGAGAATGTTTTTTTGAATTTTTGCCAAACCTTTTTCTATTTAGACACTTCTATATTCCTTAGAAGATAAATGAAAGGGGTGTGATTTTTCTGCAGCATTTAGAGGAATCTACTTTATAATATTTTAAATTTATAGTAATTTAAACTTGGCATAAGATAATAATATCTCTCATAGAAAAAGCCCTGCTTTTTCCCAATTCTTGGCTGCATATTCACATCCTTATTATCACTCTGCCTGGCAGAAGCATTTGGGCAGGTACACAGTGCATAAAGCCCGGAAACTTTTGTGGGGTAATTCTAATTAGGCAAAAAGATGGTAAATATTAACATTTGAAGCTTCCTGATAAAATTGTAATGATTGTCCTCTAAGATATCATAATGCATGCTGAAACGATGGTGTGTAACTGATTATGCCTTATCAGAATCTGTGGATAGACAGGGATTTGCTGAAGTAAGGAAGAATAAATATTTTATATGATAATCAGAGAAGACAGAATATTTTATCATAAGTAAATGAACATGAATAATTTCATAGTGCTTTGATTCATCCAAAAAAGTCTAATATTCAACTTTATTGATTAAAACCTGTACTAAATTATAGTCTGAACCTTCTGTATACAAATGTACACAAATCATTAAAGCTGTAATTCTTTAATCGTGTTTCCTTTTACTCTGGGATTTTACTGGAACTATGATTATAGCAGAAATATTGTCTGGGCACAAGATTAATTATCTCCTGATATACTGCAACAGAAGAACAATGAATTATTATTAAAGTATTTTAGTGTAATTGTTGTAGTTAGCTATGATTCCAGATGAGATTAAGTTTATTGTTAATAAGACACTATTTTTAATATTTTCAGCTTGGGGAAAATTTTTATCATTGGATCCTGTCTTCAGTTTAGATTTTTAACTCTAACTACAAGATGTATTTTGCCCTGCAAATTGTGAAAATTTTCTATTCTGAAGGCAAAGATGTTTCTTTTTCAGTGTAAGCTGTAAACCATCGAATTATCTGGATGACCACTCTTAAATGTCATAAAAAGAATTATTGCTTTCTCTGCAAACTTTTTTAAAAAATATTTTCCAAATTTAAATAGAAAATAAAAGAAACTTGTGTTAGTGTTTCAAGATAATTTCCCATTATCCTTCCACATCTTGGCAGGTGGAATATTTGCTGTATAAAATCAATAAATATTCATTAGCCTTTTAATAACAATGAAAGAAATACCTTTCCAAACATGGCTGGAAAGGACTTCATCCTGAGAAATGCAAGACTTCCTATGTAGGTAATTCCTGTCTCATCCAAACTGTCTCACTTATTTCAAATTACTCTTTCAGTTTAAATAAGTTAGAAATTTGGAATTGTCAACCAAATCTTGCATCAGGGATAAGTGCTATTAGTCATACAGGTTTGGCACAGATAGGACAAAATGAAGACCTGATGGATTCTGTGTAAAACATTTCAGTTCTTTACAATGCCATGATAGAACAAAAACCATCATGGAGTTTTTCTTTGAAGTTTTCAGGGTATTTATATAAATACTGCTCTATAATACATGTATTTTTCAAATTATAATTTTCTTCATACTTTGATTCTTCCAGTAAATAAAGCACTCAAACTTATCAGTGACAGATTAGACTGTCATTTTAAATTATGTTAGTGCATATTTAAATTGATTTTGCAGGCAATTTTGTTACTCCTTCAGTTAACTATCAGAAACTAAATGGGCATTGTAAAATAATTTTATTTAATTAAAAATAATTTTTTATTGGGAGTATTCTATCAAATATATGTGGGGTTTTTTGGTGGGGTTTTTTTACATTTTCTTTAAAAAATATGTGTCTTTCTTGTTCTGTTATTATTTTATGTGTATTTCATTAAGGATAGGATAATCAGTATGAAAGGAATAGAGGAACCAAAGTGAAGGGGGAATAAACAGAATTGGCTGTACGTATGTCATTCACCTGAAAACTGAGTTCCTGTCCTTTAGCCCTGTTGTTCCAAGCTCCCCTAAATGTGCCATTCAAGACTCTGAGCTACTCACAGAAGCTGCTTTACATTAAACTGAATATTGTCGAAGGTGAGAGCTGGAAGCATATGTTTGTCAGAGCAAAACATATCTTTTTCATCTTTTCACAGTTCTCACTCCATCCAAGCCTCATCCATTGCAATTCACAATCTAGTCACTAGAAAGAAATATCTGACATGAGCAGTCTAAGTAAAGCGGCACCAGTTCCCGTGTCCTTCTGTGTCTGGCTGTAATTTCAACTCCAGCTGTTCAGGAGCTGCTGTATAACCTTGGAGTTGGTCCTCTGGTGAAGGCAACAGTGCAAGTGTGAGGGGTGAACCCGACAGCTCAGGGCAGTCACAGCTACAGTCCTGCAGAAATATTCCCAGTCAGAGCAGATTCTGAATGATGATGGCCTTGAAAACCAGACCACCTGCCTAGGAATCTGATTATTGATTTAGAAACCTGATTTCACCCTATTTGTGAAAATTCTAGCTTTTTTCAACAGTAATATTTTCTTGAAAGTATATTTAAAACCCTTTAAATGTGTTTTTGGTGTCTTTCATTAATTTCAGAGGAGGGTTAATAGATTTCTCCCCTGATGGTCCACTGTTTTGATACTAAAATCCTAATTTTAGGGGCAAAATAGAAAGAATGTGACTTAATGATAATGACTTTTCTGGTAATTGATAAAATGTTAAACTGGTAGAAGAGAACTGGATTATTGGTGCTCAGTGGTTCTGTTATAAAGTTGTGTTGAGAAATTTATTTTGCCTTGGACTACAAAGTACCTACATTTTTCTTAAGACTGAAGTTTTATTCTAATATATATGCAAACATTTTCACCTTTTCTACTCAACGAGTCCTATTTGTCATGGAAAGGTTAAAGACTATTGCACAAAGAAAACAAGAATAATGTTTAGTCCATATTGCTTTTTCTTGGTTATTAATCATCACTTTATTTTTGTTGTAAAGTTCTCTATGCGGCTTTGAAATGTGAAAGCATTAAAAAAATAATTTATAATATACTTCTGAAAATATTTCCCATGAAATGTACCATGATCATGCTTTTCTGTTAAAGTAGTGACATCTTATAATGTTTAGCTGTATTGAGGACAAAGCAAGTCTTCAGACTTTTGGTCCTAACTACTAGATGACAATGGTTGGGCATTGGTTTACAGAACCAATGCAGCACAAAAGAGAAAGAGGAAAGTGGAGAAAAATCACCTAAAATTTCACTGAGTTCCCCATGGCAATCTTGCCATTACTTACACAGCAACCTGGTCCTGCTTTGGATAACCCATCAAAGTCTTTACATTACTCAGTGGTTCTTTTTCCCTGTATTAAATTTTTAAGTTTTCTCTTAAAGATTTTCTCCCCGTTTCCTCTTTTTTGAAGCCATGTGGTTTAGGCAATGACTTGACTGATCATGCTGCAGCACTTAGCAGGCTTTCAGACTTGAAGATACTTTTAAAACAGTTTATTTCAGTTAATATTTACCTTGCTAAATTGTCAGTGTCACATATATTTGATTACTCCATTTCACCTTGTTGATTGAGTAACTTCTTGCCAAGGAAAGTTTGAGTAGTAGTTATGAGGATGGAGAAGTAGATTGTGAAGGAAATGTGTGGTAATGGAGCTTCTGGTTTATCTGTCATCCGTTTCAATAGAAAAGTGAACTTAATAGCCTGTATTTATGCAACATTATTTTCTAGTTTAAGATATTCTTTCGAGATGTGTAAAAACAGATTAACTGAATAAATATGTACATAAAAAATACCTGTGTCACACACTGAAGTTTAGACCAGATTGAAAACAGCAATTTTTATAGAAATGTACTCAGAACAGTGGTATTCTAGAGAAACATTCTATAAGAAATAGTTCCAGTGTTTATACTTTCTGCCTTTCTGAACATTTAGATTGTAAATATCTTTTAGGTTCATAGTTATATAATCTGTTTACTTGGAAAATGGAAATATATGGACATTAGTTATATAATCTAAATAGAATCAAAGTTTTCATCACAAACTTCCATGACTATTTACTCTTTTGCATATTTATAGGCCATTTTTATATACATCTATAACAACAAGGAAAGGCTTGATTTGTGACACAGTATGTGAGATGTCTAGATGCTACATGATATGGTACCTTAACTAAGAAATGACTGCATGCAGTATTTTTCATTGGATTTCATAATTTCTAATAATTTTACAATTTCTTCTGCATATTATAGTTTGGATTTAAGTTTTTTCTTAGCTCAGTTCTGAAACTCTGATCGTACTGACAGTTTCTAAAAGCTGATTTCCTTTGAAAAGCTGGATGTTCTGTTTTCATCTTGCAATTTTAATACACTTTAAAGAGGAAAATTATAACAAAAAGCACTTTTTAAAGCGAGCATATTGTTGAATTGAAGGAACTGAATTTGTTCTTGAAAGCTTTTCACTAATGAAGGCCACCAGAACTAGATTTGAACTTCAGACTAATCAACCGAGCACAATTTAATGGGTTGCTTTTGTCTCTTCAGTGTAGAAAGTATATTTCTGAGGCTGAAACTTCCTGGTTTTCAGACATATGTCCTTTGTCTCGAGCCAATCACTGTGATCCTTTACAAAAGCCAAAGCTGGTCAGCACTTGAAATCTTCATAGATGTAATTCAGTATAACTAAAGGTAACTGGAGCAAGTTTTCTGTTATTTGCTTTGTGTTTTTAGTGTTGCGAACAAAAAAAAAAAAAAGATTAATCCCTTCAAAACCAGGAATTTCATTGTAAAAGCATAAAATCATCTTGGAAACTCAGGCCAATAGAGTGGCTGAAACAATTTAAAGACCTCATTAAAAGCTGAGAGTCACCAAGTACTAGTGTCTCATTTCAAGACACTGAGAGCACAAGGTTTTGTCTTGAAGTGTGACTAAGGCGAGCTGTGGTGAGCCAGCAGCTCATTGTCATCTGAAATGAAAGCCCCATTCCTGATCCTCTCTCATGATTGTTGATCTGGACCAAATCCATTATTTACGTTACCTTTTAGTGAACCAGTTTAAGTCGCTACACTGGTATGAAACTGAACCACTGCAGCAAAAATGAATACTTTCTTTTCACCTTAATAAAGTGAAGAATTACTATGGCATGTTGCACCTTTACCAGAACTGGCACAAAAGAGCATAATCACACTGCTGAGAGCAGTATGGAGAAGAGGAATGAGACAGCCATGTCCAGTGACAAAGAGCTGGTAGATAACTCAGCTGCCTAATGGATCACATTTGCACAAAGCATTAAATAATAGTATGACTTTCAAGCAACACTGGCAACATCGTAGGCAAAATTGCAAATTATAAAGGGTGATGCATGTGACTGCTTGAAAGGTGATAGAGCTAGGTGAGAGCCTCTTGGTACTCCTATTTTCCTAAAATTGAAACCAGATTCTTATCTAAAGATAGGGCTGCACTGCAGTCCAAAGCAGGACTGCAGCTCATCTTGACAGATGAGAATTGGTTTTGAGGGCAATGGTTAAAGTGCTGATAGCAATGGAGCTGCAGAGTGCTAACTGCTGGGTAAATATTCACGTGATGAGTCTGTGCTGAGCTGCTGTGCCTGTGTCCTTGTTACTACGGAGGCTGTACTTGTGCACAGATACCCTGTGAGATAAGCAGCTTTTCAGCCCTGGCCTCTGGAAGAAGATGACTTCTCTAAGCATTAAGCTTGTGCAAATAAGAATCCTTTATGGCACCTGGGTAAGATGAGAAAAACCATCTGTGAGAATGGCAATACTTTGTGTTATTGCCGTAGTTTAAGTTCACAAAATATAAGGTTGTAGAAAACTTAGTACCAGGAAACATGTATTACATGCTCAATGCTGTTGCTTTTTCCTCTGATAGTTTTATATAAGAAAGGAAAATTGCAGCAACAATAGATATACAAGAAGGCATCTTGACATGCTTCTCATTTGACATTCTCTGAACCTGATTTTCTGTTGTTTCCTTCTCCTTTTATCTGTACAAAGTAACAAAAACGTGGGTGTAAAACATTCTCATTCTGATTTGCTAACATTAATACTAACACCTTCCTCGTATTCACTCCATAGTAGATCAGATGACTAGACAACATACAGCGCAGGGGAAGATAAAAGCTTTATTTTTCAGAAGTGCTAAATCTCCGTGTGCCTATGAAATTTAACGAGAGTACATAATGCTTAGTAAACAGCTTTGTTCTTTTTAAATATCTGGGAAGAGACAGTGCCCTACCTCTTTGAGCCATTTACATTTGTGTAGTGTGAGTGTGAAATCCCATCACCCTGTGAAGGCAGTGACCTTCAGTGAGTCTGCACAGATACAGGTCGCTGAGCATTTTACAGAGCTGAGTGAAACTGAAGTTGGCTTTTTATTGGAAAACGGTAAAAATGTGCTGTAAGACGTACTACGAAAGTACTTTGTAATTATATAATGTAGTTGCTAATTATAGATAACAGTTGCAGGTCGTAGCACTGTCTCAGATTTCCTACTTCATCTGTAGTTTCTGTCTCAGTGAAAATTGGCTGTTTGTGCTGCAGTTTTCCTTGCTGGATTTGTGCTGCAGGCTGACTTTTTTTTTTTTTTAAATCAACCAATAACAATTCAGAAAATGTAATTCAATCATTTTGAAGGGTGAGTTCACAGGCAAATGTCTTGTTTTGTCCATGTTAAAACACTTAAGACACTAATTTGAAATGGTGCATCACCTTCATTCTAAGGGTGTGCATTTTATGTCACTATGAAAACTGGCACAGAGTTTATTAAAAACCTCTGAACAAAAATCACAGTTCACATAGGCTTAGGAGAGAATTGTCAGTGTTTGGTTGCTAATATCTATGGCTCTGCTGAACTTCTTAAGGCTCCTTTGTATAACTGCAATATATAGGGATTTCCTAAGGAATTATTAACTTGTTTTTTTCCTGTGTACTCATAGGAGTTAACTAATTTGAACCAAGGCAGTACAGGATTACAAAAGAAAGACTGCATATTTTGTATTCTTGTTATGCCTTCCACATCCTGCTGAGCCCAGGACTCCTTAAATTGTTTGGTGAAAATTACGTTAAATATAGTTCTGAAATTTAATTTAATTATAAGTTATTTTGACCTTCAGAAATATTGTTCCTTAAGTAAATTCCTACAGTCCAGACCTCTGGTACAGATGCACTAAAATACATTATTAAGTATTTTCTATGGCAATAACAAGCCATAGAAACTGTCTCTCCTATTCACTGTGACATGGTTCTTGTCAGATTATAGCAATGGGATAAACAAGCTTACAAAGCAGAACTTCAGAAACTGCATTTTGTGAACTTCAGAAACTGCATTTTGTGAAACAAACTTCAATACAATAACTTTTTAGTTTTTAATGTATTTTATCATTCTTTTAGCTGGTCTATATAGATTTCTGAGTATTTGTTGTTGTTTCTTTTGTTGTTGGACTTTTTTTCTCCAACTTCCTTTTGACAACTCTGCTGCTGTAAGAGTAGAAGTAATTAAAGATTTATCTTTTTATGAAAGCAGCTAGTACAGTTGCCAAATCTTTTCTAATCATATTTGTCAGGAGGGATTGTAAATAATTTCCAAATGGATTGTCTAATAGTAAATGACAAAAGGGAATTCAACTCAATTTTAGGAGATTGATGGATTTGAGTTTTCCCCTCCATTTTAGGCTTTGGATCTGTGTTCATTTGTAGATCTTACCTCATCATGTTTGTTTATTTTATATGTAATTGAAGTAATATATACAACAGCTCCCTAAAGCTTTACTGTTCTTGGGGAACAGAGTGAGCAGGGTCTCAGTGTGACTCATGGTGGACACGGCTGCAGTCTAATGTGGCATGGCTGTGATTGTCCCAGTCTCCACTGGAAATGTAGATATATGCTTTGCCTCTCCAATTTATTTTTCATTAGGTAAGGGTTGCTGGGGTGCAGAAATATTTTGGTTGCACAAGTATATACCGAGTAGCTGGCATTTTCATTTCTATGCTACCCCAAAACTTTCTCACACTGGCCAGTTCATCAGATGGCTACCTAAGCTCACTGCAATGGCTTAGGAGTGCATAGTAGGTCTTTTCCAAGGCCAGGGATCTGGCCTGTCTATTAGAGGTTTAAATTTGGTATTATGTAGCATAATCCACCAAATGCTTTGGCTATTATATTCCCTTTAAAAATAAAGCAGATTTTGCTGAACTTGACAGCCCCATTGGATCATGTACTTGAGAACTATTTATGATAAAAACATAAACATAAAATTGTGGCTTCATTTCCATATTGCAGGCTGAGGAATACTCAAGAGGGCCCTAATCCTTGACTGTTGCTTTTAGGTGCTATTGCAATAGAACCAATATATTGCTGTCTAGAGTCTAACTTGGTCAACAGACAATGTTTTATTGAGCATGTAAGCTCTGCTTTAGGGCTTGTAGAATATTTCTGCTGTTTCTGCTGAACTGTTTTTATAGCCTCACAGAATTTAGAATGAATAATTGCCATTACAACATCTAATACAGCCTGCTATTTATCACAGTCCATTCAGTGACATGCTGCTAATTTGTTATTGAACTCAATAACTTGTATGACTGAAGAACATCTCATGTTTGATCAAAGGGCATTTCTTGAAAGGCATCCAGTGTTTGTGTGAAGGAGAAGTGAGAATCTATGATGTCTCTTAATAGTTCATTTCAATAGATGACTTCTGTTGTCATTTAAGGTGAGAATTTACATTTGAAACATTAATCTAGCCTTCCGTGTGTTTTAAACCTTCATCTTGAAATATACAGTCTGAATTTTATGCATACTAAATGAGCCTGGTAAAGTCAGGGGTATTAATCACAAAGTAAAAGTTTCTGCATTTGCCTAAGACTGTGTGGGAACAGAAACAGAGAGCAACACTCATACCTATATGTAATCTGGGCTCCTAGGGTTGCTGCAAGTGGTAAAACTTCATCTTATTAAAATTGGATGCATCTTCATAAGTAATTATGAGGACTCAGCCTAACTAAAAAGGATAAAATATTCTTAGTTCAATCCCTAAACAGATCTCCTAACTGCTCTTCTCTGGAGTTCAGTTAGATGTCTTTTCCACCTTTTAATATGAGAAATTTTTAAAATTTAAAAGATGTGAAGAAATAAGCAGAGAAAATTATATTCTAATTATAGAATTATATTTATGTTTGAGCATATGCTTTACTGTGTGTTACATATGAACTGGCTGATTTGTTTTAGGTTTTCAACATAGCCATCTAGATGTTGTGAGCTAGCAAACTTGTAAATGGATTAATACTACTTAAAGAAAGATATTAAAATTAAATAAAAATTATTGGAAGAAAATTTCAAAACCAATTGCATTTAGATTAAGTACTTTCCTGCTTGAAAGGAGGATCCAAGATATCAGAGAAGAATAGTTATGTCCATCATTACCATTCCAGTAATAAGAGAATAAGTTATATGACATAATAATTTAACTATTCATTTTATTTGAAAAATATACTTGGTGAATTTAAAATCAGTGATAGGAGGCATTTCTAAAATTATATGAGGAGAAAGTAGTAGTTCAGAAATTAGACTCAAATTATTCATTAACTATATGTTATATACTTGAAAATTAGAAATTTACTTGGAATTATTCAATTTATGATTGTTGAAGTTCAATGCAATATTTTACCACATCAAATACAAAAGCTGTAATGATTTGATGTAACATGTTCGGGTAATATTTAAAAGTGAAAAAAGTATTGTACGGTATGGGGCACCCTTTTGGTCAAACTGGGGCCAGCTGTGTCCCCTCCCAACTTCCTGCATACCCCCAACCTCCTCACCCGGGGGATGGGGTGACAAGTGAATAAACAGTCTCTTGCCAGTTTTTATATGGCAAACACTGAGCTCTTGGTGGCTGAGGGGATCCTGTTGCAGGCTGATGCCAGGGAAGGTTTGTGCTGAATCCACATACCTTCCCGAAAGTGTGAGCAGGTAACACCAGACTGAAGGAGCAGAGCTTGAAATGCTTTGTGAAGGTACCCGCTGTCCTAAAGTACTTGAATGAACCAAAGCAAAAACCAAAGTGTAGGTAAACTGTGGATACTCAATAAACTTGGCATCATCTACTCTGCAAGGCCTTTTCATGTAGAAGCATCATATTGAGACTATTAAATAAATTAATTATTTCATATTTGCTAAAAAGCACTGAATTTTCTGTGTTTCTAAGATTGATGTATTCTGTTACCTGGATTGTCTTGAATTTCTAACGAGGTGCAAATGGGTAAAATTAGCATTTGAACATATCCTCAGAGCTAAGTGCCAACCCCTTCTGTGCTCTGAACCAGAGCAGCATTTGCCAACAGCCGTTTTTGCATGTTAGTGTGTGACTGATAATATGCTCAATAGACTGGTTGGGGTTACTAGCATGATCACAGTTTGCATAAATACAATTATTCCCTTTCCAATTGAGGGCTTGTTTGTGCATCTTTGGCAGAAGTGGTAGAAGAAGTAAGCATGTTGGACTTATAGCTGGTCGTGTAGATAATGTCTTGGATGGGTTTCAGGACTAATCTAAGTAGGCAGCAGCTCAGAATAATTAGGCTTGGTGAAATTACCCAGTTGATTATTTGGCATGCTGAGCTTGCTGTTGCTGCTGCAAGAGAGTTTTTGGTGCAGTGGTTGCTGCTGGAGACATGGAGAGGGTAAGCTGAGCAATTGCCTCTAGCTGCAGTGGTCTGAAGGAAGCAGGAACAACAAACCTGGCCCTGAATGTACTCTCACCCTCACTTTCAGCTCCATCTTTTCTGCCTCCTTACCTCATACTATGGGACATCACTAGCCCTTAATGCAGAAAAATTCAGTTCTCTCTACAAAACTGAGAAACTCTGCTTTGGCTCTACACACGTCTGCTAACGGGACTGGCCTCCTGCAGAATAGAGTGGATTAAATGCGAGTAGATGTCTTCTAATGAAGTTTATGAGATCATAATCTAAACCAGCATGTTGACCTTGCTCCCTTTGTCTCTATAGATGATACCTAATATATAGATGGAAATAATATATGTAAAGCTACCACATTACTTGCACTGTTTCAGCAACAGAACAGCTCATTATGGTTTGTAGGACTTTGATAAAGGGTTTTCTTTCACCAAAAAATAATTTAAGTTATTGCTATTGACACCTATAACACCTACAGTCAAAACCAGAAAATAAATAACTGCAAGATGAACATCAAATAATAAACAAGTCTTTTGTAATCTATAACATCCTCAGACAGAAAAAACCCTCCACCTCTTCAAGAGACTCTCACAGGTGCTAATTGTCACTCCTAGGAAAAAGGAGAGGCAATAAAATGAGGGGGTTTTGGCTAATTTATATTTCCTAATTTTATTTCTTCAACTTAGGATCATGATACACATAAAAAAAAAAAAAGAAAAGGGAAAAAAGAAATAGGGAAACTTTTTCCATTGGTGATTGCTTTGTTTGGTAAAATAGGTACAGGAATATGTAACATATTGTTTGAGAATAGGTAGGCTTGAATCTCCAGAAATTAGTTTGGGACTATACTAATTGCTTTGCTTTTCCCCTCCTTTTGCTTTGTTATGAGTCTGGACAATATTGCTTACTATGTCTGAGTTTCTCATCTAGTTATGATGGTGGTGATAGCATGAAGTCAATTCAAAAACTGGGCAGTTATGGAACTGATTATGTCAAAATTAAGAAAATGGCAGAAAAGGAAACTGAATGTGGTGAAGGGAGAAAATGTAATAATGATTGTGACCATATCCCTAAAGGCTGTTTCAGATTCATCCAGCCAACCAGCTCACAGGGTTCTGCTCTGACCCATATAGATAATCAGCAAGAAGAGCTGTGCCATGAGTAGGGGTGATTAAAGCAGTCTAAAAGTAAAGGTTTTGTCACCAGGATGACAAGCTGAGAGCTGCAGATGCCTGATGGCCAGCAGTATCTCTAAATTGCTCTGCAATAGAGAAATCTAGGCTCCTCTATGCTCCTCTGCAGTCAGCTCTTGTCTTAGGTGTAGCCAGGTTTCAGTCTAAATGTCTCTTAGAGAGGTATTATCATTGATTATAAAGCCATCAAAGTGTCTGATTCTAGTGTGTTTCCAACATTTTATTTTCAAATGCATTCATATTTTTAAATTTATATTTGAAGAGTTTGGTTAAAAATGTATACCATGCAACTATTTTTGGTTGAGTTCATCTGGTCAGAATATTTTTGGCTTCCCTGAATTTAGTAGGAAATTTCTCATATACATCAGTTGGAGGGAAGATCTATGTTTTAATTGCAAAAAATTAATCTCAGTTAATCTAGGCACCTTCAAGATAACCTATTTTAACAAATGCAAATGCTCAGACACTTTCTTGCAAAGATTAATGCTTGCAGACTAGGTTTTTCTGTCAGATGCCAATAGAAGGTGACCATGACAGTGTGTCTAAGTTTTAAGTGGTCATTTGACTCAAATTTCTCAAGAAATCTTCTTCTCAAGTAAAAAAACATAAAATTGAAGCTGGCAGAGAATTTTAATATCAGGCACAAGCACGAGTGAAAAAAAGATTGTTATGTAAATTAAGAAATATTTAAATATCTGAATAGCAAGTCCACATTCATGTGGAAGATCTGTAAAATACCTGGGATGTCTTCTCCTTGGTATATCAAATACTACAAAACTTTAAAAAAGAAATAAAGAAGAAAATATTCTGCTTGATTGTGCACTTTCAATGACAGTGTTTATTTTTTCCTAACTTTCATTTGGCAAAAGTCTTGAAAATCAAACCTGTTTTTTCAGGGACCCATAATTTTGAATTAAATATTTGTTGCTTTTAAGAAAACTCTAGTTATTTCCTTTAACAGTAAAACCAAACTCTGATTAATTAATAGTAGGATAAATTTTTCTTAAGCAAATGATAACAAATTGGCATGCCACATAAAGCCTGTTATCAAATGCCTGCACAGGTGTGCCTAAGTAAAGCATTTATACATCTGCTGTGAAAATCATCTGCACATAATTATTAATTACATCTGTGCCCAGACTGCAGTGTTTTTTAAAAGCTATTCCTCATCACTGATTTTTTTTTTCTTCTTTGCAAATACATTAATGCCATTTGCAAGAGGAGGTGTTTGATTTACATCTATAGAAATACTCTGATATGAGAGCTGGTGAGTTATCCTTAGGATTTTTTTGACAGTTTCTTTTTATGAGAATAATTAGAAAACAGTATCATCATAAATGTAGTTCCAGCAGCACAAAAGAGAAGTATACTGGTGGAAGAGTAATATTTGGGACAGGGAAATTCAAACTGACAGTGGATAGCAGATGGACTTTTGAAGTCCAGGGTTAAAATATCTCTCTGATAAGAAGGTTCTAAGGATTACATCTTTTTATAGCATCACACACATGACTAAGCAGTAAAAAGCATGTCATCTACATTCTTTTTTCTCAACTATGTTATGTCAGAAAACTTGATTTATGTCATGATGGGATTGTAATACAGTTGACAATTGTGCATGTGACATTTCTGCTTTTATGATGTGCATTCCTCATGGAATAAAAGTCTCACAGTCTGAATAAATTATAGAAAAAAAAAAAAGTAAGTCATGTTTTGCTTTTAGCCAGTCACTTCAACTGGAAAATAATAAAAAAAATGTTTTGGCACAACAAATTCTTATGTATGATAAAGCTGAGATAATGTGATTGCAGACTTTAAAGTTTTAATTTTATGTTCAGTTAAAGTGTCAATAAAATACTGTGTTTAATCTAAATTAATCTCCCAGTTTACTGTCCCAGAATTTTTTTTGCAATTGTAGACGTTTATTCTGACTGGACTTTTATTTTTCCTAATTAGTTTTGTGATTCAACCTATTACTAAACAACCTACACATTCTTATCTTTTGTTTGACATTACTCACTTTTACAGAAAGAGTTCATTTGGGATGAGATGCTCTCCTAAGGCAGTGAGGAGAACAACACAACACATTATTTGATAGGAATGGAAAGGACAAGAGATTACAAACATTATAATAAAGTGCTTGTGCACTAAGGTGAACTCAGAAGGGCAGACTTGTTAGTTGTGATCTTCTTTCTGTGCTATAATTTCCGTTAGTGTTAATGATTTTCTTGATCAATGCAACTTGTGGAGATTTGCCACACAGGACAGTTGCAGTATAACAGTTATAAACTATGGAAAAGAGTTGGGGGATATAACTGAAAAATGAGAAATAAAACTCCTTAGTGCATTTGCAAAGTCTGTAGGCAAAACAGAATTTGTGGAGTGGTTTTGAAGACTGCCGTTATTACTAAGTGTATCTAGGATGTGGAAATCTGTGATCAGTTAAAAATTATTCATTTTTCTCCTCTGTTTACTGTGACATCAGTAAACAAACATCTGCCCTATGGGAGCCCCGTAATCCTCTAACTCAAGTCTTTGGGATTAACCACCTTTTATCCGAACGTATTTCTATGTCTAATCTTCAGTCTTTTCCATGTTCTGTGTTTTTTTTTTTTGTTTTGTTTTTGTTTGTTTGTTTGTTTGTTTTGTTGGGGTTTTTTTGTTGTTTTGTTTTGTTTTCTTGTGGGTTTTTTGGTGGTTTTTTGTTGTTGTTTTTGGTTTTTTTGTTTTCCTGCTAGTCTTGGTTTAAGCATTGCCCTTAAGAACAATAATTTCAATGTAATAGCTGTGTTGTAAGACTTAAGTACCACTATTAAGAATATTTTATTTTTTCTTCTATGAGTATTTATACTTCTCAGCAAACAGAGGAACTGGAGCTTTTCTTTTTTGTTTGTTTGAGGGGTGGAAGAAAGCTGTTTGTGACAACTAAATTTCAAAAAATCATTCTGACATAGGATAAGATAGGATCAAACTAAGGACTTGTGTTCACAAAAGACATTACATTAGGAAATTAACAACTTGGAACCTTTATATTACGGACAAAAAATTATGTTTGTTTGCTCACAATTTATTCACAACGGATTCATTCCCATGGTATTTTGATGGTAAAACATTTGGCAAGTTATTTCCTAACAGTGATGCTAGCATGGTGTAAAATTATATGAAATGACATGAAAAAAATGGATTATGAGATAGTCAGAAAGTGTCTGACAACCTGGGGAGTCAGAGTCATATGGCAGAATCAGTCTTTGCTTTTTATGGCACCCTAGTAAAGAAAGGGGGATAAAACATTTGGAATGGAGAGCAGAGAGAGGAAAAAAATAATAGTGGTAGCAAGGTAAAGGAAGAAAAATAGAACTGTGTGGACCTGGCAAGAGGCATTTGCAACACAGAGAAATGGGACATGGGGCTGATCTAGGTCTGCGCAGTAGGATAGGAGGGCAGTAAATCCGGGCTAACACCCCAGATTTGCACGTAAGGCTACAGAGTTGCAATGCAGCAAACAGAGCGATGGTGAAGTTAATGCCTGTCATTGACATTAAGTCCGGCAGCTAAAATGGCTAAAAGCAGTGCTAATACAAATCCTCCAGGTTCTCTCATGGCTGCTCACTGAGTGGCCGGTATAAAAGAAAAATTCAAATGGTCTGATTCTGAAACTTTGAGTATTTTACTGCAATTTCAGCTTCTTAAATAGTGTTCCTTTTTCCTGAAGTCAAGGGACAGTTTGGTCAACAAAAAGGATAGGGTAACATATTTTTGAAGAGAAAATGAACTGTAGTGGGGTGAGGCATATTTTCTACTCTGAATATTTATCCTTTTGCTTCTGTGTATCAGATCAGAATAATCCCATCGCCAGCTCAATGACTAAAATAGAGATAAAAATAAGCAGTTCTGCATACAAAGAAAGTAAGTGCATACTTCCTTCCTTCTCTCTTTTTAACATCTGAATGATTAAGTTTTGAGAGAACTTATGAGGCAAAATTTGCAGTTTACTTCCCGTCAAGACTGTTAGATTCTATACTCTTAAATAAATCTTTACAAATTCCCACTGTTGTGTTCTTCCTTACTTAATCATTCTAATTTGAAATATTGAGCAAAAGTTATGTGGAACTGTGTGCACCCTCAGCAAGTTTGCAGATGACATGAAACTGGCTGACGTGCCTGAGGGACAGCGTGCCATCCAGAGGGATTTGGACAAGCTTGGGAAGTGGGCCCATGGGAATCTCATGAAATTATCAAGACCAAGTGCAAGGTGCTGCACCAGGTTTGGGGAACCCCCCCTATCAATCCAGGCTGGGGATGAACAGATCAAGAGGAGCCCTGCCGAGAAGGACTTGGGGGTGCTGGTGCATGAGAGGCTGGACATGAGTTGGCAACGTGCCCTTGCAGCCCAGAAAGCCAAACATATCCTGGGCTGCAACCGAAATAGTGTGGCCAGCAGTCCAGGAAGTGATTCTGCCCCTCTACTCTGCTCTCGTGAGACCCTACCTTGAGTACTGCGTCCACTCTGAGGTCCCCAAAGTAAGAAGGTTGGGAGCGTGTTGGAAAAAGTCTAGAGGAGGGCCACAAAGGTGATCAGAGGGCTGGAGCACCTCTCCTATGAAGGCAGGCTGAGAGAGTGGGGGCTGTTCAGCCTGGGGAATTGAAGATTCTGGGAGACCTTAGAGCAGCCTTTCAGTACCTAAAGGAGCCTACAAGAGAGCTAGAGAAGGACTTTTTACAAGGGCATGTAGGGATAAGACAAGGGGAAATGGTTTTAAAGTAGAAGAGGATAGATTTAGACTAGATATAAGGAAGACAGTTTTTACAATAAGAGTGGTAAAACACTGGCACAGGTTGCCCAGAGATGTAGTAGATGCCCCATCCCTGGAATCTTTTAAGATGAGGTGTGCTGGGGCTCCAAGTAACCTGCTCTAGTTCAGGATGTTCCTGTCCACAAGGTATCCTGAAGATATCCCTGTGAAGGGGTTGGACTAGATGAGATTTAAAGGTCCCTTCCAACCCAAATGATTCTATGTTGCAATATGTTTGTATTTTCAAACTACTCTGAGATATAAGGGTGAAATTTGCTGTGTTGGGGTTAGATGAAGAAAACAGGCAGGTATATAACAGTGGCTCTGATGAATTTGTAAATCCATGTTGAATGCTACCAATATTTCAAAACATTTTTTTTAATATATGAAATGAGTCCATTATACCCGAGATATCTATCTGTTAAGGCCCTCATTGCAAACTTTGAAATTGCAATACAAATACTTTTTTTATTATTTTGAAAGGAAAAATGTTGTAACATCAGTAATGAACAACCAGAAAAATCCAAAGTTTTACAAATATGATAAAACTGCTTTTCCCATTTCTTAAGCAGTCAAGTCACTAGAAAAAATGCAGATTGTATACTATGCAATAATCTAAGCTTGGTAAACACTTCACCTAAGTGTTTTTGCTTACATCTCTACAGTCTTAGACGGAATTCAAAAGTAAAGAAATAGAAAGTAGAGACAAATTAGAGAACTTGACACCAACAAAGCATTTTCCATTTCTTAGTACTTTGTGACCTTCACGATTTATAACAAAATTGTTTTTATGTATAACTCATTATGTTCTCTTAGTGGTAACTACTATTATTATTTGATTTATATGTCACATAAGTAAATTAGAATATGGAGAACAGATAAACTCTGAAGCTACTTTCTCATTCAATGCAGAAATTCAGAAAAGAAGCAAAGTGTTCATAAAGCTTATGAGATTGTATTCTTAGCACAATATATTCATTTAGTATCAGTTGTTTTGTCTTCTTGGGTTACAGCTGAAAGTGTTTTTTTTTTTCTCTGAAAGATGACTTTAAAACTGACATCTTAGTGAAAGCACCTGCTATCCATGTCAGATCTTTTTTTACTGTGCTTCTTGTAAACACCCCAGAGAACTGGGAAAAGGAGATGGTTTATTCCTCAGTCCCAAATATCAGCAAAGTTCTATTTGCAGATCAAGTTACAGTTGGAGTTGTACAAGCTTGAAGAGGCTCTTGAGGAACAAGTTGATTTTCCTATGAAAACAGTGACAAGAACTGCCTTTTAAAATTGCAGTGTGGGCAGATTTCATCCAGAAATCACTGAGCGTTCGGTGTGGAGCTCCACATTTTATAGCCCCTTGCAGATGAGCAATGACTGGAAAACTTATTTCTGCTTGTGATGTTCATTGGCAATGTTTACTTTTTTTTGTCTGGGACAGTCACCTTTGCCTTTTTTTTTGAGCAAAGGTGACTTTCTGAAGATCTTGTTTTGGAAGTAAAAGTTATAGGAGTTTCTACTTATGCCGGCTCCTAAGAAATCGGATGCTAGATGTCTTTTACCCAGCATCCTCTTCAGGTATTTACAAACTGTAAAGAAAATGGCTGAAAAATACTAGCAATTGAGAGTGGAAATCAAGCATGGGAATTGAACGGGATGCCTCATGCTGGCCTATTGAAATCTCTTCATTAAAATACGGAAGTTGCTTCAGGGAAAGGCTTTAACATATGCACAAAAATACTTTTTGCATGTACTTGAAAAATATTTCCGCTGATAGAAAAGGATACAAAAATTGCATATGCTTTTCAATTTGAAATGTTAATGTGTACTGGTATCCATTATCCTGAGTCATGAATAATGAGCAAGGCAGAGCAAAGGGCAGAATATGCAAGTCATGAATTCAAAGTTAGCTGAGAATTTCTGTTTCCTCTGGAGGCATTTGTATGGATTATGGTTATCTTTTTAACTAAGTATAATGTTAATGTATAGTCAACACTAGAACTTCAGTGAACTTTTTTATACCTGTAATTTACTCCATATTCTCCCAGTAGCTAACAATGTGAAATTATATGGTGACATGAAATAATATGAAATACATTCCTGGGAATAAGAATTGAAACTGTGTGATGATATTTTAAAATGCTGACTGTTGATAGTAATGATGAAGCAGACTGATAATACTATCATTTTTCTTTATCAGCTGCATTGTGGTCTCCATAGGGTACATGAAATACTGTAGATTTTTCAGAATGTTGTAATGATAAACCCGATGGGGATTTATGTGCATTGTGTACAGAGGAGCTAAATAATAATAATATACTTGATGTTAACAAAACAGTGTTCAGTATCTGAAAAATATGTATTGTTTTAAAGTAACCAGATCTTTTGCATGATGAAGTTCCGGAACAATTCCACTAAATACAGCATTATGTGCTTACAGAAAAGTGAAGAGGTTTGTGAATTTTAACATAAGGCTTCTTTAACAATACTACTTTGCACACTCCAGCTTAGTATAACTCGTGTGGCACCAGTTACCAAAGGCAAATTGTTTCAAGCTACAAAAATAATTAATCTTGATAGGTGAAAGTGTCATATTCTAATTTTTATTTTATAAATTCAAAAATGAGAAATTTGTATATGAAGAAACACATTTGCCCTCTCAATTCTGGAAAAAAAAAAAAGTGTTCAGTGTATTTAATGGGTATACTTCTGTTTGAATCATCATTATTTCTGTGATGTTAGCAGAAGACAAAACAAAAAAATCCCCATCACATTTATTTAAAAGGGCTTTATCTATATGAAGGAAAGCCAAGTACTTTCCTAAGCCAAAAGAAATAAACCTCTCCATAAATGCAATGTGAGAAATGCTGACCGGGTTCTTGCTTACATTTTCATTTGCAATGCAATCTGACAACATTCTGGCTGATGTCAAATATGGACTGAGAACAGTATTTTGATGTTGTTAAATAGAACACAATACCTGCTAAGGTATAATGAAGTTTTTTTAATATTGAAATTAATAATCTCAAACTTGAGTAAAAAAGTATGAATTTATACCCCCAAACATCATAGCCGAGTTTATTTTTTATTTTATTTATACATAGGCTGAGTAATTTAATTTGCATTAACTGTATGTGAAATGCCTGAACTAGGCAAACTTTTAATGTAATTTCCCTACTTATCCAACTAAAATGTGATTTAACTCAAAAGCAAACAAGAACTGTAAATAGGAGGTTTGTAAAAAAATTGCTGGTGTGAAAAATTATGGTTACTCTTGAAAACTAAATTCACAGTGTGACAAAATAAGATTCTGCATATCAGCCTGATGAATCTGAACCCTGAGCATTTACCTCTAGGAGGCATTTGGTCCTTTGTGCACAGAATCAGAGCCCACCTCTCATTACTTCTTCCCTTGAACTGGAATCTGAATGCATCATTGTTGGGTTTCAGAATCATGTATGAATTTAAAAATTTAAGTAACCAGATTGCATGGTCAGATATACTTCGCTTCCTGAAATATTTGCTTTGTACCAATATCTTTCAGATGATTATCCCCAGGTCCTTTTCCAGCATCTGCCTTTTTCATTGTAGGGAATGGATGTTATCTGGAGAAATGAGACATATTTATTCTTTTAATTCTTATTAAAAGAACCTGGATTGTTTTAACTGTCCAATTTTTTAATTGTCCTTTGCAGAACACTCATCACAGTAGTATTTGAATTGTTCACGTTCCTTCCTTTAAGTGGAAGAAAGCTCTATTATCCCGATTTTATGGACTGGAAATCAATGGATCACTGTCAACAAAGCTCAGCACTCAGATCCCTTATATTTTGAATTCTTTGCTCATTTCTGTTTTGGGAAGAACTGAAGATCCGCATTTCAGATAACCTTTTTTATAATTATTAGATTCCAGATGGGGGTAACTTGCCAAAATTTCAGTTCTATTCAGGCACAAAGCATTTAAACAAAGCAAGAGATCTAACTTTTTCTTGTGTTCAGTTGACCTTCCTCTAACTGCCAGGCTTGTTTTTTGACTTTCTGTATGATAGTCTTCTTCCTTTTTCTGAGTCTTGTAAAATTTTGCAAAAATTAAAATCTCCTAAATTCTCAAGCTGTGATACTCATTTCACTATTTTCCATTAGCATTTTTTTCATTCCTGTACATTGACTATATAACCATTTTCCTGTGTTCAAAGCTTTCCTAAATTTCATCTTTTTGTGATTAATCTCTTCTAACAGACTAAGTAACTGAGGCATTGTACAAGGCCAGGGCTGGGAACAGGGCCTCAAGTCCCCAGTGTGGAATGTCTGCTTTTGTTATACAGTATTTGAGGAAGAACAATCCATACCAGTACTTTCTTGTGCTATCTGCCCCCTGGTTCTCCTGATGGGTGCCTTTAAACCAGGGAAAGGACTTTAGTCATGACATCCACCATACCCAGTTTGCTGGTTACACAACAGTTCTGAAGTGTTTATTACTGGAACAGACAGCTTCCACAGGAGCAAAAAAAGGGCATGAATCTTGCAGAGTCAACTATTTTATTATGACTGTCATAGATGAGATAGCTCCCGTTCCTCAGTGTACCCAAAAGCTGCTAGATGAGGTCAGTGGTCATTTTGGTCTTCTGCTACACTATGGATTGGTAACCCATAACCTATGGATTACTGTGAGGTGTTGCCTGGAATGCTTCCTTGTCTTGTTCAGAGACACAAAGAATTAAACATGAAAGCTGCAGCTGGCAGGGAGAGGACTATGGCACTACACTGCCTTGGGAACTTTTCTCATGGTTTGATACAAGTCAGGACAACTGTTTTAGCTGAGTAAGATTGTATCCAGAGTTGTCTTTGTCTAGATTGCATCACCTATGTATTTAGCACCCACATGTCATTACACAATGTTGATTGCGTGTGACAGAGTTTTTGGAGATAAGTAAAAAAGATTTTATGGTTGCAAAGGACAAAATTTAAAGGCTTTGAAGGATCCAATTGAACTTTTCCTATTTTCCCTAGGAACAGGAGAACTCCTACCAAGTTCTTGGTGTGTGCAATACCTGAAATAAAAAAAAAAGTGCAGTGAGTTTTTTACTTTTCCCTCATTGGACCACTCTTATACTTGGAAATACAGCAAGGTCGGGGAGTAGAAGACTTTTTATTACCAACTTTTGTTGCTTCTGACTTTACTTCAAGAAATAACAAATTCCTTATTATACTTTGCTTATAAAAGAAAGGATGTTGCAAAAACAAGCAAAGAAGAAATTTATGAGAAACTAATCTTAAGAACGCAGTCATTTATGAAATTGGGGGTTGGAACTACATGATTTTTAAAGTCCTTTCCAATCCAAACCATTCTATGATTCTGTGAAATGTAGAAGCCATTTTTTTGCATAAGATCTCATTTGAAATCAACAAGGAAAAAGAAAAGATGCTGAGTTGTGGCAGAGAAGCAGTTAAAATCTATAACTGTTTTCATTGAGACGTTTAGTTTGCCAAAGTTGTTATTTCCAGAGCATATCATACTTGCCAGTTCTTTATCGGATTTGACAGAGGATGATCTAAAAAAAAATAGGCAGGAACAGCAATGTCACCCCAAAAAGTCATTAACTGCTTGTGTTGTTTACAGTGTGTAGCTGTGAGCACAGCCAATCCTACGTTTGCTAAATCCTGTGATGTCTCTTTATTTCAACAAAGTCTAGAACGGAAATTACAAAATCATAGTCCATTACAAAATGTATAGTTGTAAGTGTTAATAGTGTCATTATTTGTATTTTCAGTATTATTAATAAAAGTTTCATTTAAAGCTAATTTTATTTTTTTGAGATAGACACAAATAGTTCAAATTTACTTGCATAATAGTGAGCAGCAACAGAAAAATACTAAGCTTAAAATTATTTCTTTTCACAGTAAAATAAATAAAATATTATCACAGACTTTTTTTAAAAAAGTAGATCCAGGAATTAAAATATTCTAATCATAATACATTTATTATAGCTTTTTCACGCTTTGCTTTTTTATAAAACCTTCACTCTGACAAGGACTGCAGTTCTTACAGTACAGCAAAGATACTGTATGGTATTTTGTCTGTGCTGAGCAGACACAGGCAGAAAAGAAGAGTGTTTTGGGAAGTCTAAGAAAAATTTGCTGATCAGTCTTCCAAGGGACTAATGGGTGCACTTCCAAGCATTACTGCCAGATTTAAATCAGGGGAATGATCCATCTGTTGTTTACAAGTTCAGCTGGCCATATCTTTTAAGGTCATTGTGTTGACACCTACGCTAGCTGGATCCCACACCTATTTTTTTCACATCTGAGTGCTGTACAGACATATCAAAAATGTGTGATGAGAAGATGCAGTCTCTTTTTTTTAATTTAAAATTGCAAACAAAACCCAAACAAACAAACAAACCTCAAAACACAAACAAAAGAAAGTTGTTTATATGCAATTTTCCTATTTCTTGCTATGTTTCCCCATCAGGGACTTTTAGTTTCATACTGCACAGAGATGAATAAGTAGTTCATGAATGAAGTGCATAATTCTCTGGAAGGTGATGGAGATAACACGATGCATTTCATCTGCTACTAGTCTTCTTTAGGTAGAGCAGGTTAGTACAACAGCAATTTATCTGAAGGTAAAGCTGAAGCAGAGAGTCACCAGGCAAATGTAAAAAAACCCTTTCATTTGAAGGGTAGTGGTAATCTGGATAAATTATGTTGTCGGGGAAGGTGCACATCTCAGGAAACGAGAAAGGGAGCAAGGGAAAAGTAGATGGTTTAAAAATGGCTGCACCACAAGTGTCTTACACAATTCTATCTGAAGTCACTTGGTGGATTTTTTGAAGTTCAACTTCTATTCTATGAATGTAGCTCTTCTGCCTGGAGAAGAGTGGTCCAGGCTCTGCTACACAGTTTGTTTGCTTCTGCAAAATTCTTTTGGTGTGAGCCACAGAAGTTACGCTGACTGAAGGACTGCTTTGTGCAATGAGAGCCTTCATAATTTAGGATCTGGTCCAATTTATGAGGTGGAATTCTCTGCTGGTTTTGCAGGCATTAAGTATTATGACTTTTTTTCTCCTCTCACCACAACTTCCCAGAAAATTAAAGATGAGCAAGTAGAGGATGTGAGGGAATTTTCCTTGAAAAGTAGTGGAAAACACTGACCTTTTGCTTAAACACATTCTAGAAATATTTAGCCTCAGGAGGTACATTTTTGGGCAATTGTGATCATATAAAAACAGGAGGCTAAGATTAAATCCCTTATGTAACTTTTACTGCAGCTTCAGCTACCATGAAGGCTATAATTATGAGTGTAGTTCTTGTTGACTGTGGAAAGGTCCCTGAGCAACGTGCTTCTTTATGTATTCAGTGAAATGAAATAATTACAGAGCTAACATCAACTATTCTGCTGTGGAGCCTCTTCCATTGTTCTGTATTCTTTTGAAATAATGAAGACACTGAAAATTACAGTTAAGAAATCTACTTTTTATTATTAGGATTCAAAATTAATTTTCGAATGTTAATTGTATTTATATGTCTCTATATATTACTTTTACAGTCTTACTCTTGTGTCTCCACAACATTGTATTAACCATATTGGTTTATTTTGAAGAACATCCTTAGACATTTTTTGTTCAAAGGAAGTTTTCATCCAGCTTGTATACACAGACATGAGCAGTCCTGGATGGGTTTGGGAAGATTTTTTTTTGTTTGCTTGTTTTAATGATATAATAAAATTTAATGCTTATTTGATGAGTAGATTTTTATAAATTCCTGTCATTTACTAAGAATGAGTATAACAGAGCTAGGAAAAAGCAGAACTACAATTCTAGAAGTTATTAAAGAAAAATCAAGTCCAGTATTTCTAAAGTTTGGCACTGAATATTGTAACATTTCACAGTGTTTGATGCTATGTCTGTATGTCAGCAGCTCATTTTAGCATCCTCTGCATTTCATTATGCAGACAGCCCAGAAAGAACAATTCCTTGAATTTAACCCTGACTGCTGCAGAACACCAAAGAAATATTCTAAGGAGACAAATAATTTTGCATTTAGTTTTGCATTTAGACTTTCTTCAGTAACTAATGAAAGGGGTCGTTAACTAAAGAAACAAAGATATTGATTAGTTACTTAGTTAATGTTTTTTTCTGTGCATAGGTGATAATCATGGGGATGTGGGACTTTGCCATGGTATTTGTATAGACACTAAATTAATGCTTCATGCTTAGTCTCAATCATCCTTACTTTTTAGTATTTAATTTTACATTCTAACCTTCCTCTTAACGTAACATGTGTGGGAATTTTCCTGCATGTACATTTAAACATATACATGAGCAAAACAACCTTGATGGTGTTAAGGTGTCTTAAAAAACAACCATGGTCATTGGTATTTTGGTTTTGCACATCTGTTCTTTAAACTGTTAACCAGGTATAACAGATCATTGCTCTGAACTAATTTGATTATATAGTATCACACTGTTGAGCCTGTGCACAGAAGGTATGAAACCAAATTAGACAGCTAATTATGATTTTTACTTCTGTAATCCACTGGAGTTCTGTTTGCAGGTTTTCTGTTCCTCTTTAAAGAGGTAATGAATTTCCTTCAAAGAAGATGGTTTGACAAAAATAACATGTAACCAAACTCAAAACAGTAGCTGTTTTTACATATTACAAATTGCTTTCTTCATCATGATTACTAAATGGGAGATCAGTAATTAATGATCCAATTACTAGTTTACAAAGGCTTTTATTGCAGTGTCAAGGTGATGAAAAACCCTCTTGCACTGTTTTTTTTTGCTGCCACTACAGCTTACTGAATCAGCAGATGCACTGCATGTTTTTAGACCATTGCATGTGTGCTGCCAGGGACAGATGATACTTTGGATTTACTGCTGTGATTAAGCTCTTGCTTCTTAAATCAAATCATTTTAACAGTGTTAACGTATGTTGTGTCTCCTGCAGTTTAGTTTTGAGAAGGTAGCAGGTTAAAAATGACACTTGTTTAGACAATCAGAAGGTTATTGGTATTCCACATGTGAAATGTTAGATCAGATTAGATATTGTTTTGACTATTTTATAAGATTGTTTCACTTAAAAATTTTATTTTTTTTCTTCAGTTTATTGTTATTGTTGTTGAACTATTCTATTAGTAAAACAGATACATTATTTGTGTATTGGTTATTTCATACTGAAAGTATGAGTACTTGTTAATATCACTTTTTGGTAGCATGATGTCAGTGATCCTGACTGGAATTAGTAGAGAGAAAAGAAAAAGATGTAATCAATGGAACAACTGGCTGATCCTCAGTCATAATACATGGATGGCTGTTGGGCTAATGATGGAAATTGATTCTAGATAATCTTGTGCCTCTCATAGGAGACATCTCTGTGTTAGTAATGTCTCCTTTCATTAGGATTAAGTCTACATGACTTTGGGGATAAAATATAGAAAACTGTTATGAATAAATATATTTATTTTTCTTTAAAACTAAGCTAAGAAGATTTTCTTCCCTGACATGTTCACTATTTCAGCTTTACTTATGGCTGATTGTTCTCTTGATGAAATTAAGGCAGCTCTGTCATGAGTACAACTGACATGTTGAGTTTATGTCCTCGTTTGTGAATTTGACATCATGCCTCATGAAGAATCCATTCCTTTGCTGTATTTCATGATTTCCTGTTGTCTTCACTTTGCAAGTTTGAGGCTTACTTAGTGATTAAGATATACTGATTCAAAGTAGCTTATGGTTAATTTCTGTAATAATTAGTATTGACATGAAAACAGTAAAGCTTGAAAATAAATAAGTACACAATATAAGGGGGTTTTTAGGCATTTTTATTTGTTTATTTTTTCTGTTGCTAATAAATATTAGAAGGAACTATGTATGTATAAAACATTATTATAGACTCCGTGTCAGCAGATGTTCATTTCTAAAAGGAGTTAAAATGTACCTGGTTGATCACTGCCCTTCGAAGGCAGAGGGCTCATGTCTGTCCAAATAGAAATATGCTCACATTCAGGATTCAATATGTGTGCATTAAATCCTATGGCCCTGAGACTTCCAGTTGCCAGCCTTGTTGGAGCTACTCTGACAGTCATTTTGGCAAAGTCACAACTTCAGGATGTAGAAAAAGTATATATCTGTGCAAAAGCTGAGTATAGAGTAAGCCAGCACAAAGTGAACTGCATAAGCAAATATGTTTACTAATGCTAAATAGAGTTTCCATGAAGCTACTTATTTCTTCAGTTTAACCAAGCCTCCTTGGATGAGTGTATATAAAATGGTAATGAAAAGAAAAATCTGGTGGAAATAGGTACCATGAGCACACAAGACCCAAACCTGTTTCCTAAACTTTGAGCTATTTCTCACAAGTTTCCATAATGCTCCAGTTATGAACTGTGTTCACTTCCAGGAGGCTGTAAGGCTCGTTTCCAGCTGACTTGTTGGGTTTTACTGTTGCCTTGCTGTTGGCAGCAAGACAGTTGAATTTGCCTGGACTACTTTCAAAGTTTGAGAAAGGAATTCATGTGCATGTGCAGATGGGTTCCCAGTTGTACAACAGATCCAACTTAGCAGTGGTTTTCCAAGGTGCCTCATTTTTCTGAGTCAGTGATTGTGGAAACACAGGGGGTTTTCTCACCTTCCAGACACCAGTTAATTCCTGTATTCATTAGATCCAAGAACTCGTTAACTTTCAGTAGATTAGTCTATGAAAAGATGTGTGTTCACTGAGCACTGCACTGACCTGCGTTATCTGGCTTTAATTGATGGGAATATCATCTCAGTGTTACATAAAACTGAGCTGTTGAAACAAGGGCCAGATATGGGATTCTTTAATGAGATTAACAGGTTTCATTCTCCCCTGCATTACTAGTAGTGCCTGTTCTCTCTTTAATGGGTCTCTCATTCAGATGTAGGCAATCTAGTATTGCTGATGCTGGTTCCAAGCCCGAGATGGTAAAGAATTTGCACGAGGCTGTGGTTGCAACCCTAAGGTGAAGGGATGCATGGTTATAACAGATAAGCAGGGAAGATAGGTAAGGTCAGCCCATGATCACATATATTGTCTTTGCAGATGTGAATAGGGAAGAAATAGAAAAAAAGGGCATATTTTAATAATAATAATAATAAAAGAGTAGTAAATTGCTTTTGATTACTTACTACTGGGCATGATCCAGAAATACTGTGTTATCTAAGCTTTCCAGTATATGTTTTTCTTTGTATTCTCCTGAAAGAATTTCCTTTTTCAGGCATAGGCTCAAAAGTTCCTACTGAAAGAAGGAAGAAGTGAAAAAGTGAAAATGCTACAAGTAGGGTCAAAAGTAATTTGGAGTAAACATCTCCCTAAGGCAAAATCTTAAAGACAGTCGCACAAGAGAGAAATACATCTGTAATGTTTAGTTTGTTCCAGATTTTCCTCATCTTACTAGAAATAGAGTAGCAGGGAATAAATGACAGAAGTGTGCAAATCTGAAAAGCTTCAATAAGATAACAATTGGGACCCCAGGATAAAATTTCTGGCTGTTTCCCATAGATTCTTAACAGTACCAGTCCATGTTCTTGGTGGCTGAGTGTGAGTTTTGGTGCTGGATCACATGACAGAGGCTGTGGTGTGACATACAGGGTCACACTCCAGGTGTCATATGAGAGACATGGTTGTAAGTGTATAAGGTCATTTATTTTGTGTGCTGTGCTGGGACTGGAAGTATCCCTTCCAGTGGGAGTCTGGTGAGTGCTGACTTCCATTAAGAAATTATGCCAATAGCTTTCTACAGGAAGTGGACAATTTATCATACAAATGTATTTGCCATATTGATATGCTTCCTTTCAATTTTTTCCCAAGGAAAGACTGAGCCTAATTTTGTTTTAGAAAATGTAATTTTGAAGAAAGTCTTTCCCTCAATTTAAATCCTTCCAGCAAAACATACTTCAAAAAATACTTCCAGTAAATATTCTTCTATTAATAGTGATCCTAAGTCTCAGGCTCAAAAAGAGAGCCAGAACAGAATAGACAAGCTGAAACCCTTTCCCCCTTTACATTAGATTAGCCTTTCTGTGAAGAGTAATATCCTTTCTCTTAAGCAGAATGTGTAGCATTTGAAAGCAGGGTTACATACTTTTTGAAGGTAAACCAGGATCTTCAATTTTAATAAGGTTTTCCCCTTAAAAATATCACTTACAACAACAACAACAAAATCAAGATATTTTAAGATTCTTATTGACTAACCCCTGTAGACCAGAGATATTTCTTTGGTAGCAACATCTCTGTTCAATGCCAGCATGCTCCCAGTGTCATCATTCTTGCCACATGGGTATGCATTGTTTTGTGCTCCTGCCTCCCCCAGTCTATTTTCATCTGCCTTGTGGGATGCAGCACTCTCTTACTCAAAATATTCTTCCAAGTCTGTAGCTTCTCTTCTATGTTTTTATTTCTTGGCCATTAGAAATTCAAGTGCTTATGGATTTTCACCATTAACAAGGGCAGTTATGCAAGATCACAAAAAAAATCACTCTTAGACCCTTTATCATGTGTAGTGGTCCTATGAATCTGCAGATTCGTATATGAGAGCTGGGATTCCATCTGATAAAATATAAACACCCACAAACTAGGGATCTACACCCAAGCTGATGATGTTGACTTCTTTTACAGTCACTGAATACACTTCTTGAGTACACTTCTTGAATTCATGTCAGGCTTAAAGTGGATATATAAAGTAGGCCTGATGAATGGAGACAAGAGTAAATGGTTTAGATATAGAAATCTAAAACTACCTGAGGTGATTGTGTGTGTCTCTACATTTTGGGTGAGGGACACTTTCCTACTTATTACAACAGTCTGCTGTTATTCTGAGCTCCACATCAGAAGTCTCTGCTGAACTGTGCACAGTGATTTTCTTGGTGCTTGCGGCTCTCGAGATCCTGTGTAGAAGCGTGATTGCACTCCTTCATCTTTGACTTCTCTTAAAAACTGCAGCAGTGAATCTCACAAGCAGGTCATAGTCTGCTTTCTCGGAGATCTGACAAACGGCCTCCCAAATCTTTTGCATTTAATTATCTGGTTGCCCTGAGACTTCCCAACCCCTTGTAGTAAGGCTATGCAGGCCTTTACGTACAGCTCCTGGCATAGTTGCCACTGATTAACATAGTAAGGGCTAAGTACAAACATCAGAGTATGCTCTACAGTTCCCTTATCACTAGTGAAAATTAAAACAGTTTTCTCCTAATTGCTGCATTCCTCTCTATTTCACATATTAAAAGACTGTATTTCATATCCTTTAAATAAAGAACAACTTTTTTTTTTTTTTTTTGGTAGGACCAGATCCTTCAGACATTTTCCTAGGCTGTTCCATGTTGAAAGTTGACAAATTCAGAGGAATAATTATTTCCCAACAAGAAATGTTGAAACACAGGTTAGGAATTTTCAAAGCCTTCTGTAAGACCTGCAAGAAGATGCTTCTTTTTGTTATCAGTGCTCGAACTGCATTAATTACTGTGTTGAAAAATATTTCTGTACTGTACATGTGCCAGACAGCTTTGCATTTGCTCCTACACCGAAAGCTAGCATGTCCCTGAAGTGTCCAGAGCTGACAAAGCAATTGTTTAAGCACTCACATAATCACCTCCAGGCAATTCTGGCTGTGTAGCTCCTCTTTGGAGTCCCCCACTGTGTGGCAGTCTAGATGGATAGTACTGCAAAGCACAAAAAGGAACCTGCTTAAATGGAAGTTCTTCAATAGCTGTAGTCCACTTTTTACTTTTCTCCAGAGCCCTTCTGGTACAGGGCTGCGCTGGGAGCCTTTCGGTTAAGAGGAGGCTGAAGAGACAGGAATGTACTCAGCTCACTGTAGCCTTATGCTGAAAATTAGCTTTGAGGGGAAAGGTATTACCTCATTTGCAAGGTTAAATTGTTTGTAGTTTTGAGTAATGGCATGTGTGTACCATCATTAGCTCAAGTAGCCAGTATATAGTATATGTGCAGTATACAATATGCAGTCAGGTACGACTTCCCAGCTTGAAAAATTTAAAGTTATATGACCTGTCTTTTTTGGCAGTGAGATTTGAATTTGAGGAAAGTTTTTTGGTTTATTTGGTTCAAAATAAGATGATGTTTTCAGTTTCCTAAGGGAAACACTTTTCAGTTTAGGTAGGTCCTGGTTTAGTTAGAAAAGGGCGTGGGTCATTCTTATATCCTATGTAAAGATTTTGAGCACCCTAGAACATCAAAATGACTCTGTATATGTAGAATAGCCAATTAAATTGAATGGTTTAAGTCTAAATGATTTGGAAAATGGATTTGAACTTGACCATGAACTCAGACAACACTCAAAGAGTAGACACATACCATGTAGATTACATACAGATTCCTTAATGCCTTATAAAAGATGCTTGATTACCGTATTTCTGTGTGGGAAAGCCATTCTAAGAAGCAAAAAAAAGGGAAACTGAAACCGATGGAAATTCTTTTAAAATATAAACTGATATTTCAAGTTCCCATTGCTATAGGAAGGTCCCGTTGCTCTGGGTTCCTGGGTATAAAAGAAGAAAACCTTTTCCTCTGCCTATTTGGTTTTGTCTAAAGAAAATAAGTAAAACAAACCAAACATCAGTAAGCTCACAAAGGTTTCAGCTTAACACCATTTACACAGAAAGGCCACTGATGTGATTTTTCTCCCAACCTGATTTGTCCATGCAAACTTTCCATATACACATAGAGCTCATTGACATTAATAAGAGCAGACCTCACATATGTCTTTTCTTGTATCCAGCTGCACTCCCGGACTCACAAAGCATCTGAATGCTTTTATAATGACATTGTCTCAGATTGTATCTTGCTTGGTAATATATTAATTCCTTTTTCATGAAAGATGGCTTTGATATTATAACTTACATAGTTTGTGGAAGAGAAATATCTAAGAGAGCAGCAAGTGCATTCTCCGGTACTCACGATTAAAACTGCAGTGTCTTTGTTACAGAAAGGTTTAACAATTTTTCACGTGGGCAAATGAAGATCTGTATGTGTTACATCTATTGCTTTTAATTTTACAAGATTTCAAAAATCACTTACCTAGTGAAGATTTTAATATTTATCAAACTTGAAAAATTGATGTCCAGGGATTTTATGAAGCCATTCGTTGTAACTCAAAAGGTGTGGGTATACTAAGCCATACATACTTCTCACAGAAATGTATTAAGCTACAGGGCTTCCAAACAGCCATCCTTTATTAACTTCTGTACTATTTAGGCCTGTCATTTAGATCACTTAATGCAGTGTTAAGGGCAAAATCTGTAAGATCTACAAGGGCTTTGTAATTTCTAATTTCTATGACAATTTTTTTGAAATATATTAACTACATATTTTAATGGAGAAAATAATACACATAAAAACAAAAGTCTTTGGATGGAGTTGTTACTTATTTTCATTTAATTTTCATTTATAGATACCAAATAATTCGTATTTACTCACACTAAATGAGACACAACTGAAATAAAAACAAAGTCAGCTTTCTGCATATTGATTGAAAAGGAGAAAGGAAAATGTTAGAGCAAGAAGTGGGAGTGCTTTGATCAGACAACAGGTTCAACTTCGTGAGTGTTCCTCTGTGCAAGTTTAGATTCAGGGCTTGTCATTTGATGAAGAGTAAATGTTTTTGCAAAATAACTGAATTTTTAAAAATATAATTTCTAAATGTTAATGCCTTGGGTATTCTGGGCTAAATGTGTCTAATCTTCAACACATATGGCATGTGGATGGACCATACATTAATACCTGTGTGAGAGGACTCTTGGAATAAGCAGAAATCAGTTACATCAGCAGATGAGCCTGGGACCAATGTTTAAAGGCCCCGGGTAATATGTAAAATAGGCAATATGTAGGCTGGAACTCTTGCTATCATCTGGTTATCTCTAAATGTATATTTATGAGGAAGAGTTAGATCTTCATGAACTCACTGATGATTTCTCTCAGTACCCCTGAAGCAATGTCTGGAGGCAGAGGTAAGACTGGAAATTCCATGGCAGAAGAACATTTAGCAGAATGCTATTAGCTTTCAGAAGAATATTTCTTTCCCCTTTAGCAGGACAACCACACTTTTGTCTGTAATACAGTCAAGATGTTAACAAGCACAGCAAAGAAGTTTTGGTATGAATTTCCCATTTTTAAATTCCTTTAAAATTCCTTTCAAGAACCAAGAAACATAGTTAATAGATTTAAAGCAGACCTAAGTATTACCTAGAAAATATAAATGAATTAAGGCTACAGAATAATTTTATGAGGCCACTTTAACACTGTTTTTATGAAAGAAAAGGCTATTTAATACCCTAGAATATTTCTGCAATGTGTAAGAGACAAAGTGTTCAAAGTGTCTTTTTCAAAATAAGGCCTTTGTATTCTGAATATTTCCTTCTTTAAAATGAAAATGAGACTTGATTTTTTTCTTTTCATATAGCATATATAAGTACATATATTAGGAGAAAACAAGTGAAAAAAGATTGTATTTTTTACTGTACATATATCCCTCCAAGGGAGTATATTTTAATTTTCTAAAGACTTGTTAGTTACATTTCACCACCTCACTGGTGTAGTTCCAAAGGAATAGGTTGAGTAATGTCAAAGCAGGATCTGAAGTAACGGAAATAAGAAAATGTTGTTTGTGGTCTGTACTAAAAAGAGCAGAGTTACTTTGCTCTATTGTTCTTTTCATTATGAAATTTGATAGAAAACTAAACATTTGTTTCCTGAATACAGTATTATAAAAATATTATGTAGCATGTAGTAACAGAATATTTGTCATGTAACAGGTAGTAACAGTAGTGAGGAAAAAAAAAGGGAAGTTTAATAATGCAAAATGTGTGGGCATAATTTACAGTTGAAAGCACCTACATGAAAGAGAATGTTTTATTAAAATGCGTGAATCATTCCACAATTCTATGGACAGCAGCATTAATTTAGGCCTTTTCTTTAAAACTGTTTTTCAAACCTTTCTTTCTACCATGTATCTGCCATGTAGGTTAAATTCTGATTCTATAAAATATTTATATATTTTGTCAAAACCCTACACATTCCCAATTATGGGGTATCTGTACTTACTAGAATTCTTCCTGATATTTAACCAGTAGACAAAGAAAAATTAATATACTTTTTATTCTAGATATAGTTTCTAGATTTGTTTTTCATTTAACCTTCCTTAAAATATCTACTGTACAGTGAATGCAGAGTGCCATTGTTTTAAGTATTTTATTGAAGTGATTAGAATAAATACTAATTTGTGTCAGAAAAGTAAAGAAATACATTCCTTAAGACAGGATGGTTCCTTTAGATTATAATGAAAATTCATTCCATATTCAAATGCTTTCCCTTATGAATATTCTTTTAGAAATACAAAACAATTTGCCTTTTCATTTAATTTACTGTAAGTAATTTTGTAGGGACAGTTAAAAACTCTGAAGCAATAATGCTTTACACTGTACATAATTTTGTGCACACATAGACACACACAAACTTGTCTCCTTCCTCAGTGTTTTTCATATTCCATGTACTCTGTTGTTGGAGCCTTAACTTTTTCTTGGAAGCCCTTTGCAAGTCCAGCTGGAAGAGGTTATGAATCAGATAGGATTATCAGAAATCTTTACAGTTTTACTGTATCTTTGTCTGTCCTTTCTTTCACCTTTCCTTTACTGCACTATCTTGTCTGTCTGATTCTCACAGGAGACATGGATTACAACTGGTTGGACCATACGTCTTGGCATAGCAGTGAGGCATCCCCAATGTCTTTGGTGAGACATGTGGAGCCTTACCACTTAGTTTCCTTTATCATTTCACATTTCCTTGGTTTTATTTACACTTTTGCATGTTTTCTTTTTTGTATCCTTTTTTTATCCCACACCTATAGGGGACAGTCAAAGGGGAAAAAGAAAAACTAGTGAGCAGGCAGTTTTGTCGGATTCTAACACCTTATCCGAGAGGCAAAAGAAAATGGTGTGCTTTGGTGGCCACTCTTTGGAAGAGGACTTGGAATGGTCTGAGCCTCAGATAAAAGACTCTGGGGTAGATACGTGTAGTAGCACAACTCTAAACGAGGAACATAGCCATAGTGAGAAGGTACTGAGATTTTGGAGCCTGCATTTTAACCTGCTCATTTGGTCTTTGTTTGCTCTCTGTCACTCATTAAAATAGTGCATAAAGTAAAAGATAGGGTGTTTCTAGAGATGATATAGCATTTCTTAAGGTGCAGAAAAGAAAAACAAATGAAAAGTCTTTGCATGCTTGCAGCTTTTACTGTTTGGCAGCCTAAGAAAAAAATTCAGAGGCATAAAGGAATGTTGTTCTTATTGTTGCAAAATAGCATATCATGGTATTACCTTAAACCATAAAGTAAATAACAATAAGGATTCTACCAATTGGCTTGATTTATTATGTTCAAACTCCTGGGGCTGAAATTAAATTAATAGTTTAAAGCCCAGGTGAAAAAGGGAGAAAATTGGGTCTCTCTGCACAGAAAAGTTGTTTTTCTTTTTTCCCTTTCATTGTCATGGTTGTTCATTTGTTTTGTTGCCATGCGATTTTTGTGCAGTATTGTGCAGAATTAAAAGCTTTGCCATCTGCTTTGGTATATTTTATTTTTGCTTTCTGTTTCATGGAGATTATGATAAATCTTTTTAGAGTTATTAGTTGTAATGGGAGCAGATTTATCTGTTGCCTGCTAATTTTGCATGAAATAGAGCATGAAATAGTGTTTTTCTGTGAAAAAGTACTATGATTACACAAAAGAAAATCTTAAAAAATTATTAATTATGCCAATAGACAAGTATAACTGTGCCCATATGGAGTAATGGAATGATAATGTTTGCTGTAGCTGTGCTTCACATGTGAAGTAATTATTCCAAGAAAGAAACAGAATGTTTAAATGAAGTAATGACTATACCTTTTCATGTATGTTGTAATTTTTTAAAATATTACTACTGAGAATGTAAAACACTAAATATGTTTGTCAGTCAGATAAAAAATGACATGTTTTTTATAGTGGAAAAAGAAGAAATTCCTTACATCAAATTTTTTGGTTTGAGTTAAACTTCTTTTTCAGGATTACTCATATACTAAACTTCTACAGTGTTTTTTCTCAGTTCTCAGGTGTGATTGTCATTGTGTGTAGATAACTGTATATAGTTGTCTATATCTGTCAAATCAAGATGCAAAAATCATTCCAGATATTCACAAATTGGATTTAGTAGAATAGTCAATGTTATTAAATATTAGACATACATTGTAATGAATTATATACCCAAATAAATATTTTCCAGCACAGTTTTCTGTCATCCTATTTACATGAAATATTATTGTAATCATAATACTTTCACGGCATTTTAAAAAATATAGCAGGAAATGAAAAGTATTACTGAAATATTTTTCATTAGAATCCTATTCACTGTATTTTCCATTAACACCATATGATAGCATCCAGTAACTTGGCAACCATCCAAAGATGGAGATCGTCTCATTGGTCGGATTTTGTTAAATAAGCGATTAAAAGACGGAAGTGTGCCTAGAGATTCAGGAGCAATGCTTGGATTGAAGGTTGGTAATGAATCACTTTGGAACTAACTACTCTCTCTCTTGGTTAAATTAACTACCTTTATAATAAAAATATTCTCATATTATATACCATATGCATGAAAATATCAATAATGTCTTATCATTCTGAAAATTAAAAGATAGACATTTTATATTCAATTACCTTGAGTAGTTTTACTGGGTCTTTGGCAGGCTCAAAAAATTGTATTTTTCTGAAAGACTAGACATGTTTTCACAAGTATTCTGAGAATGTGTCCTTAGCAAAGTACTTATTGGATCCTTGCTAGGCAAGCCAAGTCCTGTCTTTGCTCTTGGGTATTGAACACTGCACCATAGTACAATGTCTATTCCCAAAAGAGAGGAGAAAAATGAAAAATAAATTGTCACTCTTGAAGACCAGGGGGACATCTGTAAATTAATGACATTTCAATACAGATCAGAGTCTACCAATGCAACAGCCTCTTTCTGCATTTTTCTCTCTTCTGATTGTTTGATTTGCCACATTTTAAAAACACAAACCAGAAAGTTATTTAGTATTTATTGGTTTTTAACATGAAATAATGTATTCACCTCTTTTTCCTATATTCACCTCTTTTTCATGATGCAGTGCTCTTTAAATGTGTTATGAAGTTATTTCTAGCTCACATATTGATCTCAGTTTTGTGTGGTACTAGAATTTGCAGTTTCAGAAATACTAGTAGGAGAATGAGAATGAATTATACAGAGAGAAAGAATCAAACATGTATTTATTTTGAGTCCACATCCTTGTTGTGAGAATTTATTAAGAAGTTTTAATTTTCCCTTCTCTATTTAGCACGATTCTTACTTCACTTTGAGCAAACAGATTAGGCTATAGTAGTGCCCTATTAATAGGGATTAAATCAGTCTAGTAATTTATAACATATACTAACATGCTTTGGAAATATTTGGATTTTTTATTTAATTGACAAATATTTTTGTTTAAAGTCAGTGGACAAGCCAGTTGAACATCAAATTTTGTGTTTATTTTTGTCTTAATGTCAGAAAATGAAAGAGAAGTGACTAACAGTGCCATTATGAAATACTTTTCGTTTAAACATCTATGTTAAAATTTCTAAAATCTTGTATTATTAAGATGAACTCTTCACTGAGAGTCGTTAAAAGTTCAGATTTAAGAGTAAACTGCTTTTTATTCTCAATAAACATCTGAAAAGAGTGATTTTCAGCAGTTATTCCTGACTTGAATTTTCAAATATTTACATATTGAAAGTAAACTAAATTGAATTTAATATTACAAATTTTAAATCCCAATATGAAGAATGTTAAGAAACTTTAAGAATCTGAAAATTATGCAGTTATGACTGATTGTGACATATGAATCTCTTGATTCCAAGATAAATATTAGGGTTAAACCTGCTGAAGTTTCCCAAAAAGAAATCTTCAGTATGACAGTGTTTTCACCTGAATTGCCCAATCAAAGGGAATTTCATTAGTTGAGAGATGTTTGATGCTTAGTGTGAACATTGTGAGTTCTGTTATATTAATATAACTTTTTCCAGGTAAAAAAGTATTGAAGTAAGTAGTCTAGTAAGTAAAGTAAGTGCTTACCGAAGTAAGCAGACTAATACCTTACATTGTTTTGGGTGGCAATTTATAATACAATGAAATCCTATGCGTGTATTTGCTAAAATTTAAAAGCTTTAGCAATCTGTATTTGCATTGTTTTTAAATTTTATAAATTTCCAGAATAGCTACAAAAATAACCTGTCATAGCCAAAATTCTGTTGTTTTTTTTCTAAGTGCATCTGTCTTACCTGAGCTACATAAAACCTAAGGAAAAAGCTGAATTATTATTTCTGTTGCCAGAACATTTAAGTAATTTAAAGTAATTTTCTTTCTATGAAAATATTTCCTCTTTGAAACAGGTAGTAGGAGGAAAGATGACTGAATCAGGTCGACTCTGCGCATTTATCACCAAAGTTAAAAAAGGAAGCTTAGCTGATACAGTGGGGCATCTCAGACCAGGTATGTATCTACTACAGATCTATACTGCTGAGTTGCTTTTCTGAAGGTGATAACAAATGAACAAGATTAATTAGATGTGAAATTATGTTAAATAGGTCTGATGAAATACTGCAGAATTCAACCTGACATTCATTTACTAGACCGTTGTTTTTGTGAAATATATATATTCTCATGTTGTTTAAAGACTATTTTAAAAATTTGGCTCATGATTTAATACTCAATATCCTGACATCCTGCCCAGTCATTTTGTGGTGTAGATTTTATTTAGATCAAACCAAGCTATTAGAAATGTCTGAACGGAACTAGCTTGGCTAAGAAGCTGCTTCTATTCCAACATGCAAACCATAGATTTCTAGATTGGAGAATGTTCAAGAAATATTAACTATTAACATAAGAACTGTCTGAACCTTAAACCTGTAGAAGTAAATGGATCTTTAAAACAGTAAGTTGATGAGATATGCTGTTCTAAAGATGTGAATTTTCTGAAAAGCCTATGAGCCACAGCTGCCAAAGTGAGTCCGAGCTGTATCTTACTCAAAAGGGGTCCTACTGACAGTATTATTGTTTCACCCAACTTTACATATATAAAGCATAAACCTTTAATATTTGGGATTTTACTGCATGAAGGAGTTCAAACTTGTTCTACAACACAGGTTTCCCAGTCCAGAAAACCGACAATAGAATGGCCTAAATCGTCATTGTAAATGCATTCCATGGCAAACTTCCTAAGCATAATGTTATCACTGAAATTTCAGGTGATGAAGTGTTAGAATGGAATGGAAGGATACTACAAGGAGCCACCTTTGAGGAGGTATATAACATCATTTTGGAATCCAAACCTGAGCCACAAGTGGAGCTTGTAGTTTCAAGACCAATAGGGTAAGTAATCTCATGATTTTGTGGTATTAAGCATGATAAAAGTATTGCTGAATTTCCCTTTTAGGGCAAAGATATCAAACATTCATAAACACTGTAAACAGTAAAACTTTTAGGCAGAATTCAGTAAACCAAAAGCATAGCTAGAATGATAGATTTTATCAGTGACTAAAAAGAGCTGATATGAAATCCTGTATTCTCTGAGAGAGTCCCAGGCATTATCTGCGAGGTTCCCTTCTATGGCTATTCAGTTGGTGATCCAGCCTATATTGGCTCTTTAACTGTGGTTATACTTTTTCTTGTAATTCTTGACTGTTGATTCTTATTCTTCTATTGCCATTTTTTATAATATATATAAAATTGTAGGATCATATTTGGTCTCTGGACTGATGATGAACTCTATTTATTGGGAGTCTGCAATGTAGAATTTTGCACAAAATACAGTATGCTAATGGCATAATCATTATGCTTCAGAATGTCCTAAATCCAAATTTGCAACATCTTCATCTATGGAATTGATTAAATTATTGCTTGTTATCTACTACAGAACATATCTGAATGAACAGCTAGGACTGCGTGGGAGTTTTTCTTCGGTGCTTTACATTGACTATTTTTCTTAACCTTCAAACCTATCTCTCAGTGTCTAAACCTTTTCTTGCATAGCAATAGCAGCTTTGTTATATTAGACTGTGAATACTTTCCCTTCTTCATCTGTTCTTTTTCTTCCAAGTTCCTACATGCTAAGGTCATATCCATCACTTTTTTACTCCATTGGAAGTTCTATATTTGATCACATCAGGGCTGTGAAGAGGGGAATGCTTATCACTGAATTTGAAGATACTTACAGTTGTTAAGAGTTTTCTTTTTTTCCCCCCTAGAATTTATTGTGATGTACATGACACAACTGGACAGGGTGCTAGGTAACCTCATCTAGGCTCCCTTTTCCATGTGAGGTTGGACTATATGATCTTTCAAGATCACTTTCACCCTCAGCTGGAAGGATTCTATAATTATATTTTAATAACTATATTTATCCCTTTATTTTGTATACGATGCACACAATTATCATACCTTATGGTAACATAACAACTGAAAATTGGGAAGTACTAAAATATCTAGAACCCTCTAATATAAGAATGGAATTTCAGTGAGGCTAGTTTGTTATCGTTTCAGCTATAATAGGATCTTAAATATGTTTGACACATCAGGAACTTAACGTGTAGGGACTTAATTTGGCATGACAATTTTAAACAAACTTGATAATAACAAAAATTGCTTTATCTTATCAGTGAGATAAGAGATTATTTCCCACATACATATGGAATTGCAACCCCCCTTTAGGGTAAAGGCTGTATTATTTGTCCTATCCTTAAACACCTTTGCATAATTTGGGAGTTGTAAGTATAATAATAATGCTAAGGGGCAGACCACATCACTAGAAGAGTATTGTTACAGAAAAAGAGGTCTCCAATTAATTTCATAGAGATGTAAATCTTTCAGGATGTCTCTCAAACAGAAGTTTGTAGGAAAATTTCAAGGAACCTTTCACTCATGTCTTGAAAATACTCAATTTTTTACTTTCTGCATTCTCTTCATTGTGTGAAACCTCCTGCATTCTTTTCTGTGCTTTTATATTTGCTGTCTGTTGTTTAACTTCCTTATCACCATGTCTTCTGTTATGTTACCATGTGCTCCACTTGCTGTCACTAGACCAGCTCCTCTGTAATTCCTTAGCCAAAGTGATGTGGGTTCTCAAGGTGCCTTCTTCCACACTATCTACTTGCCTCATAGTCTGAAGAACTGAGACAGATCAGTGATCAAGCAGTTGTTCAGTGTATTTGATTCCCAGTGTCTTTTTGCAGTAGGTGTAAAAGAGTCTCATTGGTGAATACTTTCCACAAATTGGTAAGGTTTTAGAATCTGGGTAGGTGTGTGTAACTTTGGAGTCTGATAATGACAACTTCCGAAATGTTTTTCATGGGGTTTGAGCAGTTGAACTGGAAATACCATATTTGCTTCTCAGTTTAGAAGATTTCAGTTCATAATAGAATGGACAATAGAAATTAATACCCTGTGCTTGCCCAACGAAACATAACATCATATGTTTGGGTTCTGCACAAGGAACTAAAGTTTCAACGTATTTAAAATCATTAAAAGTTCATATTTGCCAGATGTCAGAAGCGGTATTTATTTCAATTAGAATAATTACTGCCCAGTTGAAGGATTTCATTTTGCATTGAGATATATCCTGTTACTTACAGAGTCTGTTGATGGTCTCATGGCAACACACTAAATCATGCCAGAAGTCTTCAGTTACTGGCAATTAAACTAGCTGAGAACCTGATGTCTACATCTTGATATTCTGAGTACAAAAAAAATTCCAGTAAACGAAATTCTTAGTTCTCTTTATTATAGGCTGAGTGCTGTGAAAACTGGACTAAGCTGAACTGATAAAGGCAGATAAAATGGAAAGCCATTTTACAAAAACGCAACAGCACAAAACGTACCATTTTGCCATGCAATTGACCCATTTTTCCATTCTAAAATAAAAATTGATGGCCAAGTTGCTATTAGTGTGAGCTGCCTGTTCCTTATACACAAGAACTTACATATTTTTTGCTTTCTAATTTTCAGAAATCATTAATTTGAAGTGCATGTTGTTTTCATGGTTTCTACTATTATTAATTTGGTAGAAATGGTGCACTGTGTTTTAATAATTATGCTACACAATCTGCTGGCAGTGGAATGTATCTTAAAATGCAAGATGTCTAAAACTATTTCTGCTTCTCCTGCATCTATTTATCTCAATGAGAGTTTCTTGTAAGAAATATCATTCACACTACCATGAAATACTGGGATCTGTATGCTTCAGGAACAGTGTTCAAAGCTTTCACGTTTATTGTTTCAGCTATCTATAGAAAACTCATATTCAGTCTGTTCACAATGATATTTTTATGTTTTAATAGTATTATTTTCAAACTCATATGATAGAAATACTCTTTTGAAATTACAAGTTAAACTAAGGAGTGTGTTTCTGAGTAAAGTAATAGGCGAGTATTGGATCCCTTTATAAATTCTACACATATCAAATACACGAACTTAAATCTTTGCTTCTTCAATAGCCCTTGTAAGTTCTGACAAATTTTGTTTACTAAGAACAGAGATTTATCTTGTCTGCAGTGGGCAGTTAGAGCAGTTGCCTGCCTTCTGATTTGCTTGAATTATTGGATACTGTGAATGAACTCACTCAATCTGCTTAGTAAAGGTGTTTTTCTAGTGAGTCTGGAAAAATGTTTGGAAAAGGTGTACTAAAGGTATACTGAAAAGCTATACTAAAGGAAGTAGATAAGTTTTATTTATATATCATGCAGACTTTTTTTCATTGTATGATACAGTAGATAGAGATCACTGAAAGCATTTTTTCATTTACCTTTGTTGTAAATTATGGAAAGAATAGGATAGTGAGAAATAAAACCAAAACTGAACCCACTTCACCCTTACCTCCCTTCTTCACAGGCTCAAATTCACTCCTTTACTTCTGGTTTTTCTGCACGCTCCTCCACCCAGCAGTGCAGAGGATGGGGAATGGCAGTTGAAGCCCAGTCCTCCTCCCTCTCCTTCTTCCCTGACCTTGGTGTCTGCAGGGATGTTTCTTTCACGGTTTTTTCCTTGCTTTTTTCTCTAAACAGCTGCACAGCTGTTTTACCCTTTCTTAAATATGTTACCACAGAGGTGCCACTGCCGTGGCCAAGGAGCTCCTGGGATGGCTGTGCCCGGCACGGGGCAGCCGCCACTGCCAGCGCAGGGGCACTGGCACCCAGGCCAGCCTGGAAGAAACCAACTGCCCTAAAACACACCACCTGATTTTAAATATTGTTACTGCTGAAGCTCTTCATCTTGCTTGGCTTTGCTCAAGTACCTCTGAAATTATTTATTAATCATATTGATGGTTTTTATTAGCATACAGTAACATTTGCCCCTCAGAGGAAGAATATGTTCCTTGGCAGGGTGTGGGTGTGGTTGGGTGCTCATTCATTGCCACCAAATGCTTTAAAATTACATGGCTGTGCACACAATTTAATACAGGTGTTGCAACATGTCCTGTATATGCAAGTAAGCAATTCTGCCAAATGAACTTGTACATTTTATTTATAAATGGAAAAAGTACGATTGCTCAAATTTGGGGTTCAAGGACAGTAAAGACAGTACTGGGAAAGCCATTATTGGCAGTCCAGTATATTTGAGTGAGGGTCCAGTAATTTTCAATAATGTATAATGTCATCATAAGATTTACTACTCACAGTTTTAGTCTACCATTAATTCTGAGATTGTTCTTTCATTTACTGAATTATTTTGTTTGCGACTGTACAGCCTCTCTCCTGTGTTCATCCAACCAGTTGTTCTGTAATATTTAATTTGACACTGAAATTATTTATACTGGTATAAGAGATAAATTGTCCCGATGGCTGAAGACAGCCAGCAGATCATACACCTTTCCTGAGGGCTTCCATGTTGGATTGAGAAGTGTTATAGTGTAACTGAAATTTGAATATGCTTGTTAGATAAAGGATCAGCCTGTCTTAATTTTCCTGATTTCAGGGACATTCCCAGAATACCTGACAGCACACATGCACAGCTGGAGTCCAGTAAGTTTCAATTGTGGGGTAGGAAAATCTTCTCTCTCTTTTATGTAAGCACAAATAGATTGAAAAATGTCATCTGCAGTCAGTATAGCTCTTGTTTCTTTGTCTGTATTTGTCTCAGTATGTCATCTTACTGTATTATCTATCTACCTTTGTTTGATAATAAGCTATCAAAAGTCAGGATGTTTTGATTTAGGTTAGACAATTGGTTATAAATTTATACTGGCTTTGATTGAAAAGAAAAGCGTAATTCCAATATAAGAACATTAATAGCAATTTTTAATTTCCTTTTTTGTTGCTTTGCATTTCAAATGAATCTTATAAACTAAAAATGGGAAAGAAGTATTTTATGTAGGGAAAAATAACTTGTTCTTTGGCTTAAATCTGATAAGATGGATTTCAGCCTGAAGTTATTTTTTATAATAGGTTTAGAACTCTATTATAATAAAAAACATGAGTAAATGAAGTGGCATAATCTTGATTATAATAATATGAAAAACTCATCCAATGACTTTTTACTCATCAGCCAACTCTGAAAATTCATTTTATGTTTTGTGAGATGTGGATTGTCTTTTGTATTTATAAAAACACTTTACTTTTGCTCTATGTTTTATATGTCAAAACTTGTCCTCTGACCCTTTGCAGATTTTGTAGGTTTGAAGCAAAATGGACATGAAACATTACATACATCTTGATATTTTTGTAAAAATCTAATACAAAATTAGTCTGATTATATAAGATAATAAGTCAGAAGACTGACTTCCTTTGACCACAGTAAAGTGTTTATTATTTAGGAAATCGGGGCCTTCAACATACTGACATAATTACAGTCAGAAATATCTGAATAAACTATTTTCCATTCTACAAATACAAGCTTTTGATTGCATTTGAGCACTGAAAGACTGAGTATCATTATTTGGTAATTTTAAATAGATTTTAAAAAAGTGATATTTATCACAACTATATTGCATGTTTGGTTATATTTCTAAAATTTTTATTTAAAGAATTTTGTGAAAAATGCATAACTGCTACTATTTATAAAATATTTTTGTTTATAATTGCAGGTTCAAGTTCATTCGAATCTCAAAAAATGGACCGACCTTCTATTTCAGTAACTTCTCCTATGAGTCCTGGCATGTTAAGGGATGTTCCACAGTTCTTGTCTGGACAACTTTCAGTATGTAAACATTTAATTGATATTAATGTGGTTTTGCAGCATATACAACTCTAACTGTGCTAGTGCAAACTACCTCTAACAGAAATTTTTTGTTAAACTAGCTAAATTTTTGTTTACTGCTATATATGTCAGTGTAGGTAGGACCATACTGTCATAAGTGTATTCCATTTTATTAGCTTTTGGAAATTTTTTATAAATTGAATTGGATTTATACATGTATAATTATCTGGTAAGCTAGACTGGTCAAGTCAAATTTTCAGACAGGTCTAATTTTGGCCTCCAGTTATATTTGTACTGTTGAGTGTAAACGCTTTTTCAAGTATCACACTTACCTGTAGACTCAGTAGATTTTATTAATATTAATATTAATATTTCTCATTTCTTATGCACTAACTCTTATATAGGCCTTCCCCAAGTATTCCTTTGATATTTTACTAATATTGTATTCCTTGTACCAGTGTTATTCACTTTTGTTCTACACTCTCATTGACAACAAAGTTCATTACATGAATGTTTCTTTTTAAAGGGTAATTTTTTGTTCTAAACTGAAGAAGTTGGGTTTCGTACACCTTTCTGTGTTATTTACAATTCCAAAGTGTGATTTTTCAAAAGTGCTCTGTTGTGGCGCGGCTTACATTGAAAAGAAAAGTCAAATGGAATGGAAACAGGCAAAACTGGTGTTAAACAAGTTTGGAAATGCCACATTCATCTTACTTCCGAGTAGTATATATGTTGATTGTGCCATAAAAATATGCATAAAATCTAAGCACACTGTTTATCAGCCTCACAGAAATGTCTTTCTGTCTCTTCAGTGACCTGTGTTTGCTCCATTTTGCAGTGCATGAGACATTATTTGTTTGCTCATCAGAACAACCATTTACAATACATAATTTTTAATTTTCTGTAACTATTGTACTTAACTACTTTGAAAGACTCGATCCTTTGGATAAATGGAAAACCAGAAATTTTGATTGTGGAGTGCAGAATGCTTTGCACAAAATACAATGACAAGGGAACACAAACATGAACAGTGAAAATAAACAGACCAAGGTTTCTAAAATCCCTTTTAGCTTTAGAAGACAGCAAAAATTGTTGATAGTGGACACAGGAAGGAAAGAAATTTTTTTCTAAACTTGGTAAAACATTATGCTGTCAAAAAGTTTTGGTGCCGGGTTCCACCAAGAAATTCAAGATCCGTAGTTAGCTGCTCAGATGACCAATGCACAGACACTGTAGAATGATGGTCCAAATAAGAACCACACAGAACTGACTTTCTCCCTTTCTCAGTTTCAGATAAAAATATTCATGAGTTTAAGATTAGAATTTACAAGTAAAATCAGTAAGTTGTTGATTTAGTGGTTTGGTAGGATACTGCCGTACTGGGAAATTGGAAGTATGTTCTAGTTTACTGAGAATAACAGAAATCCCAAGGTTTTATTTCTCAGAATGGCGTATAAATTCAGTGTTTAACTCAAGAAAACACAATTCCTACTTTTATTTATTTTTGTTTGTTTCAATATAAAAATGTCATTGCTAATAAGTTTAATTCCATCTAAGGAAACCAAATGTTAAGAGACATTCAAAGATCTTTCCTACATTTGTCCTCTTTGGTACTTCCTCATGAACTGTTTGCCATTACATACAATACTCCCTACTACATATTATCTGTGTTTCCCTCAGAGAGCAGCTGATATTTGAGAACCCACAGATCCAGCTGACTGACACTGAAGTTAGAAATGCCTTGTAACTCTAAAGTCTCAATTTAGACATCTAAGATTAGTAGACAGTTACAAAATGGACGTGCTTCAGTATTTTGGTTTTCTCGGTTTTAATCAATTGTTTTCTAACAGAACAAGTGACAGATCACATATTCATTCCAAATAGCTGATTAAGATGGAAATGAAAGGAAATACTAAATTCCAAATGCAATTGTGAATGTGCTTTTAAGGTGAGTGCCTAGGCAAGAGAATAACTACAGAACCCTGGCAGTAAATGGGGACAGGATGCTGTTCTTTGTGGAAGAAGCCGGTCAGTGACATTCTAGGTGATGGTGGCTGGATTCAGACAGGTGTAATAAATCTGAGGGAACAGATGATAAGTAAGATTTTGGAAGTGTTTTCTGTATTTTCTGTTCTTTTGGACAATAGCATGTAGTCCTGAAGGGCTGTTGTTAGGACAGCTGTGATTAATAGACTGCAAAATACAAGAGTTGTGGGCAGAAGTGGAGATACTACAGTTCAGATGGAGGTCTGAAGTATTTGAATACTTGGATATGTGCGTTCTTATTCAGACAGTGCTATAGATACTTAAGACATTTTTATATATTAATGGTATTTTAGAATGTGTTTCTTTATGTTCAGAATGGTTTTATTGAGTTTAGCTGCAATGATGCCTCTAGTATTCAAGGATGTCTTTGTTGGTTCAGTCTTCCATATTTTCCTCTGTGTTGGCATTGGTCTGTGTACCTGTTTTCTTCTGCTGAGGTTACAGTGACGCTGACTAATAGGATCGTTGACGAAGTAAACCATCTCACGTAGATAGGAAATTTTCTTTACATTAATAACTATTCTGCTCAAGTACATATTTAATTGAACAAATGTTGTGCAACCAGTAAACTATTGTGTGTTATAACTTACAAAGGTATAGAAATAATTTATCTATATTCTTGTAATTTTATTTTATGGCACTTTTTATCCACATTGTTCTTTCAAGGGAGTATCTGACTGTTATTGCAATTATGGTTTTATTATTATTTGCTTCGTCTGGTTCCTGTTTCTGTGTTTTTTCACTGATTTGTTTTCCCTTTATTATCATTTCGAAAAAGTCAAAAGTATTCTTTGTGTGTTGGTGCTCTTAGCTTCATTACTGTATTTTGGCTACTTTTTCATTACTGCATGAAAAGTATAACTTGGAATGCTTTTGCAATAATTAGGTTTAAGGAATAATAACATAACTAGAAGACCATGTAAATGGAACCAAGTATAAAATCACAATACTTAATTTTTGTGCGGGTGGAGATTCTAACAGAAAAAGAATGTTATGAGATTAATCACTTGTCTTGTACACCTGAACCATAGAACGACTTCAATAGATTTTCCATAGATATTCAGTTTATAAAGCAATAAAAATACAGTTATATTAATTGTAGTTATAATATCTGTAGCATATTGGAAAGTATTGTACATTGTTAAGGACATATATGTCAGCACATTGAGGGGATGAGATATAGTGTGAGACGGGCTTCCCTTACTCCTTTCAGCTTTTCCCTTTTCCCCTTTTTTCCCCTTCCCTTTCTACCTCTATGCAATTAAATTGCTGTTTCTCTAACATCAAAATATGGCAAGTTCTAGGTAGTGCACACAAGATGCTTATTGCTCTCCATTTCCAAGGCAGAATATGACAGCTGAGGACCCTTGGTGTGTTTTGGGAGATATGTCCTAAGAGATGTCCCTCTTAGGATTGCATAATTCTGGAATATCTGTTTTTCCCTTGTATAATGGAGGAGAAGCAAGCTGAAGATCACTTTTATTGTATGTGAGTAGGTCACATTCTGGCCCCCCTACACCGGGCTCTGCAGTCCTGGCCATGCATTGTGGGGGGCAGGGTGCAGCTGCTGCACCTCACAGAGCACAGGGAGCACATCAGACAAAACCTGTGATCCAGACTGTCAAATTTTCTTATATATCCTCTTGCTTTGGTGTAAGAACAGATTACTTCACACATTTTATGGAACAGATTTCTGCAGCATCTGTGCATGCCAAATAAGCAAGGAGGGTGGCAGAAGCATCATCACGCTGCCTATCTCCATGCTTTGGGTACACTTCTTATGGAGGTGAATATTGAATAGTAGCTTCTTTCTGTCATTTTGAGTTAGATCAATAATCTCAGGAAAACTGAGCAAGGAGATAAAGGAGATTCCAATCTGTCAGATGCCTGTCCATGCTCCTGGTCTCCCACTCACTGGCCCTCTGAGGTATCAATGTGTGCTCTGGTTCCTGTATACACCTCATACTCCATACCAATTCTGTGCCACTCTATTAGCTGTTGCCCTAAACTAAGGATGGAGAGTGGTTGCTTGGAATTAGTATTTTGGAGTGTTTCCTGTACTGATGTAGTCTTGAGATAGCCACCAGAAGCCACAAGGTCGTATGTGGTCTGAATAGCTACATCACAAAAATAAGAGTTATAAATGTGTCTATGTATGCAGTTTACGGAATGCTCTAGATGCCATTTCATGCAAGGGTTTTCTATACCATATGTCATTTCTGTCATGATTGCTAGAGAATTGAAATATATAGATTGTACCTTCCCCCCCTGTAATGCTAATACCAAAGAGCACTAACTTTCTTTTAATAGTTCTAAAATTATTTAGGAGGGTTTTTTTATAGAGATGCCTTTTAATGTTGCAGAGAAGAGAAAACCTTTTACTTTACTTGCTTTACTTTACAAAGCAACTAAAGCTGTCAGTGCATGTACTGTGCTTGTTTCTCTCTGAATATGGACCTACAATCTTCCTGAAAGATGTGATTAAGCTTAAATTATGTTTCCAACCCCACTTTTAAATCACACTTTGCTGACCTGTTCTTTTTGTTACATGTTATTTCTAAATCTATTGTAAATGTGAGGAGAAATCCTTGCTCCTGGGGAATCAGTGGTAAAATTCCTGCTGACTTCCCTAAGGCAAGAATTTCTAATACAGGGTTTTGATATGATTTGGTAACAGATTTGCAGATTTAATTTATGCATTGCATTAAAATACTTTGTGTTAGATAAATATGTTGTTGGTGTAAAGCTGTGTTTAAAGTAATAGTTGTGTGTCTTTGTTTTTACTTTTGGTCTTTTAGTTTCCAGCGTGTTGTCCTTTTTGGTTTTGTTTTATTGCTTTTTCTTTAATTTTGCTTACCAGAGCCAAAGCCTTAGTAGAAGAACAACGCCTTTTGTTCCTAGGGTTCAGGTAAAGACTTCGTCTGCCTGACAGAGACTAAAGTTGTGGGTTTTTCTTTTGTTTGTTATGGAAAATGCATAGTAGGAAAACGTTACATTATAGTCCGTTTTCCCATATTTTGAGTGTGTTTCTTTAAATCATATTAACAACTTTCATGTCATCTTGTGAGCAGCTTGTAAAATTCTGCATGGGGGTGAAAATATTAAATTGAAATTTAAAGAGACAACTAGTTTTTGTTTGCTTTCTGCCCAATATTAAACTCATACAGGTTTCAATAGTGATGGTGGCTATGCATCCCACATATAAAATCTGCGTACTGTTTAAACAATAAATAATTTTGTGCTTGAGGATATTATATAAAGACAAATGTCTCTTTAAATCATTCATTACTTAACACATACATTTTGCATTTTCCACATAATAGTAGCGCCTTGAGTAGAAGACAGGCAAAAAATTTGTACCTTGTTTGAAGAAACAAATTTCTTGTGTATGAAACTTGGTTTTTGCACTTTAAAGTACATCAAAATAACCAAAACCTTACTTGAATAAAAAGCTAATTCTCCCATTTTGCTATTGAATTTATTTAGTTTTGATATTCTGTTTAGGTACAAGTTGTTTGCCTTTTTTCATTAGGAAGCTCCTAAGGTACTATAGATTAATGCAAAAGTAGGTTTTACTAATATGTTACAATGCTTATCTTGCTTTGCTGCATGTTTTTTTGTAAATAGAATATTATCTGCTTTTCTTACAAAATATCTTTATGGAGGTGTTAATCTTTTGTGTGGGAGATGTATAAATGTTATTCTGGTTTGATCCATTGCTCAAGGAAAGATGTAAAGAATGATCTAAGTGATCAGAATGAGATGACTAAATTTCTTATTGAAATGGAAAAGAGATCATACATATATATTTATAAAGAGATTGTAATTAAGAATCTAAATAAGATATCAAATGTGACTCATATTTGATAATGTTCATTTTTTTCACAAAAGTAATCCTTACAGCTGCTTAAATATAAATTCAAAATTAAAAAATCTAAGGGGAAAAAAAGATTAAAAAAGTAATGTATTGATAGTATTGTTTAAGGTTCATGGCTAGGCTTCGCAAACAAAGATTTGAGGTTAATGTATTATTATATTCTATTGCCATAAAATCACTTTGTATGAAAAATTAAAAATATTCTCTAGCATGATTAAGAAAGTTAGATTCTGCTCATGATAGTGAAATCAGAGGGGTACAATCACAAGTTGTTAAATAGTTCATAGAGGTAAATACTTATATGACATAAGTAGTCTTTTAATATTTATTTTCTTTTTAGATATGTGCTAAATAAATTAAGAAATTATATGACAGTTGATTGTTCAATTTAAAAAAGAAACATCTGCCTGAAATCTGCATGTTCATGAAATGAAGAATATAATGTAGAAATAACATGTAGTAGTTCCTTATTTTAATCATATTATATAAAATAATTACACATAAAAATTGTTCGTTCTACTTAGACTAATATCCTCTAATGAAAAAAAAAATTACCTTGTTCAAATGATTATGGTAGTCATTTGAGAAAACAGAAGAAATGTAATGTTTTTTAGAGAATATCCAACAGGAGCTGAAAGTTTATGAGGCTTACTGTCTCACCTCTGGTTGGATTATTTTGATATTGTAGGTAAGAATTGTCTTTAGCCCCAATTTTGCTTCTACACAATCCCCATGGAGTCCTTGTGGACCTCTCTAATGTTTTTTTTTTTTTCAGAGCTCAGTAACAATCAAACCTAAACATAAGGTTTGTGACAAGAGTTCCTGAAAAACTCAAACTTATGACCTTGGCAGTATCTTTACAACTAGAATGAAACAAAAAGTCATTCATTTGCCCACTTTTAGTAGGGATGGTAGATAGTCTAAAAAGGATTAATGTAAGATATATTTATCATGCAGACTACAGAGAAGAACAGGAATTCTCCAGTGGTCTTTAAACAAGCAGTCCGGCAGCAGTGCAGAATTCTGGTTACTTTTTGGCATGACACATTCACTTACTCAGAGCTCTGAGCTGCTGTTTACAGTTGTCAGGAAGTATACATTTCATTGTGGGCTATGGTATAGCTGTGTCTGTAGAATTGCTTACAAGAATGAGGATCTCCAAACATTGTGTTTATACCTATTTGTTTCATCTCTCTGAACAGGAGATGCACATCTTTATTCCTGCTTGCATCTTCTTTACTTGATAGTCTGAAACTGATCCTTTCTGGCAAAAGTTCCTCTTTCACGCTTCTCTCTCTGTCATTCCATGGATGGTTTCATAGAATCATCATTTTTTTACTGGGAAGAAAAACACTCAAATCCTTTTTTTCCGCTTTCATACACCCTTCTTATCTTTTACTAATTTCACAGTACTTGGAAAAGTGCGTATTTATTTCCTGAACTTTTAGATTCAGTTTAGCATACCAGCAATTTTCTAACTTGCAAAGTGATGCTTTGTGACATCTTTGCAGGGAACAATCTGTTCTTACAGTTGTGTTGTCTATACAGTATCTCTTGTTTACTTGGTGGAGCCTATTTTTGAGTCAGATTTGCCATGAGACCACTGGGAGGCATTTTCGAGGCTACAGAGGACCAACCTTTTGTATTCTGTGATTCTGTGAAAAAGGAATACTATATATACTAGATAACTGCATCCTCACTTCTCAGAATGCAATGCCAGCAGTCAGCTTTTGTATACTGTTGTATGTGTAGGAAGCTCATTCCAGAGACACTACATCTGCTGTTTAAATACTGTTTAGACTGAAGAGATTGAACCTGTCTCTCAGAAGAGTGCCTTTATAATCAAGCTATTCCACATCCCTTTCTTCTCTGGAGTGTGAGGTCTCATTTGAAGCTGAGATACTCTTTGGCTAGGAGTGTAAGTGTGTGCTGTTATCAAAGCAAGCTTCCTGCACTTTGGCCACAACAACCCCATGCAGCACTACAGGCTGGGCACAGAGTGGCTGGCGAGCAGCCAGATGGAAAGAGATCTGGGGGTGTTTGACAGGAGGCTGAACATGAGCCAGCAGTGTGCCCAGATGGCCAAGAAGGCTGATGGCATCCTGGCCTGCATCAAGAACTGTGTGGCCAGCAGGACGAGGGAAGTGATCCTTCCCCTCTACTCAGCGCTGGTGAGGCCACACCTTGAGTATTGTGTTCAGTTCTGGGCCCCTCAGTTCAAGAAAGACATTGAGGTGCTGGAGCGGGTCCAGAGAAGAGCAACCAGGCTGGTGAA
>JAWWLV010000088.1:132569988-132613482 GCA_035041135.1 Platyrinchus mystaceus
TATTAGAAAGAAGTTCTTTACAGAGAGAGTGATCAGGCATTGGAATGGGCTGCCCAGAGAGGTGGTGGATTCACCATTCCTGGAGGTTTTTAAGATGAGGCTGGATGTGGCACTGAGTGCCATGATCTAGTAATCACAGTGGGATTGGATCCAGGGTTGGACTTGATGATCTTGGAGGTCTCTTCCAACCCAGTTAATTCAATGATTCTATGATTCTATGATAGCAGGTTCCAGATCTGCTACCCAGAATGACTATTGCTCTTGTATTAGACCAATATCGGTTAAGAAATAGAAAAAAATCATATGAAGCTGGGACCAGACCTTCATCTCTGTTTCCCCCAGTCATCTGACTGCAGAAGACGTCTTATTTCCTGCCTTCTGTGTGGCAGTTATTACCTGGCAGCCTGTCTCAAGGAGTGCAGCAGATGCACTGCTCCATGAATAACAGACCATCTCACAGTTTCAGCATGCATTGAATTTAGATGCCTGTTTGCCTGAATGTAGGTTACAGCAGAAGCTTAGTGAAGCATTAGATGCATGTCTGGCTAGCAAAGGAGCCTAAGGGAGGAAAGTATATGAGCATGTGCTTGGCAAATAAGTTTCCAGGATCTCATTGCTAAGTGCGAATATCTTCAGAAAGCGTTCAGGTTGGATCACTCTCTAAGTGAATTTTAGCTGCCTGCATCCTAAATAATCTAGATAGACAAAGTCCTATTCAAGAAGAATTTTTACAGGTGTTAGCCTCCAGATTACCATCAGCCAGCATCATTTTTTCTGTGGTGCATTTTATGTGTTGTAAGTTTAGCTTTCCCTTTCCTTCATTTAGATCATGATCACTTTGCTTCAGTTTCCTAGATGTTCTAAGCTTTTAAAAGTATATGTGTAAAACAACTGCTGAATTGAGGTTATGTAGGTTCTGTGCTGTTGGTCAGCTACTTAAGTCTTTCACTGCTGACCATCACACCTGTACATTCTTGTGGGACTTTCACTCTATGGATTGAGTAATTCAATGTTCTTTATTTTTTGATGTCAGAAATCTTTTCTGCAACTTAACAAAGCTATAAAACAAACAAACAAAAAAATTCCTCATCAACTTTTCTGTTACACATGTGTTATCCTGTGCTTATTTCACAACATGAAACATTTATAGTGTACTGTGAGATGTGTTAGGATTGTCCTGTATTTATAGATTAGGAATTGAGAAACTGTGATCAGAGTCTGAGACAACCAGGTTCTGTCCAAACATAAGCCCCTCAAACTTCAATTCCAATGCTTTACTTAGCACATAGATCAGGGTCCAGGATTTCATATCAGGCTTCCAGACACCAAAGAACATGCAATTGTAAATGCCTTTCAAAATATTTTAAGGGATGCACCCTTTGATACACAAGAGCTCTGGGAAAGTGGAAGGGATGGAATCCAGTCCTCTTGGACTGCACATAGCTGTCATAAATGACTGTCCTTTCTCTCTCTGTGAATTGAAAGAAGAAGTTCTTGTAGGATAATACCATACCATCCAAATGTTGTCATAATGTTTATGCACAGGAGAGTCAGAATTAGATCAGTCATATTCTTAAACTCATGTTCAGTATGCTAATCTAACTCCTTGCTTCTCATTTTCCTTTCCAGTTTCCTGCCTTGACTTCCTGTCAGATTTTCCTTCATCCCAGTCTCTCTTTCAACATATTTTGTGCCAGTTACAGCATGGCTGGTTCTTTTGTCACCTCATGCCATTTCTCTCTTTCAGTCCATTTTTGCTCCTCTGTTCTTCTCTGGTCCCTAACATTAGTGGCTCCATTCTTCCTGTGTCTCAACAAGAAGTATTCTGTGCATTTTACTTCTCAGTAATTATAAAGCAGTTTTTGACTTGTCCCTTCTTCCTTCTAACTCCGTGAGAATGCAATCCCATCCTCCCCTCTGTGGGGTTCTTTGACCATTCTCTTGCAGTTTCTTCCTTTCATCTCCTTGCATCCTAGTCAAGTGACTGATTGGTTACAAGTGCCTGTGATATGTATTGGAGTGCTAGGAATGTGAACAGAGGAGGGAAGTGAGCCTTCTGGTCTTAATTCTGACTCCAGACCTTTCCAGTAGAAAGCCAAATTAAAGGGAAATTCAGGGAAAATATGTCTATTATGTACAAGTTTTTCCTATTTTTTTTTCTTCAGAACCTCAAGAGAAAAGTAAAAGGTATAAGTCAATGCAAATTTTGAGCTCTTGTTCCAAAATACAGTTTTGAGAGCATCTCAAAGAAATGGTGTGAGATGATTTCAGTTTCTGCTTAGAGTAATTCTCTAAATATTTTGACTGAAGTTTTCAAGCAAAAATTCAATCAGAAACAAATATAGTGAAGAAATATTTAGCTTGAATATGAGCACGTAATTCTGGTTGTATTTTTGGCACCCATGTCTAGATTATTTCACATCCTTCAGTCACAGTCTGTGATAGTGTCTGTATCACAAATATATTGCATTCTACTTAAGCAAGCATAATTTTTCCCAGAAAAGCAAATGAAGATTATCTTCACTGCTATTCCCCTTGGGATGTGGGACTAGTCAAGTCTGTCTTTTGCCTGAGGACTTCCAAGAAAGCCTGCGGGTGGATACATTTAGTGTCAGAGAACATTTAATTTGACTTGCACTTCAGAGGTCATTAGAGCTTTGCTTTGTATTTATACTGTTGGTACAAAGCTTTTGCTTTTGATCTGTAGCTGGGTGGAGATACCTAGATGTCCAGATAAGTCACAGTTTAGAAAAAATACTGTCAAAGCCCCTTGCTTTGCAGGATTGTAGGAACAGCATCTAAGACTCTCTTAAATCTGACATTTTAAGGATAATTTCTCCCACAGGTTTTTGCTCTAGTAGCCACAGAGCCCTTTAACTGTTGGTACCAGAAACCTGGTAAAGTCTGTAGTAGAGCCAATGACATGATAATAGATGACAGGTGTCCCCCCCCTTTTTAGTATCCATTGAAACACTTTTGGTTGATGACTACAGGAATTGCAAGATCTGAAGGAGCGGGGACGGAAGAAGTACATTGCTACCAATGATTGAGTTGGCGTGTCTTACTGTAATCTCACTTAGTGAAGTATTAGAAATGGCAGAAAGCTAAATCAGCTCCTTCTTTGTGGGTTAGAAGTCTTGAGAATTACATCAAGACCTTTCTTTAAGAGACTGAAATGCTGAAGATGAGGAGCTATGACGGCAGATGGAAATCATGTCTCTGAAATTACGTGAGATGGTTTCCACAGAAAGTGCACCTTCCCCTGGTTATGTCTACCTTAGCTATTCTTTCCCTGAAGGTGTATTGCTTGGTTAGGTGTGCAGTTGGGCATTATCTTCTTTGATTCCCTTAAGTTCAGGCAGGGTCAGTGTTTTCTTTAAACGTCCTAGTTTGTACCCTGTCTCAGGCAAAGTCCTCATGAAGAAAGCCTCCTCTGTAAGGTGTAGTTAATGACACTGCAGTGCTACCACCATGTAATGGCTTCCTGGCTATTTGGAAGGCTTTGGTTTGTTCTAACTGCACCATTTTCCCCTTCTGCAGTGACTGCTCTAAAGTATGTATATCCTTTCCTTGACAGATATATTTGCAGCCATAGAATTCAAACTAAAATAGCTTAATACCACTTTCTAATGACTGTAGTGAAAAAGAATAGCAAATCAAGCCTAAGACTGGTTAATAATAATTTCTACAGATGAGTAATAGTAGTTTTTACCATGTTGCTTAGTTGAACTATTAAGAGGGTTGGCCTCCTTCTCTTATAATTTCTGGAGGGCTTATATGATGTCAGCATGAATCTATACATCTTGAAAAGCATTTTGTGATATGAAATATTTATGGTCTTATCCCATAGTCTTTTTAGCACAACAGGATGTGAAAAAATTAATTCATTCATTGCGCATATACTCCTCAGAAATATATATATATATGTGAATATCATACATTAATAACGCGAGTAATACAATAGAAGAGAGAATAATCCTAACCAGAGCTGCATGTGAAGAACAAGTAGTGTGAAATAATGCACTTATTGCACAGGGGTTTAAAAGAAAGATTAACTCCAGGTACATACTGAAGCTATTACAGTATTAGCTTATTTTTATTGTTTGTTATGAATGCAAAGTAGAACATAATATTTTCTGTTAAAGTAACCGATATAAATAGACGTTTATGAGCAAATTTATTTATGAGGACTAATATACTACTTCATTACAGGACTGAGTTCACTAATTAATATTTTCTCCTTACAGATAAAACTGTGGTATGACAAGGTTGGTCATCAGTTAATAGTGACAATACTGGGAGCAAAGGATCTTCCTTCCAGGGAAGATGGGAGGCCAAGGAATCCTTATGTTAAAATTTACTTTCTTCCAGACAGAAGGTAGGGTGAATACAAAGATAAGGAACATTTGAATAAGTTAGTCTGATACACAGGTGGCACGCACGGCTGAGTTTATTGGCCATACTTGCATGGAAAAAACGTACAGTTTGGAGTTCCTGCATTGAACATACTTTGTAACAGCAAGATGTCTTTGAACACTATGCACAAACTTGCTTTCCATGGCTATATTGTAAATACTGATAGAAAAGGAAAGGTAAACATATGTCTTTGAATGAGGATCTGTTATGTGCAGAGAATGTTGCTAGTGTTTTATAATGCCCTTATTTCCTATGACTGCTATTCGTGTTTAGTGCAAAGAAAATGCAAAGTTCATAGATTTCTGGACTGATGGGTTCAGCAGTTTGGTTTGTCCCACCTTTATACAACAAAGCAGAAACAGATTAGGCATCTGAAATCCACAGGTTTCTTATCACAGTATAAGTGATAAGTGATAGGGCTGAAGGAGACTCAGTTGAGATTGCCCATATACACCTTGAAAACTTCCCCTAAAGTAAGGGTAAAAAATTCTTTAGTATAATAGAAATAATTTTATTAATTTTTTTAACAGTATGTCTAAAAATATTATTTCTCAGTTAATATTTTGATCCAGCTTCTAAGTAACAGTTCAAAATTACAATGCCTATATTACAGTTGCAAGCATTAAAAAACAGACTGTGTCTGCATTGCTTATTAAAAAATCCTCATAAATTAGTATGGCAGCTGCATTATGCAGCAATCAGCAGGTTTAAAATTAGGCATTGTTATGAGAACTTTTGTCAGTATTCTCAGTAGAGGGAGTGTGGGTGTTTTCCAGCAAAATTTGTTTCCAACAGAAAATATTACTTATTTCAAGTACAAATATTCTGCAAAACACTGCTTTCAACAACACCTTGGAGCTAGAGTCAGGACTGCCGTGGTAGCCCTGCATGGAGACCTCACCTTGTAGTGGAGGTCCACCTTCAACGTGGGTGGTTCCTTGCAGTGATCAAAGGATTTTGGGAGCTGTTTTGCAAACACTATTCTTTCCAGTGTTGCTGTAAAAGAATATGTAACTCATTTTCAGGGCTTCTGGTTTCCCAGCTGTGGAGCTGGAGTCTTGAGTCAGGAAAGCCTGCTGAGAAGGCCATGCACTGCCGCAAGCTCCCTGACCATTCCTTCGTGTGGGCCAGCTGCTCCTTCCTGCTCTGCAGTTGGAGTCAGCTGCTGTAGGACTGGAAGCTCGAGTGAACCAGCTGGCTCATTTCTCTGAAATGTAGATTTTTGCTGTGCCTAATGTTGTCAGCATACATGTTCTACTGTCAGACTGTGCCTTGTGGAAATCCCATTTACAAAAGTACATTTTGCTTTATAGAATGCTGTTTTGAAAAAAACCGCCAAAACCCAACAAACATATTTAAAACATTTCTGGTTTTCAGGGAACTTCTTTAAATTGGAATTGGCACATGAATTCAAAATCACCTAATCTTAGTTTCTAATATGAAATTATGATTTATCCTCAGTATATGCTCTGAACTTTACAATAAAGCAAAATTCCTGATGTAGATTATAGTACCCATGATCCTACAAACTGAAATGCTGATTTAAGATTTCTTATTTTCCATGATACACTTATTGCAGTATAATGGTATTTTGAACATATTTAATATTTAACTGTTTTTTTCAGTGATAAAAATAAAAGAAGAACAAAAACAGTGAAGAAAACATTGGAACCTAAGTGGAATCAGACATTTATTTATTCTCCAGTTCATCGGAGAGAGTTTAGAGAACGAATGTTAGAAATCACTCTTTGGGACCAAGCACGAGTTCGAGAGGAAGAAAGTGAATTTTTAGGAGAGGTATTCAAGTATTGGTATTTACTACAGAAATACAGTTGCTCACATACTTATGTATAGATACAGTACTTTTGGAAAAGTTACTGACTATGCAAAGCAAAACTATTTTTATTGTTATATTTTTCTTTCTTTCACTTAGTAGTAAACAAATAATTGCACTTATCACATAATACTGATATGAGATTCTTTTTATGTTTGCTCTGTTTTAGTAATAGCATGTACATGGTTTCTCAATTTCTAGTTGTTCATTAAAATCCATATTAGCCATAGTTGTATTTTACCAAAATTTTGATATGTTGCTCAAGATATCTGAACTTGCTACAAGATATCTGAATGCTGTAAAGGCTGTCATAAGGTAACAAAGGTTTTGTAAAAGATTTTTGTTGCATTTGATATTGTAAAAGGCACAGGAGCTTCTTTCATATTAAATGCAAGTTTTTTATATAACTTCAAAGTCCTTAACAATAAGAGAAATAATAGAATAACATTTATGAATATACCTACTTTAAAATATTCCGTTGTGTAATGCTTTCCTGCTTTTAACCATTCTTTCTTTTTTAGATTCTAATTGAGTTAGAAACAGCATTACTAGATGATGAACCTCACTGGTACAAACTTCAAACACATGATGTCTCTTCATTGCCACTTCCCCATCCCTCACCATATTTGCCACGCAGACAACTCCACGGCGAGAGCCCCACACGCAGGTTACAAAGTAGGTTGTTAGCTTTACACTGGGTGAAGTTAATTTGAATTCATATGTAATGAAGTATATAAAATTCTTGCAGATGGCGAACTGACAGAATTTTTATGTTAATTTGTAACTATTATGAATTAGGTGATATGTAATTACTAATGAGAGTGTGACATACTACAAATAGTAATATTGACCACTGTGCAATACACCAGCTTTTTCTTATGAGACAACTCAGTTCAGAACCTCAGCTTAAGTAAATTATCTTGGTCTTTTGCAATGTGCTTTTTCTATCATGAAGTCCCATCTTCTATATTATGTTCATCATTTCATTGTTTAACCTAAAGTGAATTTTCAGGACCTCTCTCTTTACCTCATACTTCTTAAAGTAACCTGTATATAACACGATAAGTAGCTAAATTAATATCATGCATTGCTTTGAAGCTATTTTACATTCACAAATGGAATTTCTTTTAAAATTCTATTTTGTAGATTTTGTTATACTCAATCCACAGGAGTTTGAAGGTATCAGTAGATATTTTGAAAATGGAGTATATACAATATGCTATTTAAGATAGATACATAAGAATAAGACAGTTAAGGGTAAAAATCTGTTTCTTTAATATTTCATTGTTTCTCTAGTTTGACTGTTCAGTATTTTCAGTGATTTAAAACTGTTCTTCGCTGAATTGACTTTATAAAATACCAGTTGACAGTTATATAAAAAACCCCCAAGAAACCAAATCAACCAACCAACCAGAAAAAGACCCCCAAAACAGCATACCAGAACAAAAAAACCCACCACGACCACCAAAAAAAAACCCCAAAAAACAAAAAACCCAACCATAGAAGAACCTTAACTAACCAACCAAAAACAGTTCCTAAGAATTATTTGGGATTTCTTTGAGTCATTATATGTGAGTGTGTGTGAACGTTTCACACAAACTCACAGAAACGTGTATGTAATCACTCAAACAAGGTTGGATATTTCTTATGTTCTGTGTGGGGTCTTCATTAAATAATCCGTTATATATAAGTATTTCAAGCAGTTGGTCTGTTTTGATTCTGTGCACTGGATGGTGAGAAGGATTAAAATGCTCCATATCATAATATTCTGAGATAGACACATTATCAGAGACTTACACTGCATAGCCTTGAAGCTGTAAGATTATACTTGTCCACAAAAAGAGGAAAGAAGTGATAGTTAAAAGGTAAGAAACTCTACTGCAATTCAGTTCTCTTCAGTCTTCTTGTACACCATGACTGTTTTTGAAGTTTTTAAGTTTTTTTACATGGTTTCTGCCATCTTTTAAGACATTTTAGGAAGTTAAATTTTCCACATAAAATGATTTTTACAGACCAGCTGGACATTTCTGTTTGTATGTGAAGTTAGTGAAATTCTGGTTTTCAGGAAATATTCAGTCCTGCAAACAAACCCTATTTGTCTATCATACTTCCTGTGTGTGCAATAAATAACTGCCATCAAGAATGAATAAAACAGTAACTGCTTTATTTTTGAACATATTTTAGTACTGTTTGACTAAAGATCTATTCAATGATATGGACTCAAAATTTGAAAGTCAGGTTTTTTTAAAAAGTAATACTAATATATACTAATGCTGATAAATACTAATACTAATAAATGCTAATACTAATAATGTGCTCAACCAAACAATCTTATATGCCTGCCTGGAAATGTAGATGAAAGGAATTAACAAAACTTCTGGTTTGGTGAAACACTAGGATTTGGTATAGATGTCCTGCTTTTTAATGAAGATAATTTAGCCTGACTGTCTCCACAGCACTAGTTTAACAACCTGGGGTTCTAAAAACTTCAACCAAATAACCAATTTCAGATGTTCACTGTTATTGCTGGGGAATTCGCATACTCCTACACTAAAATATGCTATTCCCCTTTGAGATTGAGATGCCATTAAAGATTTTCTCTAGTGGTCTAGGAATATATTCATCTCTTGAATTCTTGTGTGTCATAAGTAATTTTCAGTTTAAACAGATAGTTTTAAATGTACAGAACAAGGTCTTCTGGAATTAAAATCTCTTCTTTCTGGGGACTGGAAAGGCACACAATTCAAAACTTAGCGTCTGATCTGAATTCTGCAATGGCAGCAGAATCCATTTAGCAATCAAAAATACAATTTTTTTAATTGCTTTTACACCTCTGAAATGGAAATAAAATTACTTCTTGGTGTTCAAAGCAATGGTGGAACATCCTACTGGAGAGATCCAGTACTCAATTAGACAAGATTCTAAGCAATGCAATGTAAGTTAGCCAAGCCTGAATCAGGCATTGCACCAGATGGCCCCACAAAAGGCTCTTCCCAGTCTAAATGTCATCACCAGGGGACTGGTGAAGGGCAGACAGCACATCTTATCACTGTTTGCCTTCACTGTGTAAAATATTTATACTAGATTTATAACCCATAGAAGTCTGCTTTTTTAATTTTCTTTGGGGGTGGGTGTTTCAAAAGAATATGAAGTTAAGCAATATATTAGTTTCTCACATCTGTAGATATTTTTGTATCTTTAAATTAAACTCTTGTATATGATGAAACAGAAAATGTGATCCAGTGGTACATTATGACAATGCAAAAAAAATTTCCAGAATGAAGACAAGGCTTGTCTAGCAAGTTTGTTTCTGTTTTTCAAAGCACATCTTAGAAAACATGCTGGGCTGTTATTTCAGTAGGCTGATTTCAATTTCTGGAGCCACAAAATCCGAGCAGTTCAATCGTCCTACCTTTTGTTCATTTCTGTGATGCCTCTATGTGTAGAATTATGAGTACAATTTGAAGTACTTTATTGAATGCCCCCCAAAATTGTTAGTGTGAGAAATGATGAGAGATACTTTGAATTACAAGGTTGTTTGTATAAATGCACATCTACACATCTAAGCTTTCTTATCTTCCTGATTGCCAAGTAGTGATAAACACATATATTTGAAGACAATACTTAAATGTTATTCTCTAAAGGTAGTTTAAAAGAACCACCTACACTTTCCACTTACTTCTATTCTCTTTTTAATATCACTGAATTGCAGTGTTTCTGAAGAGCAGACTGTCAGCTCTGAAGAGTGAAGTCCTATTTACAGATTGCCAGTAGCAAAGTGCAAGCTTCCTACAGAGCCCCATATGCCATTTTTTTAGGAACCAGCTTCCAGAGACAGTAGCTTAGTTTCTACATATATTTATCTCTCAATATCTTTGAGTGGGCAGTGTGTTGTACAGACTGATAGTCAGCTGTCCACCTTCTCTTGCTCAGTCCTCTGATCCATACGTTCCATTCACTTTCTAGTGATGAAGGATCATTACCATACTTTTTCCTTTGTGTTTTTAATCTACTTAGAAACTGGAACTAATATAGAACATAGGATTGTGGTTTTCCAGATCTTTCCACTAATTATATTTCAGATTTTCATAAACTGATGATGTTCACCCAATGAGTATATTTTAAGTTTTTTCTTATGTGAAATGTGCTGAACTTTTGAACTGGATTTTTAAAATTACTTCATTTTCTCTAACATTTACCATAAACTCAGATATACATTAAGAATTCTGGACAACATTAAGCAGAATTACAAACAAAGCAAAGTTCTTTTTATCTTGCCTCTGAAAAAAGGTTGTAAGAAGCAAATCAAAAATTATTTTAAAGAATATTTAGGAATTCCCATTGTTAGTAGGTTACTTTTCCATCTTACATTAGGTAAGAATCTTAATACAGATTACATGGAAAATTGAATGTGGTTTCAAAGTTGTGTTCATAGTTGTTTGGATCACTGGGATGGAAGTTATTTTTAGCATTTCTATTTATTGAGAACTGATACAGGAATAAAACAGGGATTATTACATGGGTTTGGAAATCAAAATTTGCTTCCTCTCAAGGTAGCCCATAATATAAAGATATACATCAAATTGTATCTGAGACATTTTTATTCAATCTTTTACAGCTATGTCCATGTAATGTGAGCATTGGTGCAGTATGAGCTGGTATTGTTGAGTTGATCAAGAATACAGGGTTATTGTGTATTTTGAAGAACAACAACTGTTTTTAGTTTTATATTGACTCTGAATTTTTTTCGGAAGCAGATTTTCTTTTACTCCAATGCTTTAAGAATTTCCAAGTTAGATTTGAAAAGTAACTGCTGCTAGTTTTCTAAGTCAGATTTTGCAGGCTTAAAACCAAGCTGTCTGAATTATTGATCTGCAGACCACAGCAAGTGGGTGTGCAGTGCAGGTAACAGCTACATGCACCAAGAGAAGAAATTTGCATATAGCAGTAAATCCTGACATTTTCAGATCTCTTGCTGCAGCATAGGTATGTGCAGCAGTTGAAGGAGAGCTTTTAATTGCCATGAGAAGGCACAATATGGTTTGAAAAAGAAAAGTGAAGTTTTATATTTTGAGCATCCTCAATAAGGGAAAAGTAATAAAACTATGGGACATAAACTGCTGAAAACAAGATCTAAGAAAGTTTAGAAATTATAGCATTTGGAAATCAACATATAGAAGTCCAAAATGGTGGATCAAATTTCAAGAACTGAACAACAGCAAAATCAATCAGAATTAAAATTATGTAAATAAACAGACTGTGGAGTAGCTTTATTTTAAAGGGAATTTGACTTTCATAACTTTTAGAATGAAATTCATCAATGACTCCATTCACTGAGTTCCATGATTTTTCGGGCACATAAAAAAATCTGGATGAAGAGAAATTACAGTACTGAGTATTTAATCTCTGGGGAAAAAAATTAAGTATATTATGTTCTACAAAAAATCTACATATGGTGTGCAAAAGAACTATATACAACATTTATTTTCCAAATTTTATTTTTTTTTTCTGTTTGGAATAAAAAGAAATCTATAATGCATAAACAAAGTGTTTTAAATCACATGGAAAATTTTGTCATCTTCTTTCAACTTTGTACCTTTTCCCCAGTCAGATTGCAGTTTTTGGGGCAATGCTGAGACTTTAACATGGTAAAAATTATTACATCTAACTAGAAAAAAGCAAACTGATAGACTGAATTTACAAATAAAGAACCTTATAGCTTATTAATTTTTGAAAAACATTTTTAGGATGACCTGTCATTGCTAATGCTGAGGGGTTTTTTTAATGTTCTGTGGCTGTACCACCAAATCAAAGAGGAGTTGAATGTTATAACTTAATTCAAACCCTCTCTTCCATTATTTAAATGGTAAAATTGCCAAGTCTATGTTATAGAATATCAAGATATATACTTAGTAGTACCAAAATCATGGAAGTTTAACAATAATTAATTACAAATGTATCTGAAATATTATCCTGTGAAACCTGAGATCCTGTGAAATGATGCCCAATCTTTTTCAATGAAAGCTGTTGACTTCCTTGGAGCTCTGTGGAATCTCATTTTACTGCAGAATCATGATTTTGCTGTCTCAGCAATTTCCTTTTAGATTGTTGTGAGTATGGTAAGACAGTATGATAATTTTCAATGTCACTGAACCTTACTTGAGGAAATTATAATTTACTAGTAGGTAAGTGAATTGTACTTAATGGAAACATGCATCAGTGACTTTTTTCAAATTATAATATGGAGCATTTTATGGTTGGTGGCACAGACTATGAATGATTAATTTATTATAAGACTTTTACCCTAGAGAGCAAGAATAACACTTATTTTTCTCTTTCATGCTTCTTCCTTAAATTTTCTCTTTCTTTTATGGAGCACAGGCCTTGGGCATTTTGTCTTTGTTTGCATGCATTGATATTTTGTTAACAGAATCTGGATATATATACACCAGTATTGTATTTATTTATTTATTATATTTATTGTACATCTATGGTTTATTAAATACTTTAATTAAAAGGTATTTAACATGATACAGGGGTGTCTAAAAAGGCCTTAAACAATAAAAAAATTTTCTTTTTCTAATAAAAGAAACTCAAGGTAATAATTTATTAAATTGTAATTAAACTACAAAAATCCTTAAAAACCTGTTTGGAAGAAGTTTAAGGGAATTTGATTATTACAAAATTGCTCTGATTACTTGATAGAATCTGTTATTAAACTACTCTTCTGTCATATAATGTTGACAGAAAAATGATGTTCTTTCAACAAAGAGCTCAGTGCATAAAGGAACCTTGCTAGGCAGTCAATAAATAGCAATTTAGATGACCTAGTTTCTTTTTTCAGGCTAAAGGTAAAGTGTTCGATCATAATAAACTATCATATAAAAATACGATAGCTTTAATGAAGTTTTCAAATGGTTTTAATATTATTTTAACTTTTTCTTTCTGTGCTGTAACCATATAGAAACATGGCTTCCTTGGTCCTCAATCCCATCAAAACCTCAGTATTTTTGTGCTCTTCCAGAAGTTCTACCTTTTACAGAGCTTTCAAGCAGTTAAATTCAGAAAGTCCATAATTTTTAACTCTGTAAATAATTTCTAGACTGTATTAATTGATTTTTTTTTAGGGGTTGAGCGTGACACACTTGAACCTTTGGTGACTTTCTGATGTTGTTGGGATAAACTAGGAAAATTCTCTAAACTCCATTTTTCATCATTTTGTAGCAAAATAAGAGTCCAGAAGAGATTAGTACCAAGGGATACAAATATTAGGGAAGTTACGAGATAAAGATCACATCTAAAATGTAAATGATTCTGAAAAAAGCCCCATCATTCGCTTTGAAATTACATTGCTTAATGGAATTCTGGGTCTGGGACATAAAAATTTATTACATTTGTTAAGAAACAAATTTGAAAATACATAGTTAGAAATTGTAAGTAGTAGATGATTTAGTGATATGATCTACATATTAAAATAGTTAGTACCTAGATGTCAGAGAAGGTGTGACTTGCCAGAAGGTACTTAGTCATCCAGTGAATCCTTTAACAGCACCAGCTGGCAAGAAATTGAAATTTTCATTTTTCCTTAAACAGCGTCATATCTGATCATCTGAGGTGCATTATTTACTCATGGACTGTCACTCTTTTCTATTTAAGATGGTGTCTGTGAGCTGTTCAACTATAAGGAATAAAAATTTTCATAATGTCTTGCTAATGACAAGATACTATTAATGTTATTCTGACTTCCCAGCTTCTTCATATTACCTGATGAAAGTTATATTTACAAAATCTGCAAATGCAGTGTAGCAATTCATGTTTCTATAATAGTTCAGATATTCAAATACTAATACTTTGTCCAGTTTAGAAATACTGGTTTGATTGTATGGAAAGCTAAAATACGTAAACAGTCAGACTTAAGAAATGCAAACAATAAATCAGATGATGCAAGTATTTAATCATTGAGAACACATCAGGACTCTTAAATTCATTGGTAACAACAGCACATACATAAGGTTTTTATGTATGTACATATTTACCAAATCAAGACCTAGCTGGAGAGAAAAGATTGACTTGAACAGTGCTTCTGAGTCTGTTAAATTTAAAGTAGGATTCATAACTACATCTTGGGAAATTTCTGCTAATGCTGCGGTGACAACAGAAGTGTGCAATAACTTTAAGGGTAGCAGCTCATATTTTAGGCCTAGGTGAATATACATTTTGCCCTTAAAAAGTTAAATGCTTAGAGTAAAAATGTGCAGTTGTATTTCAGAATTGGAACTTACTGAAATAGCTCTACTAGTCCTCTGTGACTGCTGAGTACAACTGGTGAACCAGAAGTGATTGACATTTTTGTGGTTTAATTTCTCTTGGATACTTGAGTTTTATTTTTTTGAAGGAATATGGCCTAAATATCAAAATTTTCAGCATCTGGCAGCAATTATAATGAAGTTTAAGGTTCTAATCATCCCTGTTACATGTATTGATTCATGTATTTTTCCCTGACACTACTTCATTTCAATATTTGTTTTCCAGATAAAGGCTTATATTCATATAACTCAGGTAAATTTTCAGCATGCCAGAAATGCTTATTGCTTCCATATGCGTGCAAAATATAATTTGATAATTTATTGGTGTGCTTTTGCTACCTTTTGTGCACATGCTAAATTGCTTAAAAGTTCCTTGGCTTTTCTTGTCTGCTTTTCAGTAATAGGTCTTTTGTTGGCTTTCTTTCTCTATTCTTAACATCTCAGTATTGATATTGGAGCAGTATTGTAACACCATACTTGCTTTGCTTCCTTTTATTTTAGGTACAGCTATGGTAGGAAAACTGTAGTGAGCTTTATTAACTATACTAGGAAAATGCTATTTTGCTTAAGCTATATTAAAAGGAACACTGTTATATTACAGCTGCTTGAGAACTAGTGTAAGTATTTTTAGAATGCAGACATGGGGTAAGTTAAGAACTGGTAAAATCAGTCTTTACACTGATATGAATTTCTACACTTTCATGGTGCTTTATATTCCCCATTACAAATCCAGCTGAGAAGTTTGCCTTAATTAAATATAAGTAAATTAATAATGTGCAGTTTTCACAAACTTAAATTTTGTAGTGCATTTCATGTGGGACTTTTTGCAGTTCCGGAAGTTTTAATTATTGGAATCTCTTTGAGAATTGGTTCAACTAATTATCTTTTAGTTATGTTTAAAAAATGAAACACACATTGTTATGAAAATAGATTCATACTATGGTGGACAGAAACAAAAACCCCATAGAGCAGTGCTTTCTTGAGAATAGTACTAACAAAATCTGGTTTCCATTACATCTAATGTCAATCCCTCCTATTTCTTCTATTCCATTCTCTCCTGAAATTATCCCACATTCTTCTCATTTTTTACAATATCTTCACATGGGAAGAGACCAAGTTTGCTGTGGCATCTGTGGACTTGTGCAATGTGGATTAGAAACAAATTTTAGCGTGATAATGTTTCTTTTTAATTAAGGAGTTCTGATTTGTATCTCTCTCTTCTATCCAGCAACCATTTTCAATGATCTGTAAGAACTTAATAGAATTTGGTATTTATACTCCTCTGTCAATGTAGATGAAATTGATGAAAAAGTCCAAAACCCACAATTATGTGCAGGAAGATAAAGTGACATATTCACGTGGAGACAGCAGGACTGCATTAGATATTATCTCACACTAAGAACCCTCAGGCACAGGCTGGATGAATGTCAGACAGCAAATTCTTAAGACAGTTGTGAGACTGATTTTGGGATTGCTTACATGTCAGCTTTGTACACAGAACAATTACAGGCAATGCTAAGGGACTTTAAGTGGTTGTGAAGGCCTTCTGTGAGCTTCAGGGAAGGAACTGTAAGCATGCTTCACTACCCTTTGTTCTCCCAAGAAGTCTATAAAACCTGTAAAAAAAGCTTCCTGCATTGTAAGGGACAGGATCCCCAGCTTGGGAGCTCGGTCTGCTTTCTTCTTTTTGTTTTTTTTTTTTTCTTTTTCCTCCACAAGAAAAAATAGAGAATTCCTGAGCCATAAATCTGGCACTTCCTTCTGTATTTAAGCTGGCTCACCTTAATTTTATTTCTCATTCTATCTCCTGTCCTAGTCCATTCTATATTTGTTGGTCATATGGTCTTTAGTAGAGTTTTGAACCTTATGCATTGGTCTTCTCTTGAGGCCTATAACAGAAATATCAATGGTAAATATATGAAGTACAGAATGTATTATATCTTGCATTATTTCCTCTGTATACTAACAGAGTGAAGCAAAAATCTATGCCAACTATAGCTGTCATGTAGAAGGCAGAGAGTATTTTGGAACCCTCCACACATTTTGGTTGCTTTGCAAGAAAATATTTGTTTGCATGTTGTTTCATCCATCTGGAAGAGTTCCAGCTATTTAGAATGTTATTATATGGATGTAAATGTGATTCTGATGAAATAGAATAGAATATTTCCATTGGCAGGGGCCTACAATGATCATCTAGTTCAACGCCTGACCACTCCAGTGCTGACCATATGTTAAAACATGCCATTAGATGCATTGTTCAAATTCCTATTAAACACTGACAGGCTTGGGAAATTCAAAGAATATTCTCTAAATATTTTTTCAGTTATTTCCATATTATTTTTATTCAGAAGTTGTTAATGCTTTCATGGCCTCCAACACTGCAGCCCATGAAAAGTTAACAAAAAAAAAAAAGGATTTCATTCATAAAATTGAAAGAAATACCTCATCGTTTTCTTTATATTATTGCTAGCAATGAAGATGAAAAATGGAAATGTTTTTATACTAAGAAACTACTGTATTATAAATCCTCTCTCTGCCTAATAGAAAGTAAAAATGTAAAGAGTAAAATAGTAAAAACTGAAACAGAAAGTACTTGCTAAATGGAAATTGAAAATAATGGTCCTAATGGGTTTTAGGTGGTGGGGTTTTTCCCCAATTCTGCAGTGGAAGCTACAGTGAAAGTGCTTTAAGCTTCCAGTCCTGCTGTGTTCATGTTCTTGCAGAGTTGTGTTGGGGGGATGGTGGCATGAGCAGCATCCTAGGGAAGGAGTAGGTAGGTGTGGAAGGGCAGGAGGATCCTGAGTGTTGTCAAGGTCTGATGACTTGGTTTTCCATTGTCCCTGGAAAAATTTCAGTGATAGTTTAAGGCTATAAAACCCAAACCTCCTAAAGTGAATAAGAATATATCTTTTGATTTCACTGGGCCTGGGGTTATGCTGAATTAAGGCATTTTTATGAGAGTTACAGTAGCTAATCATACAGCATGGGATCTATTTTGCCTTCAGTCCATAACTGTAATAACTGGTAATCCTGGTGGAAGGAGTTCAGAAGTCTGTATTTACCATCTGTTGCCACCCAGCTATCAGACAAAAGGATAATAATATCTCTAATATGGTTTCATTAATAAGCTAAATACCAGTAGAATGGGAATGAGACTTAATTAATGCCATTTCTCATGTTTAAAATCCATCAAAGAAAAAGTTAATTATATGCAAACCATTGGCACCCATGCATTTATTTGATGCATCCAGTGTCCTGAGTGTTACATGCTTAAGCTTTTTACTGAACTTTGAATTTATGTTTGAATGGATTTAAATACCCTATTTTATAATATATATGTCAAACAGATTAAGAAATACTAAATAACAGTTTCTTTCCCTATATTAATTTGGATTAATTTGTGAGAGGCTTCATTGTCACATTTCCCAGATAAAATATGAATTGCTCTTTCTCATTTATGATCAGTGATTCAAATTACTTAGATAATAAAGTAGTATTTCGAAAAGACATGGCTAAGGTGGGACCAATGCCTAGATCTTCAAATTTACATTGTCAATAAATTAAAAAGAAAATTACCTTCTAAAATTAATATTCAGCAGATGAAATTACGTTTGCAAAAATTATAAGAAATATTAAGCTAAGCTGCCAGCAATTATATTGGAATTTCAAATATGTGATTCAATATAAGATTCTGACCTCTGCCCTTTCTAGTTTGTTCCATTTCTGAAGTTAATGGAAGATGTTTTAAATAAATATAATCTGATTCCTTTGCAGAAGTTATATATTCCAGGCAGTAGATCTTGACATTACATATTTAATTGACATGCTTTCCTTCCTCTGTCCTTCCTGAAAACATCGATTTCCAATGATAAAACCAAGTAATTGATTCTGCTTTGAATTTCTTCTGACTTCTTTACCATCATTTAAATTTACATTTGTAAATAAATGGGAAATATTACTTAAACATTATTATTACTTTTCAATTGGTTTATCTGTTAGTAGTTAAAGTTGGGTAAAGTAGCTTGGGGAGATAGAATAGATGATCTGATTGAGCTTCATGTGTCATCTTACAGATAAAGTTTTCATATGTAAGTAATGTCAGCTATTACTAGACACTCTCCTCTTTGCAGTAAAAATTGCAATTTGGGAAAGCACTGAAATTTGATTCTGCTCTTGTTTTTATTCTTTCTCTACTCCCATCCTTTGGGCATGTCTCAATCCTGGGCCATTCACTTTCCCCATACCCCAGCTCTTCCCTGAAGCTTGAATGGGAATAAAGATAGAAGTCTGTACTTAAAAAAAAAAAAAAAAAAAGAGTCTCTAGATCCTGGAAGATTATTTAGAGCTGAGTATTAGGAGATTCTGGAGCAGATGGATCTCACTTGAGGAGACAGAGAGAGAGAAAGCAAGCCCTGTCTCTTATGCCCATGGTCTGTCGAAGCTTCTTAATCTCTCTTTTCTGCCAGATGTATCCTGTGACTACTACAACATAATTTTAGCTACACAGCTGCGAAGTCTATAGCCCACTGTGACAACAGCTGACTATTTTCATCCTCAAAGATGCAAATCTTTCCTCCAGAATACAGAATGTTCTAAAAATATGTTTAAGCAGATGTACTTAGCTGTAAATATAAACATAAATAAAAAGCAACCTCAGTTGTAATTAATTAGATTCATTCATAAGAATGAATTAGATGATGAGTAAATGATATCCATTGAAATCATAGTTGATTCAGCCTTTTTACATCTTACATGATACAAACCTTTCCAAGCATCCATGTGATGAACATCAGCAAACTGTTCAGTTTCCTTCAGCTTCAGGTTCCACAATCTTCTGTCTGATGGAGCCTGAGAGATGTTATTGGCATCTCCGCACAGCAGCCACAGACCCGCTGCCAGAGCCATGTCAGGGTTTCCAGAGGACAAAATTGCACTGCTTAGCACTCACTTTGGGGACTTCTGCCTTTCAGGCCCCAGCCAAATCCCAGCCAGCTAGTAGGGCTCTTTTGCTTAGTGTTTGGTCACAAATATTGTCCTTCTTTAATGACCTGGTTTTGAATCAGTGGCTAAGGTGACTAATCCTGCTTGCTCACTGGCATGTATATCAGTGCACAAGTAGAAGGCTTTGCTGAAAATGGCAACAGGAACAGCATCACAGGTGGAATGGTTACTTACTTTGGGAAGAAAGGAATATTTTTATTGGGCCTCTGTAATAATATAATTAAGAAAAATAATCAGGGGAGGTCAAAATCTTTTCCTTTAATCCTGCCCTCATCTTTTAGGTTTTCTTGAGGGCTAATGGTCATCACTTTCTTGTTATTTTTTTTTTACAGAAAGACTTTACTTCCTGTTATTTCTTAACTCAAAGACACCTGTCCTCCACCCATTGTAGCATGGCTATTTCTAAAATTTTTTAATAAATTGATCTAATAATTCTACCCTATGAGAACTGCATGACTTTCCCTGTGCTTAATTTCCTTTTTGTGAGGAAAACACCAACGTTTACTGCAATTGAATAACCACAATTAACATTTCTTTACTGAAATTGCATAATGTATTGGCAGACGAGATTGTTTTCTAAGAATTAGCATATATCACAATTATACCATTTTTTAGTTGAATAATTTTTAAACTGAGAAATTTTCCCCTCAAAGTAAGAGTCTGCAGTCTAGTTTATAAATTCATCCACCCACATAATAATTGCTGAAATCAGTTCTGACTTCTCATGAGGGGCACAGAGGAACTAGAAGACATACAAAACCAGCAGGAACAATCAGAATTATGGAATTGTTTGCATATGCAAAGGAACAAAACAATGTTATTTCACCTCCAAAAGAAAAAAAACAACCCGAGATGACTATAGGGTAATAGAGAATGCTGATTCAAGTTTTCGGAATACAAAGGCTTGGAGGGCATTATCTGAAATAATCTAATAGAAATAAAATATAGGAAAGTTGATTTCACACAATGCATAACTGATCTGCAGAATTTATTGACACAGCATATTACAAAGGCCAAGAGCATACTGTGACTGAAAAAGAAATTATATGAATTTGTAGAGAATGAGCTGATTACTTACTTACAGTAAAAAGCTTAGGAGAAGTCTCAAGACCCCTGAGGGTCAGGACCCCTGCATGCTGAAAGCTAGAAGGGTGCAACACAGAAATCTTTTTTCATACAGATCTTGTAAGCAACTGTTTCCACTAAAGAAGGACCTTCCACTATCCCCTGGTGGGTAGACAAATGTTAGAGAGTCTGACAAACAACAGTAGCTCTCCTAATTAAAATAATTTTTAACATTTCATTAAAATAAAACCTTTTTATTTTTGTCAAAATTCCTCTTAGTGCTTGTTCTTCCAGTTTTCCACTGGGAAAAGGACAGTGCAGATCCTTCTGTGCCACTCACCCAGATAGAGAATAAGTACTGCTTTGTCCTGGGCTTCTTCAGGTCTATTCCCAGTTTTTACTTGTATTTCTGTGTGTGTTTCAGAATAAATTGTGCTGTGTCAGGTATAAAAAAAAAATCTTGCACATGATTGAAATTGTGGTGACAATTAAAGTTTCTACCTTCTAGTCTAACCTTCTAGTTACCTATTTTTAGATTGCCAGAAAATTAGAATAGACACACCATCTTGGTGAAGAACAGGGATTTTTCACATTTAAAACAAGTAAATGAATAATTAGAATTAGAATTCACATGCCAGTGCTTAACTCTGATCTCAGCAATCAAATGCTGTTTAAAAGATGCCGCAGAAGACTGAAGGAAAATTAAAGTAAACACAAACTGATGTTGATACTTGTCCTACATTTTGGCTCTAATTGTGGCTGTGGAATCTACTTTCTCCAAGTAAGCTCTAGCTATTTTGGCAGGTGTATTCCTACAGAGCATTTAATAGTTTGCTTGTTTTTCATGGCACACTATATGTGTGAAGCTGCTGGTACCCCTAATAATCCTTGTTAAGACCTCAAAGAAAATCCTACATCCATTTAATATTATTGCTAATATTATTTTTTCTGTTATTCAGAGACTTTGGGGAGGGATGGTGCAATTATATGAAAACTTGAAAGATGAATAGTGTGAATCCAGTTTCTATGTGAAATTAATACATATAGATATGAAGTACATGAAAATATTTCATAAAAGCAATGTTGTGGAGATGTATTTCAGCATTTCATTGTATATTGCATTAAAGATTTAGCTGAAAATAGCTGGTACAAGTAATACATTTGCAATAATATAACATGAATAATTAATCTTATATGCTGATATTAATGCTTCATTGTCTAGGATGAAATCTGTGCATTTATTTATGTATTATTATCTGAGGATAGTGTTAACGTACAGGGAGATAAATGATACATTTCTTCTTTTTTCCCAGGATCCAAAAGAATCAGCGACAGTGAAGTCTCTGATTATGACTGTGATGATGGAATTGGTGTTGTTTCAGGTATTACTGTCTAAATTTACATGTCTATCTTCAGTAGAAATATAACTTATTTATAATTTATTATGAATTTTATGTTTTTCTGGTGAATAATAAGTGGGACCTAAATGTATATTTTTTCAAGAGACAAAAATAAGTATTATGGGTAATGCATATTAACCTCAAAAATTACTAACAGAAGGGGAAAAATCAGTGTGAATATCCTCGTTGCTTTTATAAAATGATACAAATAGCATAAAAGTAGTGTTTCTATTAAATGCCTGGAAATGTTCATTTGATTAATAGTCACTAAGTCTTTCAGATTGCCTGTCCTCCCAAAAATAAGGGCTCCCATATTGCTGTTGGTGAGTTGAACTAGAAATGTATCAACTTAACTTTGGAGCATAATAATAAAGGTAGGGAAAAAGGGGGATTGGTGGCTGTATTTCTAGAATGTCTACTATGGCATCATTTTGAAGCTGGTATCTTTTTCTTGTCCTGGAAAAAGGTACTGAGTTTTACAAAAGTTTTGCCAGGTGCTTGAACATCAGAGAGATTCTTAAGAAACATCTAGCTTTACAATTTTATGATTTGATAAACTCACATTTTGACAACTTGTAAAATTATGATCTTTACAGTTCAGTGAATAAGTCTACTTCCCTTACCTGAGTTTCTGATGTACCTTTAGGTTCTTTTAGCTTTCAAATTTTTTCTGATAGTTCTACACCTTAGTTGCATTTTAATTCAACCTGTCTGTGTGGTCAGAAAGTTTGATGATCTTTTGGTTTTGAAATATTAATTTATTGCCTTTCTTTTTTTTTTGCTGCTGTTCCTATGTTTGCAAGTCTTTTGGTTTATCCTTGTCTTATCATCCACTTTCTTTATCATCCCTCTCTCGTTTTAGGCTCCTCTGCTCATTTGCAGACCCATCACAATCTTGGTTTAAATATATGCCTTCTTTGCATGAAGCCATTTGTCTCTCTTTGCTTTCTTTCTTTCTTATTTACCCCTGTTCTTTCATTTTGTATTTTCAGGTCTTATTTAATATGACACTTCACTTTGCTCTTTTTCTGTCTGCCCTATAAATACTGTATTACATGAAGTATGTTTGTTAACATCTATTGAGTACTCTCAGTGATCCTTTCTGTAAAATCAATGTGTATTCCAAGTATTGCACCCATGAACTAAACTCTAGAAACCTTAAGGAAGAACAAAAATACTGTTTTGGCTCCTCTTTAATTTACTTTTATTCCTAATGGTTGACTAGATGTCCTTTAAAGTTCCCTTTCAGCTCGAACCATTTTAATATTTAATCATCTTTTGGAAAAATTATTTGCAAAAGCTATCACTTCTTGTGGCTTGGATCGGCCTGCTTAGAAAAATGTAGTAAACGTCAGTCTGTTGTTTCTGTCAACAGGAAAGGCTTTTAAGAAAATTATGATAAATAGATTGAAAAAATTCTGTGTCTTTTTCTCTGGCTCCAGGTGTATTTTACACCAGCAACTGTCACAAAGGGTTATAAGATATTACGTATTTAAAACCATATTTTTAGAAGATTTTAAAATAACTCTTCAAATATGATGTACATTCATCGTAGGATCAGAAACGCTAGAACAGACCTATTATATTTCATCTTTGCTGGATTTAATCTTAGCACAGGACAGCAGAAGGAGCAGCATTAGCAGTTCTGTGTTTGTCTTTAAATTGCTTATGCATAGCCCTCCAACCATTTAAAGCATTCATTTTGGTGTCCTGAATAATAAACTTTGGCCCTCAAAGTTGTCTGTCACCAGCAGCTCTGTGTGGGTGTAAATCAGCATTTCCACATGCCTGTTAGGATACAATTCAGGAAAAAACAGGGTGACTTTTTAAGTGGGTTTTTTTTTTCTTCTTTCTAGTGTCCAAAATTGAATGGGTATTATAGTTAACAAGTTCAATGAATATGGACTATAATTTCAAAATAGTTTTCTTCCCAGATACTTCATAGTTTTATGTTGAACCTGCTGTAACCTACTGAGTACAAGCAGCCCACTGAGTCTGACTTTATGAACAGAGACATGTATTGTCAAGACCATTTAATCATAAAATTCTCATCATTCTTGTAAGACTAAAATATTAAGTGAGATATTAATGTTTAAAATTCAGTTCTATACCAATATCTCATCTGCATTACAACATATTATGAAACACTATTAATCTGAGATGTTTCAACAGATGAATTGTGGAAGAATGTAAGGCAGTGAATTTTCTATTAACTGCACTGCAAGTCTCTAGAGAAGAGCTTTACCAAGTAAAAGAACGCAGTCCCCAGCCTTCAGAAGAAAAACATTTATAATGATAAGTTTTTATCATTGTGCAAAAGATAGCAGTATGTTTCAGGAGCAAATAAGAATACAAATAAGATATTCAGAGGATAGTTACAACCAAGTAAATTAGAAAAAACTCCAGTAACAATCAGTAAAGAAATTATTATTGAACTTACAAAAATGTTTCTATGTTTGAAGAAGAATGAAAAGCAATTATCCATATTTGCTTCACCTCTCAAAACATCTGAGGAATCCCTTTTTTCAAAAGAATTCTTTCATTGTCATGTTGCAGCCCTCCCTGCAGAGGAAATAAAAGTCCTTTTCTCTACTTGCTGATAGCGTGAGCAGAGTTTTTATACTTGAATCTTCTTGATGACTGCTTCTCAAAGCAGTTACAGAACACACAAACACTTTGGTTATAGCTTGGAATCAACTGCCTATAGAAAGACAAGCATTAGCACATAGAGTGGGTGACTTCTATCCCACTAAAATATAGATTTCATTGTAGATCGCTAGCTAGCCTTAAATGGGAGCCTGTGGTGATCCAAAAGCCCAGTAACTGCAGACATAAACACTCACAAGCTTCTTCTTTTATTATATGTCTATACCCAATACCTTGCTCTAAAATCTGTTCTTTCTGGGTTCTCCCTTGAGTTGAAAACACTAGTCTGTGTGTCTCAAAAATCCCCCCCAAACTGGAAGTGAAATTCAAGCCATGTTAAAATGGCTGACCCCTTAGGTCAATAGATCTTCAATCATTTTTCTTACTTTTAAACAAATTATGTACACATTATTTGCAACTTTATGCCTAGATTTCCTTACACATTTTTATAATTCAGACTTGTAGTTTTAGTTTTATCTGTTTTAAGAGAGACTATTAATATATTTGACTTAAAGTATATATCCACACAGTATAGCAAATATTATGCTATGAAGGGTACATGTTCAAGCTTTTCCTTGCATTTTTAGGTCATTTCTTAATGTATACTTTTTATTTTTACATGTTTGTTTTCTTATTATTTGAATTTTTAATGTAGTACTTTTACTATTAAAAAAAATTTTGTGTCATTTCGTCAGCTGTCAAATCATCTTTCTCTTCAAACATCTGAATTCTCTCAATGTTTTTTTAACTAGTCAAAACTATTTAACAATTTTTAAATTTAAACTATATCACTTCACTTTGAAAATAAATGTGTAATTTAATAGAAGTTTTATTTTCAGATTATTAGTAATTATCAGGAGCATTCTCTTTGAGTGAGATTAAGCAAATATGAGCTGAGCATGTTGGTTCTTATTCTATCACAGTCCTAAAGGCACACAATAGGCAATGGAAATCTGCAGTGAAGTTGCATTCCTATCAGAGATGCTCTTGATGGACACTTCTCACATAAGGGCAAGCCTAGCTGGGGTGAATTACAATCGTGATGAGCACTTCTGAGAAGGAAATGCTACATGAAAAGACTGATAAATTCCAATCAACAGTGTGAAGAGGGGGCTAATTTGGGGGACTTGCTGGACACATATACATGGATGAGTACCTAACTAAGAAGAAACATCTGTATAGTAAACGGTAGTTTGGTTTCTTTTTTCGCTAGACTTTGCAAGTCTTACTGGGTATAGGGATAGGACTGAAAACTCAGCAAGCTCTTGTTTATGACTGTGTGGGAATGCTCTTCCATACACCTTAATGATCAAAAGAATTGTCTCAAGTGTGATGGACCCATAGTGCTGTAGAGCTAAAAATACCTCTAAGGAATAGAGTTATTATGCAGCAAGTAACCAGTTGTTCCTACTGTAATATTTACTTGTTCCTTTCACTACACATTCATTCTTCCCACATTTGTAGAATAATATTATGATGCAAAAAAATTCCACAAAACCATGACTAATGTATCTTCAACTTATAGACTATTCAAATATTAAGAATTCCATTTATTTTATCAGTTACTGGCAGTACTTGTTTTACAGGACATCCAAATTCTTCATTTAGTTGTTCAAATCACTATAGAAGCTGAGTACATTTATATAAAAGAACTCAACTCTCTCCAAAGTGCCCATGTGTGAAATCTTGGTATGTCAAGCATTTCTGGTAATGTGATTATATAATTGCTTTTAATTAGTGCTTGTTCTAAGCCCAACCACAGTGAGTGTTAAAAAGTTAAATACCTGATATAAAGAAAGCTTGATGCCTCAATCAAGTACAGATGTTAAAGTGGAGAAAACGCCACTTAGCATCAGTGTCAGAAACAAGACAATTGTGTTGCCTGAGACGAACAACAATTCTAGTATTGTCTTTCTAGAACAATTTTCATACAAAGAGTTTCTTTCAAGTCAACAAAGAAGTGAGGCATGTAAATTAAAATCTTCATTTTTACACTTCAGTTAATTTTTTTTAGGGTTATTTTAGGGCTGTTGATGTGAACTTCATATTTGGAAGTTTGTAATTTTCTTCAATTTCGTGCCTGAAAACTGCAAAATTTGGTAAGAATTCATTAATATCAGTATTTACTGAACATGTACCCTTCATAGCATAATATTTGCATAGTAAAGCCATACTGTGTGGATAAATAACTCAAATATATTAAAAGTCTCTCTTAAAACAGATAAAATTAAAACGTCAGGTCTGAAGAAGCTGTATGTAGCGTGCCGCATAATATTCCTCTTTGGATGTTTATTGGTTTTTAATGAAAACTTCCCATGAAAAGAAGAAGATGGTGACATTGCAGATATCTTTGTCATGTGCCCATCTTTAGGTGTCTGCAGCTCAAGTTGTTTATCGCTGATTATCTCTATACTGGTTATCAGGTTCTGTGTGCTCTCTATGTTGATTTAAGAGGCTTGCTATAGTTATAAAGCCTTTGATTCTATGGTAATGACTCAATATTTATAGCTGCAAGCAGATTCCAATGTTTATCCTATTTTTACTACTGCTATAAATAATTATCTGCTTTGCTCAATAGCAACTCATTGGTCAAGCTGCATTTATGACCTGTTTTTCTGTCCATAATTTCCATCCACAAGAATATATTTTTACTTACTTTCACTAACCTCATTTCCAGGACGTGGAATACTTTTGAAATTTAAGTTAAATCACACCTACAGTACACGCAGTTAAATCAGCTACATTAACTCTAGAAAACCAAAAGATGACTTTGGAATTATCTCATGTTAGTGGGTTGCCCTACTGAAACTGCTACTCTTCCATGTGTGACCTGTTGGCAAAAGAGAAGTTTATAAAAGTAGTAATTTTTGTTTTGAGTAAATGAGTCATGAATTTCAAAGTTTATTTTCTGGCAACAAAGCATAGAAAATATTAATCTTTTTCTTTGAACAGCTAAACAGGTCTAGTTTTGTTGAAGCGAAATTACTTGGAACACTGATAGTTTCTGCCTTTTGATATGTCATAAGGATGCAGAACCAGTGTTAGTTACCAGAAAGCAATGCACGTCTGTTTCCAGTTTAATGTAAACCCCTGTTTTGAACAATATGAGACTTAGCAGTTAATTACATAGTCATAAACTTTTTTTGCAACCATACTGTGCAAGTGGTCAACTACAATAACAAGTTAGAGCTGGAGGAGGCTTTTTGTTTCAAAGTAATTAATTTGCTTCTTTATACAGATTGGTTTCTACATACAGATTTAATAAATACAATAATTTTGATTTACTGCTTCTCACTTCTAGAAATTTTTCAGGCCAAGGAGGTTTTTGTTTGTGTTTTGTTAATTGATTGCCTTGCCTTTCATTATGTTTGTTCAGGTAGAATACCTAATGCTATTGCTCGTTCTCCTTGTATTTCTATGTCTGTACATGCCAAATATTATATAAGCTGTTGAATTTTTTCTAAAGAATTTTCTTATTTCTTCAGATTACTGCTCTTCATTGTTTTCCATCTCCAAATGCAACAAATTCTCCCTGTGTATCCAGAATACAAAAACCCATCTCTGCCTTTTTTATATCAATAGATATATGTGTTATTAGGATAATAAGACAATATTTCTGTCTGTGTGCTTGTACTGTAAATCATGTTTCTTATTTCAGTATATAGAAGTTCTTAAAAACTTGCTACTCACTTATATGTGTGGTGGATTGACCCTGACTAGAGTCCAGGTGCTCACCAAAGCCACTGTGAGTCAAAAGTGTAACAGACTTGTGGGCTGCGATAAGGACAGGGAGAGATCAGTCACCAGTTACTGTCATGGGCAAAACAGACAACTTCAGGAAATTAATCTAGTGCATTACCAATCAAATCAGGATAGGATAATGAGAAAATACTCCCTCCCCTCCTCCCCCCCTCCCAATTTTAAAACACTTTCCTCACACCCCTCCCTTCTCTCTGGGCTCAACTTCACTCCTGATTCTCTACCTTCGCCTTCAGCAACACAGGAGAATGGGGAATGGGGGCTGCAGTCAGTCATTTCACACATCCTCCTCAGGGGGTGGACCACTCACTCAATTCCTTTGCTCCAGTGGGGTGTTCCTATCGTGGGAGACCGTCCTCAGTGAAATTCTGACATGTGAATCCTCCCCATGGGCTGCAGTTCTTCACAAATTGCTCCAGCGTGGGTCCCTCACATGGGGTGCAGTCCTTCAGGAATGAACTGCTCCAGCATTGCTCACAACTCCTGCCAGCAAACCTGCTGTGGTGTGGGCTTCTCTCCACGGGTCCTGCCAGGAGCCTGTTGCACTATGGGCTCTCTAGCACTTTTACTCTAGCTATCTTTCTTTTGGTTAAAGAATTACAGAATTGCAGACTCTCTTGATTTCCAGACTGACTTGCAAAAACTTTATTTATTTGTCTTCTGTACTTTACTGGTGAGTGAGTAACACCCTGTTTCAAACAGAGATAAAATTTCCTGTCTCTGGTGATTTCACTCAGAACTGTTGCACTGTCCCATATATGCTTTGTCAGTGCATATGCTAAGAAGTGTCCTTCATATGCAGGATAAAATCTGTAGTTCAATACTGACTCTGAGCTGAGGCTACACATAACATCATTTGATTGCTGTGTAGTAAGGAGAGACTATCTGATCCTCAACATCATTATCTTAATGTAATGTAATGATGATGTCCTTTTTTTTCCCCTTATGTACCCACATACCAGATACACATGAAGCAGTTTACAGCTTAATATGGGAGGAAAAAGTTATTTATGAATTAGAGTGGTTCATCTATATCCTTGGTCCTAAGGATATGCAATAAATATTAATACTCAGTTGAAAGTATTGAACATTGGACTGAATTAATGAGGTTTTGCTTAGAACCTTACTGAGCATTTTCCAGGAAGAGAAATAAGAAAAATCTGGAGTAGAAGACCAAATACTACTGTAGTCTCAGAAGATTCTCATGGGAAAAGAATTACAGTATTATGAGCCAGAATTTTTCCAGTGTCAGGTGGATCTCTCTAAGTATTCTTTACTTGGTTACTGTCTTTAGAATAAAGAAGTCAGTTGTATCAGTTGTCATAGCCACCAGGAACTGTCTGAAGACTTGTTTCTGCAAAACATTATAACCAGGTTAAGAATTGCAAACCTTCAATTTCTTATCATATTTTAATTTGATCTTCAAAAAATTAGTGGAAACTTATTTGAAATTGCTGTGTATCTGGCATCTTTTTTTCCAGAGATTGTGGCACCCTGGCACACTGAATTGAACTTTTTTGAATTAAATTCAGTCACTTTAAGACATCCAGCTTTTAAAAGAATTCTTCTTAAAAGCCTGTGTAAAATGTCCATTTGGTAGCCTTTTAAACTAGTGTAATTTGTAAGACTTACTTAGACCACTTATGCCTTCTATTTTCCTAATTCAAGATTAAGTCCAGGATGCTGGTATATTTGTGATGGAAATGTGTTTTAATTCAGATCATGAGTGAAATCTGATATTACTTTAATTATTTCAGAAATACAAATCTTTCTTGAACCCAAAGTCTTTTTTAAACTCCATAGTAGTTTCCTACCACAAATTTTTAAATTGAACTCTGGATTAATTTTTAATTGTGGACATTTCTGTTTGAGATACATTACACACAATAGTTGCAATATAATTTTACTTTAAAAAGTAATAATTAATTTTTTTATTCTAAGGAAAAAATCAGTTTTATTAGTTTCATTATTAATGCATCATATTGACCACAAATAAATGTTAAATTTGGGTATTTTTATTATTATAAATCCCCAGTTTGGTGCATATGTAATTAATTTCTTTACTCCTAAAGTATTTAGGAACTGTAACGGTACTAAAATAAAGTGTAACAACAGGAGTCAACTTTATGTATGTATGTTTGTTATAGAACACAAGAAGACATGATAACATGCTTGATCAAATTCCATCTTTTATCATGTTTCTCACTACTACAGTTCTGGTAGGTAATGAAAAAGTGCAACTTCAGATTCACTGAATATTTGCATTTCTTTTTAGATTATCGGCATAATGGGAGAGATCTTCAAAGTTCAACATTATCAGTGCCAGAACAAGTTATGTCATCTAATCATTGTTCTCGATCAGGGTCCCCTCACCGTGGAGATAGTATAGGACGGACTAGATCGTGGTCTCCCAGTGTCCCTCCCCCACAAAGGTAAACTGTTATTTAACTACACAGTTATATACATTTTAGTGGTATTGATCCTGTACTGATACTGGAAAGAATCTCCAGACTTTCAAAATGGCAAAGAACTGGTTAGATCTTACAAAATTATGTGAAGCCAATAATGTTTTTCTTACGTTATACCAATGGGCCTAATTTATACCTAATTTTATCTTGTTTTTTACTTTATTTTTATTATGTGATTATATAATTATATATTTTTATATATAAATATATATAATTATATCATTACTTATGCCTATTTTTGTCCAATTTTTCATCAAAAATCAGTGCAGTCCATTATAAGGAAAGCAAAATATTCGCCATATTTTCATTTCCTAGAGCTATTTAGAAGGTGCCATATTTTATAGTATCTGGTGGTTTGACATTCCCTTAACATTCATTTGACAATGGATGTTTTCAACGCTTTTGTTTGTGTAGAGTGAAGGTTCTGGGAGAGCCTTATTTCCTGCCTGCAGTAGCTTGCTTTCTACTATTTTTTTTTCATACTTTTATCAAGCATCAAGAATAAGCTGACACACCTGCAATTTGATATTGAAAACTGTCAACTCCTGATCTTAGAAGGTCTCTGATAACTATTTATCTTGTGAGACAAAGTTCAGGGAAGTTCTTCCAAAAGCTATCCCTTTTGGGTAATGACCCTACTTGATTGAATATACTGTTTAAGCAAGAATTAAGAGAACTCCTGCAAAATGATCTTTCTTAAGTGGAAGCAGAAGGATAGATGTAAACAGGAATGAAGCCTGTTTTCCAGCACTTTTATTGCTATGTATGGATAAGTTTCCAAATGCTTTAATTCAGTTAGAATGAAAGAGGAAGTCTTTTCTTTTGCCTATAATGTTCAAAATTCCCCTTTAATACTGGTATCCAGTATTTCCTGCCAGGTAAATGTGTCTATCCCTTTCTGCTGCAGCCATTCTGTGCTCTGCTTTCCCTTCTGTTATCTTTGTTTTATTTGTTAACTTTAAATTCCCTTGACTTCCTACTTTCTTAATTATGTTTTTACCTACCATTTCCTCTAATAAATGTAGACTATATGATACCCTTTTGCATTAGTGAGGTATTAGGATCCCAAATTATCCCATATAATCTCATACAGCTAACAGGGAGAAACTGTGTGTTTCTACTTGAAAACTCATATAAAACCATACACTGACTTCAAATGAGACATAAACAGTAGATACAAAGGGGCCTATTCTGATTTTTACTATACTGATTTCAGCCTAAGTAATTGCCTGTGCTTAGTCTCCAGGGTTTATTTGTCTTGGATATAATAACATAAATGTAAAAAGAATCTCTTTATATGTGTATGTTTTTATGTGTGTTTTTATGTGTGCACGCGTGCTTTATCCATTTTGGGCAGAACTTTTACCCAAGCTAGTAATTAACACTTGTTTAACACCATTGAAAACCCTTTTCATTTTTTTGTAGTTTTGCATTTCTTTCAATGTTCAAAATGTTTCTTGCTTTTGAATTTCCTAAAGCTAAATTTTTAAATATAGTTTTACATTTATTGCAGCTGTTTCCTACAATGTCAGAATCAAATGCGTTATTTATGTAATATTTCCCTGCCAACACACCACATCTTTTCTTTGAGGACTTGTTGAGCTCAAAAAATTGGGATACCAGAATTGAGGGCTTACAGAAAAGAAGCATAATCCATGGGTTGCAGGAATGTCTTTTTAAAAATCTACTGAGAATGCAGGGGTACTCAGGAAAGCTATGAGCATTATCAATCACATATGCACCCTATTCAGTTGAGTTTGTTATACACGTGCTGCTATACAGATGTCCTAACTGCAGTAAGAGTGCTGCACACCCAGAGATTTCTCAAATAGTGACTGACACCTCTGCAGGCAGGAGCTCTTGGGCCATAGAAGCTATATCTTAGAAGCCATTTTTCAGTTTTCAGTCCTTCTGAATTTTGTTAATATACTCCACCAAAGGCCCATTGAATAGTAGCTGACAAGAAATTGATACTGGTCATAGTGTTTCAGCTAACACATTTAATGGACTGTTATTCTCTCTGTAGATCAGAATGGAGTTCAGACTGAGTTAAGCTTTTCCTAAACCTACGCATATGAAAAATCAAGATGAAGGTGACTATAGAAAGTAGTTATGCTGAAATGGTGTGATAAATCCAGGATACTTATTATTCTCTACCATCGTCACCTGCAATTAAACTTTTCACCTGCTTACCTGTTATCTAGTCGCTCTGTACATGTTCTGTCAACTGCAAGAATGTTCCAAAGGAGTGAAGACATGTTATGAAAGAAACTTTTCTTATACAACAAGGTTCATTAGAGGAAGTATGTCACTTTTTGTTAAATAGTAAATCTGGCTGATAGGTATCCTCAGCAGAGTGAAACAGGATTGAAATAGTATTAACACTTTGAAATAGAAGAAATACAGTAGTGTAGGATGTTAAAAATCAGCATGAAGTCAGAATCTGATATAATACAGAAATTTCAAGGAAAAAAATTATTTAGAGCAATAAGCCCATAACATAATCTTATGGAAAGTGATTTTAGCATAGAGGAAGGTATTGAGTTTTCAAGACTAAGTCTTATAATCAGGGTTTAGGCAGGAGTTTTGATTTACTGGGCAGACAGCCCAGATCTTTGGGAAGTTTTACAAAGAAATGTTAGCTTGAGAAATCTTAAATATTAAGTCAAAAGAAGAGATAAGTAAGATAAAATAGTTTTTTTGAAACCTGAAACAAAATTGAGACCCTGGGGAAAAGGGTCAGGCAGAAACTAGAGTTACAGAAAGGAGGAATGAGAACTGGTTGTTGGGAAAGTAAAAGAGGTAACAAAGGACAGGAGAAGAACCTTGTCAATGTCCATTTTAAAGTACAAATACACGTGAGAGTATTTTATGGCAGGTAAAGGTATACTGGATTTGCTATCTTTTTGGTATAAATGGGGGTGTTAAAAGACATACAGAAAAGTTCTTGCAAGAAAGAGTTTTTGAGCAGAAGGTAGAAGAATTATACTCTTAATATGGCAAATATAAAGTTCATTAGCCAGAGTAAACTTATATTTGATTTCATGAATGTCAGAGTGGAGAAATGCTTTATAACAAATGAGATGGAGCTGAAGGCAAAAGATTATGTGTAGTGCACATAAAACCCTAAAGGTGATTGGTGCTTTTTAATGAAGCCTGCACTATGGGTACCACTTACTCTAATTAAACAGTTCTCTTTCAGATTCTCTGTGAGATTTTACAAGCAGCTATTTTTAATTCAGATGACAATGATTTCAGCAGGCTGCACTCTACTGTAACAGCCAGAAGTCCCCATTGCAACTTACTACGTTTTACATCTTTATAGTATAGCCAAAATCAAGAGCTCGTGAAAAATTTTTTACAGTGCATGTTTCAGCTAGAAGGAAATTCTCCTTGAAGGTACTAGTCTGGAAAGACTAATGAAATTTTGTCTGAAATTAACCTTTTTAATAAAAAAAAAGTTTTCCTCTCATTTCCAAAACAAACAAATATTGAAACAAAATGAAGAAAACTCTATCCTTATCGTGGGCTTGGCACCTTTTTCTAAATGAGGAAATTTTTTTGAGTTCTAAAATTATTTGAGTGTAAATTTTTGCAAAAGCTAGGTCAGCTGACAGATCTCATTACAAACATGTTTGCTAATACTTGTCTGTACAATTCAGTGAGGGTATAGGGTCCAGGCACACTCAAAACTCAGAATCTGATATCTTTTATCCTTAGTCGGAATGTGGATCAGGGACCACGAGGGACGCGATCTACCCCTGCGCATTACAACACCCTGAACCGAATGGATAGACACCGAGTTATAGATGACCACTACTCCCCCGACAGAGAGAGGTAAATATCTGCCTGGAATTAGGAACAGCTGTAGCCTACACTTATCAATGTGAGTTACTTCAGCATGGTAGCTTGATAAAGGAAATAGAAAATTACTTACGTAATGCCAGAGATTAGCATTTTCCTATCCATTTATCTGCTGGTTACATGACATACATTAAAAGATAGAAAGTGCACATAAGGCTGACAACACTGTCAAGTGAGTTTATCTTTGCCAGGAGGGAATTTGAAAAAAATCTGTGAGAAAATTTGCAATCTAAAAGACAAATAGTTAATTGTCCTTTTTTATAAAAATTTTTGTAAAAATTCTTTGTACTGAATATCTTTTTAAGAAATCTAACAGTAGACTTGATGATTTTTGCTGCTGAATAAAGAGGTATAAAACCAGATAATTTTAGCTCAGTATTAATGTAATGCTCCTACTGGATAAAGTGCAGTTCGCAGGTGTAACAGAAGTATATTCTAGTACTGTGTTCTGTGTTTGCCTTTGCTCAAACTTCTGAGCCACTTTATTTAAAAAAAAAAAGTTAGGACAACATGTCTGAATTCAGGGGTGTTGTTTTTAGAGGCATCTCTGGCTGTGACTAACGTTCCTAATGTTTTGCCTAATGGAACTTCCCCAATAGTGAGCAGAGCTTTGCCAAGCTCTATGAATTTTAATGCTAAAAAAAAATATTGCTGCAATAATTGAATAATGTGGTTAATTTTGTTGAATTAATTGTGGTAATCACTTTGTGACATTAAAAAAATATTGGTCTTTTCCACCTCATTGTCTTCAGGTCAGAAAATCAAAACAGAAAGCATTTATTACCTTTAATTTTTAAAATCTTCCAGCTTCTTATGCACCAAGTTGAAAACCTGCACTTTATAATGAGAGGCATGATTGCTAGATATTGTCTCATTTCACAGTTGCATATAGCACGGAGTAATATAGATATATTTTGTAATCCTGAGTGATATATGACTAATATTTGGAGTTAATACTTTTACAGATTCACATTAGAGGTTATTCCTCAAGTGACATCAAAGCACATAATTACCTAACTGTAATACTAAGAATTTCAGTGTCTTTTAGTGAGCCATATTGAACAGAAAAGGTTAATATGTCTTAAAAGAACAGTGATGTGGTGGTCAATGATTATATGGAATGCAAGACAATATTCTTCAGAAGATTATAATATTTTTCTTATTTCAAAAGAAAAAATACTTAATTATTTCTATTTTGATAAGTTTAAAAAAACAGTACCAAAAGGAAATTAAAAAACATTTGTTCCAGTGATTTTTAATTTAGTTTGTCCAAAAAAAAAGGTTAAATGAGCAAAAAATAAATATATTGAAAAAACAATCAAGTATTATCATCCTGGATACTGGGTGTATTCCTTACAAGTATGGTAGATCATAAATGAACCTCTTTTTAATGATAAATTATTTAATATTTCTATTTAACTTGTGGTAAATACAACCTATTTAGTTGACTCATGAGACTATCTGATTTTCATACAGAAGGCAATAACTTGAAGATTCTGAGCTGTTTCCTTAAAAGAAAATTACAGAATGCATTTGGGATATAATATTATGTTGATTTTTAGAGCAGTCATCCTTGAAATAGGATCTAGACTTGTCCTCAGAGCCTGCACGTCTTATGGAATGCTACTGGGTTTGTTCGCTGTGCAAGTTCTCTTGCTGCCTTGCAGATTAATGCATAGCAGTGAAAGTTTGCTTGAAGTACAGTACCACAATCTTTCCCCATCATTTCAATCAAATAATCCCTATTGGACTGACTTGATTTAGAGAAAAATAATTGTTTTTTCTAGAATATGTTAGAAAGACAATGTCAGAAATTTACTGGTGATGAGATTATTGAATTTTCACATGACCATTCTAGATTAATAGGTATTGGCTTGTTAGGTGTGCTCTGAATCTCTGAACACGTTTATATGTTGTCTGTGTTTTCCAAAACACACAGAGAAGTTCTCCTCTTCATACATGGTGAGTTGTTGCCTGTGTAATCAAATTTGCTGACTAGTTATGACTCTATTCCAACATACAGTCTCTCAAACACATTGGTTTTAGGCAACACTGAAGAGAACACGAAAAGACTGTTCCCAAACTTTATCATGTTTTATATTCATTGTTAGTTGAACAGTGGTTTTATGAATGGAAAGATTATTAGACATCAAATTTTGTCAGAGAATATTTGTGATACTGTCTCTGTTACATAATAAAAACCCAGGTCTTTAATGGTGCTGATCCTGAAAACTCCTGGGACTGCAGACAGTTTGGAGAATTGGAAAAACTAAACTTTTGTATAGGTTTATAATCTCTCTACAATTCATCCACATTTGGCTCTGAAAACAAATCACATTTTGCTTTCCCACAGCTCTGATCATTTTCTTGTTTCCATGGTCCACTTATCCCTTGAAGCTGTTTGCAAAAAGGGGATTTTGAAAAAGTACCTTCTTATAGACATGCTCAGTTGCTTACTTAAAGTATGACTGAGAATATGAGTAAGAATTCTTTTCTTCTTTTTCTAGATAATTCAACATAGAGTTCTCTAAGGTATATGGCACTAAGGAGTTAGTTGAAACCACATACAAAATATTTAATGACTTCAAGAATAGTAACAGTGTAAACATTCCTTTAAAACTAAATGCATAGTTAGAACAGAAGATAAAATTATTTTTAAAAAACTCTGAAAGACACAATTTTAAAAATTTATTTGGAGATAATTTCAATTTCGGACACAAACCGTTAAATATGTCAAATGTGACTATTAAATTGTGTACTTATTTTTGTTGGCAAGGTAATGTTACAATTCAAATTTGTATATGTTGCTGTATCATCAAAAATATCAGAATTGTACTGTGTATACCTCTAACTCAAAGTGAGAGATCATGTTAACTTGTTCCCTGGATATTTAGTATAGATCTACTAGTTAATTTTTGTCAAAATGTGAGGTTTTTTGCGGATAGTCACACTCTTATGAAATAGCCTAAATTTTTAATGTAAGGAAATATGAGTGGTTATGATCTAATACAGACCCAAGATCCATAAGATCTTTTATATGTAATGGGATAACCTTGCAAACTTCAGTTTGACATTTTAATAAATTCTCAAAAACTGACTTTATGTCACTTGAGAAACTGAAACTAATCAAACTATAGAGAAAATTTTGAGTTAACAGCAAACATCAAGACTGTAAGGAAATTGTACTCAGGCCCACAGCTCTAACAAGCTTAGATACTATTTAGCAACTATTGATTTAACTATATTCTTTATCCTAAATGGGCTCTCCTACAGTCATGGAATTGCTAATGGTGAATTTAGCATACATATAGTAAGCATTCAGAGAATGCCTAAAGTATAAAGGTTTTTCTACTGGGCATTTTCTCTTAGGAGAAAATGAGAGAAAGGGCAAGTTAAATTGAGTCCACTATCTTTTCATCAAAGCTGTTGCACAGTTTCCATTTTAAAGCATAAAGTTATTATCTGTCATTTTAAAGTAATGGGATAATCATAGGCATGAATATTTAAAGAAATATTCTCCATTACCTTTAAATCCAGTCAAAGATGTTATCTGGGTGTGCTGGGACTAACAAGACTTTCTCACCACTATTCCTGAGAGGATATTTCATTCCCAAATTTGAACACTTTGTTTGTTTCATGCAGTTGAAAGAGGGTCCTTTATTTTTAACATAAAGTATATGTCAAAATATATGCCAAAAAAATCTGTTTACTGTAAACCAGTGAGTCTGCTACATGTTAGCTAAAACACTGTTTACTTACCTGCATCTGTTATTTAACACAGAATTGAATGTGGGCAAGAGCAATATAAATTCTGCATTTCTAAATGTCATCTTACACTGTGCAGTTGCTTTATCTATGAGTAGCAGGCTCCTAAACCAATATTGTTATTAGGTAGGTGCCAGATTAGGTCAAACTAGGAAAAGAGTTTTTGAGATGTTGCACCAGAAAAACTGAAAAGAACAGATTATTTTTTTTCACAGTCTTTATTAGATTCAGCACAGCTGAATAATATGTAATTAAGTCATCATTTATTTATTATTTACTTAATATTTTACTGTAAAATCATTTAAATGTACACTACAGGTACAAAGGTAATGCAAAGTATAAAGGGTACCTGATGTTTTTTGTGGAAGTTCTGGGATAATATTTTCAGGTTTTGGTTCCATGTGTCATGTGGGTACATACCCGCAAGTGGCTATGCAATGTCATTGCTTTGCTTCTTCAAATACCCAGTAAACTATAAGAAATACATGACTGAAAATTTACTTACAGCTATTTTATAAAACGTTTGCATCACCTTGAATCTCAATAATTGAAATGCTTCTTTAAGTTCTTCTTTCAAATCGCTGTTAAGTTGCACAATTAGCTGCACCACCCACCACCCTGGTGCCTCCATGAGTGCTGAAGAATGGTTAACTCCTACAGAGGGATGTGGAGCAGGAAGGTGGCAAGAGAAGTGCAGTCTTTCAAATGTAGCTACATCTGTAAGGACTCATGATTCAGAATCTTTGTGCCAAATTAAACAAAAACAACAGCAACAAAAAGTCATAGACACATTCCTCAGAATGGAATGCACAAACAAAATTTCCCTGTTAAAAATAATGCAGTTCTGATAAAAGACTTCAGTGTTACTGCAGTTCTGATAAAAGACTTTAGTTGCTCCCTTTGGAGCAAGGGCTTAAAATACAGTATGGGGAGCACTGTGATAATGTGATTCTGACTTACTGAAAGACATCTTGTCTGAATATGTGTCAGCTCACAAATTCTCTGCTGATGATTGCTATTGTTTCACAGCTTAAGTCTTCAAACTGCCAGTTACAATCCATTGGAATTTTTCTAGGATTTTATCTATCCAAAAGATTAGAAGGAAATTCTATACAATTGGTGTAACAAAAAGCATCCATACCATTATTGGTGGAAAAATTATTCATGTCTATAAGTGAAAAAAAATCTATTTTTTTCCTTTTAAAGCCCCAAACTATTAAATAAAATTATTCTGTTAATCTTTTCTATGAAATGTACCAGGGGAAATTACATAACCAGTGCTTTATTCTTGAATGGCTTCTGCTGTTTTCTAAAGGTTAAGAGCTTGACTTCACATTTTATTTACCTACTTTTTAGGTGTGATTTGCCAGGTGTTTATGAAGAAACATGGAAAGTATTCTACCACTGAGCACATTAACTCCTGCTTTATTCAAATGAGAATATAAACTTTTAGGAGAATATAAACTTTTAGGACAATATCACTGGACTCACTTCTTTGGAAAGAGTAACAAGTTGTAATAGTTGCTTTCCATTCTTGAAATGAGTAAGCTGCTATTAGGAAGTATAGTACACCTTTTACCTGAAACCACATCATTTTATTAGTTCTAGGCTTCTCTTCCCTTGAGCAACTCCGTGCTCAACCTCTCAGCTAATTTGATCCCAGGCATAGTTTTTTACTTCATTCCTTCCCACAGTGCTTTCCCTAAATTTCATATGCCACTCCTCTCTCTTTTCCCTTCTACCACTTTCATTGGCTCTTTTCCCCCTAAAATTCCAACTAATCCAAAGAACTACCTGTTTCTTACTCTGCAGTCTGATTAAGCTAATTCCAGTTTTAACACATTGATAGTTTTTTGGAAAATTGTACCTTGAGAAGTTTGGGAGTTTTTGGTTAAAGGCAAATTCATACCAGTAAAAAATTATATTAATTTTTTTAACAATTTCAGCGGTTTTATACTTGTCATTCAATTAGCTATTTCAGTTGAAAAAGTATAAAAGAGTGTTACTAAAAATAGAGGATAATACTGTTGCCAATGATACGATATATTACTTTAATTACAATCAGATAATACACTGGAAAAAACTGACTATTGAATAAAAAGTAATAGGATGAGAGAAACTTCTTGTGTCAACTGAGTTTCATTCATGGAGGCTCTAACATTGGTACAGAAAGTTGTTTTTTTCATTCAGAATTATTTATGGGTATTCCAATAAGCAAGCGCAAGACTGTCAGGAAGTAATAGTACTCCAGTACTTCATCTTTTCCACAGAAACACTTGGTAGGCAAGTGTTCCCACTCTAGTAGGGAAGCTGGAATGTCAATCAAATGGTCACAGAGAATGAAAATTGAAAGGAATAGATTACCTTCTAAATGCCTCATCTTAACTATTGAATAAAATATCCAAAGCAGTAGAGAACAGGTTAAACTTCCCTGTGTGTGTGTGTGTATTTTCAAGTGTGCTCCTCCAGACTGTTCTGATATGTCAAGTCTGTTCTTGAATACTAAGTAATTCCAATTAGGCAATCTAATCTGTTAGTGTATCTCTGATTTCTGTTTTCTTCCCCTCATGGTTCATTGAATTTTAATGAATCTGTAAGGAAATGGACAAATAGGTGAGCAATATCAGAAAAAATTAATTAGTTTTCACTTTAAAAAGTGGAAAGTTACTCTATTTGCCTATATATCTGGAATCTTGTCAGAACAGTGGACATCTGTTTTCACCTCCCACAGGGGTGTGGCAGGGGATTGGGGGTGTGCGTGAACAGTAATATCCTATTGCAAGCCTATAGTGCTGCCTTTTTAGACTAAGTTCATTATCTTAATATAAATGAATTAGAGTTGTTGCTGCAAATTTTCTGTCCGTGCTGTAACAAAAGGTGATGTTTCACAAATCTGTAAGGATGCAGGCTAATATGTTCATTTTGCCATACTGTCATTTTACATACTTCTGCCATCAAATACTGTTATGTAGCAAGTCAGGAATGTGTGGTTAGAGGATAGAAATCTAAATCAAGGCTGCAAAAAAAAAAAAAAAAGCATCTTGGAGTTCTTCTCTTATATTAATAATCTGACATATCTAAACTTTGTCTCTATGGTCTTCTGAATATTCCCATCTACATATGAGATCATGATTTTTATTAACAACGTAAAAGACGTTTATTTTAGGTATAGATCTGGAGTATTACTGAAGTTCTATTGTATGTAGGTGTTGTGAAGCTTAATGCTTCTACCACATTATGATACATTTACTGTATGATTTTAAGTATTTCACACTGCGCATTAGCCAAATGAAAGTGTTGTATTTTGCAGTTTAGGACATTGAGAATTAGGTAAGTCATAGGCATTTTTGGTGTTGTTAACATATCTATAAAAGAAAAAACAATTTATTTTAACCTAAATACATAAAGTATTAATAATAAAGAAACAACTAGTTTAATATTGGCTAGATGCTCAGAAGAAAGATGGTATTTAAGCATCTTACTCTGCATGTTGAAATACACAAAGCTCAGGAAAATACGCTGCCTCATACTGTGCATAGTATCATGTTTTGACCTGTGTAATGTCAGTCAGTCTGTCTTTCACACAGGGAAATATGCATATTTTATGGAAAATATTACTGTACTTCAATAGAAACTACTTTCAGACAGAGACACATACATGAATAATATCTCTATACTTAAAATATTGTATTATTAGAGATTATATGGAAATGCACAAACATTGTTAAGCTATATATTCTTGATTCATGATGAATACCTTGTACTCTAGTAAGTCACTGTGTTAATTCATGTATAGAACTGTTTGTTTCTCTTAATCGAGTCAGACAGACATAATCTTTTTTTATGCTGCACTTGTAAGAATATTTTATAGTGAGTTATCTATTATCCACAACTACCTCATAGGAGGCTGGGGTGAGGTGAGGGTTGGCAATGCCAGGCAACTAGTAAGAGGACAAGGGGAAATGGTCTCAAGCTGCGCTGAGGAGGTTTCAGTTGGATATTAGGAAAAAAGTTCTTCCCTGAAAGAGTGGCTGGCATTGCGACAGACTCCCCAGAGAAGGAGTGGAGTCACCGTCCCTGGAAGTGTCCAGAAGATGAGTAGACATGGCACTTTGTAATATAGTTTAGTGGGCATGGTGCTATTGTTCAAAGGTTGGACTTGATCTTTTTGGTCTTTTTCAACCGTAATGATTTTCTATTATTTTATAAAACTTAGATAGCATGGTCTGAAAAATAGGGAAAAGTATGAATAGCTGGTAATTGCCAGACGATCAGATCAAGTATAAGCTAAAGCTTACCTCACTCCTCTGTATACACAAGCAGAGTTCTGAGGAGAAAGCATATTTTAAGCTTGTTAAAAGTTGTTGCATATTAAACTGTATAAGTGGTTGTCTCCAAATGCTGGCATACTCTGATTCTGTAAACCTGATTGAATTTAAAAAAAAAAAATAAGGAAAAGTTGAACTGCCTGCCTCACAAAGAGAATTCTCAGTATTTGATAAGAACACTGGAGTTCTGAGTTTCTAAAAGAATTAGAACAAAACTTGATAATGGATCTTGGGCAACTAACATAGTTTGGTGGCAATATGAAAAGTAGTTAGGACTGAAATCTAAGCAACATTAACTGATGGCGTTTCATTCACATACATGAAGAGAGCAGTCTGGGGTTTTCCTGCTTACAGGCAGTAAATTATCTACTTGCAAAGAGCAATTGCATACCCATGAAGTTCATGTTCTGCAACACATGTTCTGCTTGAAGTCCTAGTTTTGTTTAAAGCTTTGCTTTTTAAAAAATGGTTGAATATATTGTATTTATTGATGTCTTGGGGACCCCCGGTGGCCTAGCGGTTAAGATGCTGGTCTCTCAGCGCCGAGGTCGCAGGTTCAAATCCTGGTCCCCCGGGCAGATGGAGCTCGTCAGCCCCTAAGGCCATCCATCTAAGAGAAGGTCACTCTAAACAAACCTACAT
>JAWWLV010000088.1:132619233-132700230 GCA_035041135.1 Platyrinchus mystaceus
GCTCCAGCACCTCAATATCCTTCCTGAACTGAGGGGCCCAGAACTGGACACAGCACTCCAGGTGTGGCCTCACCAGTACTCTGTGCCAAATTTCCTTGACTCTTTAATTTGATAGTCAGCACAATAGCACTACCTGTATCAGTTCACATTGCTGCAGATACTCAGGTAGAACATACACAAGACATCATGGCTGGACGTGTTGAGCTTTATTTATGCTTTTATTTATATCCCCCAATTCAGAATCCTATAGACTTATACAGGCAGAATTTCCGTTGTTTCACTTAAGGAAACAAGATTTTGCTTTAATTTTTTTTCCCTTGACGTCCATTTTACCAGTGAGAAACTTTCTAACATCCACACCTTATTTTTGGTGAATTTTCTTAGTTGCTCAAGTATTGAGCAAGTGTCCATGTAACTTTTTACTCATATAAAATATGTGTGCATTGATCAGGTGTTCTTAATATGTTGTTAATAATTTCTGAATATAATTTGAAAGTAGAAGTATTAAATTAATACATAGATATGAAACGTATGTTCAGAATATCCTGCTGAACTGTAGATAATGTGCTCTATTTTCATCACATCTTTATAATACAGAAAGGGAAAACATAATGAAAGAATTGCCCTTAAAAATGTCTGAAATATCTATGCTGTTTATTCCATATTCAGGAGGACTAGACAGGAGAGAAGAGTGCCTATTTCATATTATGATGACACAGCCTATACTCCTGAAAGGTATTTTAATTTATATAGTAAAAATAGATAAAGCTGAGTAATACGTTTTTCGTGAAGTGTAGCCTAAAATTTCTAATTGGCCTAGACTAATGATATTTAAATTTACAGTGCACTTTATACCATATTTCTCTAAATACAGAACAACTAATTTCCATAGTTTTAAGTATCTCATTTTCTTTTAGGCCTCTATTAATATGACTTTGGATTTTTTTAAGCATAATTCTTAACTTGAAAAATTTTTTATTCATTAGATGTGGGAGGAAAACTGAATAGTACAGTGGAGCTTAGGTACAACTGAAGGGTTTTTTCCACCTAACTGCACCATAATTCTAATGGCTAACCTTTTCAGTCACTAGGAATAATTATAGGACAATTTAGAATCCTTAATTTCATTCTTTCAGTAACCTGAGTTGCTTAAGAAGGTGCTCAGTTTTAACATGTTGCTCATATTGACTTAAAAAGGACTAACCAAATGCCTTCAAATTGATTTTGGGTGTTTGCTGTGCTAGGACCCAAAGTACTATTGTTCTCCCTAAATTTTGATATACATAGTGCAACTAAAATCCAACATGTAATCTGTAAAGTTTTGAAGTGTCTCTGGAAATAGTTATTTGATCATGCCTTCCATGTTTAAAGAGCTAGGAAGTGTCCAAAACGAAGAAAATCTGAAAAAAATGAGCAAATCAGTATTCCTCTCCCTTGTGCAGTTGGATGTTTTATATTTCTCTGTCCATTTTTAAGTCAATGTCTGATTTTTGTCTACAGTATGAAAGTAGGTAAAACTGAGATTATTTCCTGATAGCAAGAAATTTTGTTTTTATTTATTATGAATAAATACAGTAATATTTAAGAAAAAATAAAGTGCACTGCAATTTTAAAATCATATTTATGTGTTTTTGGTGTCGGCAATAAAGTACTTTTACCAAAAAATCTTACTTTAAATACTTGCAGAGTATTTACTTTAAATAATTGCAGAGACTGGCTTTCATTTTGAGGATATGGATGATCAGGGAGAGTGTAAAGATATATCTGTCATTCTCCAGCTGTGCTCAAATTTAGATTGGACTAAATCTAAATCAAATCTAAAACCAAACTGGATTAAACTAAAGTGAATTTTGTCCAGTCATTGATCTGGCTATAAACCATGCAAAAGAAAAAAAATCAAATAAAAAGTCATTCCCCATTCCCCTTACCATCCAATCTGACATAGAAGAACCCAGGGCAGCTGATTGACACTCACATATACTGCACCCTGTATGTTCTTCCCTCAACATAATGACCAGGAGATGTGGTGTCATTAAGTTTGTAAAGATATTGTAAAACCTCAGATTCTGAATATGAGAAGTTTGTAAAAAATGGAGTCATGCAAAAAATACTGCTGTGATTCCTGGGAACATATTCATGAAAACTTTTGGATCAGTGTATTAAAGCCGTAAAAAGTTTATTCTGCAGCCTTTGGCTGGGATTTTCAGTACATATAAAGGAATATTTTTATCCAAATTTATAATATGGTCTTCCCTTGATATTTGCTGATAATCCCTGCCTTGCTTCTCACTCACTGTCGTAAAAGTCACTAAATAGTGAAAGCATAGGAGCTCCAAGGCTTTACCCTAACAAGATCCTGAAAGTACAGAACTCCAGTGATCCAGTTGAAACCCCTTAACCAAATGCTGGATGATTTGTATCTATTTTTAATAGACTGGAGTAGTGGCATATAAACAGTTTATCACCTGATTTCTTAAAGCAGCTTTTTTTTTTTTTTGACCCATTATTTTCTTTCTCAGTGGTTCTACTTAAGATAAAATACTTCTACATGTGTTTTATGTTGTCTTCAACTAATTTGCTGAAATGATGCTGCAAGTGTTTCGGTAGCCCATGTTCAGTAGCTGGAAGAATAATACAAGTATAAAATTTAATTATTTTTCATTGTTTGATCTGATTGGAGTGAGTTTTCATCTGCTTCTTAAATAACTATAAAAAAACCAACTACCCTATTAAAAAAACCTTGAAAATTTCATGTATTTGAAGTTAAAAGCAATATTTTAAAATATTGATGCATGTAATGCTATTTTTGCTATTGTTATATCTCCATAATTACTTTTAATTATTCCACAAACTCAATAACCATTGAAAACATGAAGACTTTTATGTAGGAAAAGATGAAGGATCAATTAGTATTTAAGGAGCTGAAATTCATGGCTAAACTGCTGAGAAAATTAGAGGCGAAATATAATAGTTATATCCGGAAAAAAACCCACATAATTTTCATGGTGTTTAGCTTTGAAAAAGATGATTTTCTTCATACCTGAGAGAAAATATGAAATGTACAAAATTATTTGGAAATACTTGGAAATTTTCCCATTTTGTTGAGAAGTGGTCATGTCATATAAATTAGAGTGCTATTAAAAATACACTTGTTTCTTTATAACATTTCTTTATTTTAACTGCATTGTAAAGGTGGTACAATGGTGCAAGTTCATGGGCAGATCATGTAGTCAATGGGTCAGCTGAAAAATATGGGTAAGTAAAGAGTGTAGAGTTACAGATAAAGCTAAAATGTATTTTAAACCTTTATAATAAGAATTCATTTGTAATTGTAGCAAAGTTATTCCTAATAAATGTATTTTTCTTGATGTCTTTCTTGACTCAGAACTAACTAAGGCACTTATGTTCTAGGTTTTTTTCCAAGATTAAACTATTTTATTCAGTTACAAATAGAAAAAGAACATTGTGTTTGAACTATTTTTGAAACTTGTTCTCACTGTTCTGGGCTGCTTTAATGAAAAAGGGGTTTTTAATGATAATACCTGCCTACATTCACAGTGTTGGGGAATGTGTCTTTGAGACCTAATACTTTTTACTTTTAGAAATAATCCCAGTTGAAGCTGTCTAACCCATCTTCCTGTGTGATTGATGCATAACCCATGCAAAGTGCTGTGTGCCTTCTAGTCTTTAGTTCTTCCTAGTTGTAGCTGCCTTCTGATCACAAGAGCACACAAATTTTCCTTGCTATTAGTTCTTTTACTTTACTGCTTCCTCCTTGTTTTCTTCTTGCTCTTGCAAGAATTTTCTTTATTTTTACTTACTTCCTTTGTGAATGTGAACAGGGGAGAACATAATGACTGACAACTTGAAAATGAAAAAAATCTGATAAAAATCAGAATTAATTCTTCAGGATTTTAGTGCAAATTTCTCTGTTCTCTAGAAAGGAGAGGTTTTTGAGGGTCTGCAACATTAGTGTAGCTGCAGAGACTTACTTGAGACCATATTTCTTGCCCAGCTTTTTCACCCAGAGTGCCACTGTTTGCTGGCTCTTCAGTTTTAAGTGTACAGAGAGGGCCGTGCTTATTAGTTCTCCCTGGAAAGTGCACAAGCACACTGAAAATGAACAGCATTTAAAGCAGGCTGAAAACTGTTTCAGTTAAATAAAGCTTTTGTATTTGCTTTTGATAGTCACATGGGATAGTTTACTTCTCCTGTCTTACAATTAGGACTGAATAGATGCTAACGTAGGTAAATATCAGGTTACTATTTAACATGGTAAATATCTAAAAATAGATTTGTAATATTAAAATAAACATATTTTTTACTACTCTATCTCCCCATTTAAATTTATCTCCAAAAAGATTTGGAAAAAGAAATAAAAGATAAAATCATTTGTTGTGAACCAATATGACTTTTAGGGAAATACTTTAATAGAATAAAGACTACTGAAATGGATCAGATTCTAAGATCAATGGATTTAGAGAATGCCTTTAACAGAAACTGAATGCTATTTTTTTCGTTTGTAATTTGAGAACTTAAAAGAGGATAAAGTCTTATGTCTCTGCTTCTCTTGCAATGATTTGTTTGAAATCCTGGGCTCATTAAGCAACAAAAATCTTGTTGTCTTCAAAGAGGTCAGAATTACAGGGCTGTTGCCAAAAGTTAAGAAGATGGATAAACACACAGCTGTAATATTTATATACAGTAAACTGCATCGTTGTAGCCCTGGTTGTGATTAAATGTCTGCATTATTATTGGTGTTTAAAAATGTCACTGAAGAAAAAAAGGGCAACTGTGTATGTGTGCCATCTAGAAATAAAGTTACATTTAAGATCTTGGGAAAAAAATCTCACAAAAACCATCAAGAACCAAGACCTTTTCAGATTTTTCATTAAGTACTGCACTGCACAAAAGAATATTTTTCATGCTTAGTTTTAAGCCTACAACTATTTCACCTTATTAGTCTATAATCTAAGTTCTCTGCTGAACTGTATTTGAAATTCAAGCTCTACTAAGAAATTCTTGTTTCTCATTGCTTCCCTCTCAAGCATCTCTATTCATTGTTTTATATACCACTATACTTCAGTCATGAAATACATGTTCATTAAAACCCTTGAATGTTCCTGTCATTGCTCATACATTATGATATAACATTCAAGTTGAGTGGATAAAATATTGTGTTCTGACATGGGAAAATATGTGGAATAAATTTATAATATAGAGCTGAAACTGTTATGTTTTGAAATATTTCCAGTACTTTTATGGAAGTTTAGATTATTATCTTGAGAGAACCACTGCAGTATATTCAGTTATAAAACTGACCTGAGGCAAAGAAGGGGAGAGGATTTCAGTTCTCATCTTTGAGAATTTTGAATTCCCAGGTTTTGAATCCTAATCAGCTTTATCATGATCTTCAGTGAGTTATCTCATGAACATAGAGATATGTGTTCCTGCAGTGTGATTCTTTAGTATGTGTCAATTGATGGTCTGTGTAAAAGATGTCAAAAAGTTAGAATGGTAGGCAAAATACAAGATACTATATAAGGTAACTGGCTATATAAGTGAAAATGTACATTACAAGTACCAAAAACAATAATGTAAAAAACACCTAACATTTGACATTATAGCAAAAATCTGTTTCTCAGACTTTTAAATTAGTAGTGAAAGAATGCCTTTAAGTATTTCATGTTGTAAACACGGAATAAAAACATGAATAAATGTTAATTTAATAAAGTCGGTGCAAGCTAAATAAATTGGTAAGACATAGGGCAACATATGTGTTCCTCACAGCCATTGGTTCACTTCTGTGTAAGGAAATGGTAGTCTGCAAGGGTCATATGTTTTTAAAAATTGTTTTTGAGTAAAATACTAGAAACTTATTCTTAAGCTAGTTAAAATTAACTAGTTAAGTGAAATTAGTATTATTATTATCAGTTCATTTGTTGTGTTTGCTCTCATTTGAATGCAATTGCAAATAGTGTCACCTGGAAGTTAAGAAGCCTCTTTATCAAAAGGGTTCAACACTTCTTTTTGTTTAATATTGAGATTTTCTATGAAGAAGAAATTGCTTACATATTTTACTATTTTCCCTTGAAATGTTCAAGTTGTTTTTGAATTCCTCAAAAATACACAAAATTAGTTAGGTCTGATTTTACAGATAAGGATGATATGAAATATTTCAGTACATCATTTCAGTCTTATTTTTTCCAGGATTTGCATTACTTATTGGTTTAATTGATATTTGATTGTAATAACTAATATAAACCTCTGACTGCATCCACAGAATGATAAACTACTTTCGGTTGGAAAAAACATTGGAAAAACTGTCTACTCTAACTCCCTATTTAAAGCAGGACTTTGCTATTCCCCAGTAAATCTATAAACAATGAAACATATTTGGGAGAGTAAATCTTTATAGGTATAGATTTCTGTGCTTTCTGTCAGCATTTTTATAATTGTACAATGTCATCATGTGTTAGGAGGACTAGATATGTCTACAACAGAGTCACCAAAGTGACTGCAATGCCGCGTGCAGATACTTAAGCAAGCTGTAAGCCTCTGACTCTCTGTAGATGTAACAGTGTGCACACAGAGTGCCTGGAATTGCAGCAGAGTTCTCTGCTTTGTCTGTTTGGCTGAGTCAGCTGGTAGAAAAGTAGTTCATACACTGATGTATTCCAGTTTAGTCATGCCTAATGGCACATAGATGTAGTTATCACATATACCACAGGGTAATGTGCATGTGAATAGATCATATGAGTGTATGCATGTATTTTTGTTTGGTTTTTTTAACCAGAGTACTTGAAAGCATTACATTCCTGGCTTTTAAAAACTATATCAGTATATAATTTTATGTTAACTTTCCTTAGAGGTATAAATGAGTGATTGGGTGAATTATCCCATTACCAGTTTATGTAGGCATTTGACGGTGTACAGTGTACAGTTTATGTAGACATTTGACAGTGTACTGCTCCTTCCCATTTTCCATTGCAATATTTATGACTCAGATTTAAGTTTGCTTAATCTCAGTTGTTTGTAGACATGCTTATCTGTGTTATGCTAACAGAGGATCTTGTGTCTGTGACTAAACAGCAAAGTTCCTATAGCTAGTAGAAGAATAACATGTCCAAGGATTGAAATCCAGCAGCCATCCACAGACACTGACAGGTATTGCCTTTGTATATTAGCTGGAGTTTGAAATGATGGTAATTAGAAAGTGTATTGTTGTATTTTTCTTGTTCTGTGCTCAGTGTTTCTAGATGAAAAAAGATGCACTAGGAGCTGAATTGTAGTGTACTGTAATCCTACAGCTCATTCTATTTTTATTTCTTCAGTTTTTTTGTTACAAGAAAAGCCTAATACTAAAATGGTGATTGGCATGATCTCATAGCTTGTACACAGTAAAAAAAAAATTAACATGGGCTTTCAAATAAAGTGTTTTCAGTCATCCTGGGGAAAAAAACCCCAAACTTCTATTTGTTTTGTAAGCTGTTACAATTGCTTACTGCTGGAAAATGTTCATCTTTTATAAAGCTTCCTCTACAGATAAGTTTAGATCAATTTCTATAATCATTTGTTGAAAATTCTTTTTAATTGTTAAGAAAAGTAACAAATCTGAAAAATTAAAAATTAGAAATGGTTATTTTCTGCATTGGGAAAAGAGTTAGTGTTTGAAATTTCCAAACTATGAATATAGAACAATGCAGATAAATCAGTAGATCAAATAAAGTGTGGTAGCATCTTTGGTTAGATACTGTACTGTAGTAACTAGAGTTTACAGTGGTACCTAAATACTATGGGATTCTAATTCTAATATTTGATGGGTTTGGAATATAAAGTTAGATTGTGAATACTCATAAGACTTTCCATGTAGTAGTGCCTTACAGGGAGCTCAGTCTCAAGGTGGGCTTGGTTTAGATGCTGTACTCTTTCTTCTGTGTAGGGGAGAGTCAGCTCACAACACTTGCACGCTTTGACAAGGGAATAGACCATCTACCATGTTTTCCTTAGCAAAGGTAGAAGGATGCTACAATAAGCAATACTAAATGGAGGGCATTATTCAACATTTCATGAACTATATTTTCATAATGAAAGGTCTGTTAGAAAAGATAAACAGTGCTAGTGTACATTTAAATATTATATGGACGTTGAATAGTTCAACTCAGACTATCATATTTACCTCTTTAAAAATTAGGAATTTGTATGATATGACTTATAATGAGAAAAAAAGAAAGTTTCATCTAGATAATTTTTGAGAATGTCTTTAAGAATGATATCTGAAAAGTTAGGGACTTCTGTTTTCAATTTAACTTGCTCTCCATGCTCATGGCTGGATTGTGATATTAATGCATAATTGTATTCAGTGGTAAGGGAGGACCTTCACTACCCGAGCAGCTTATTGGAATGACAGTTTTTCTATAAAAGGGACAGTTTTTTTCTGAAGATTGGGATCATATATTACATGTATTTACTGTTAAAAGAACAAAAGAATAAGAGAGGATGAAGAACAGACAGTAAAACTATCTGTTGAATCGTTCTTTATATGTGTATGGTGTAAAACCACAAAGTGTAACTTCCAAGTGGAAGAAAGTCCACTTTGCTATGGTGATTTTTAAGAGGATTGCAGCATGTAGCCTGGAACTTGAGGGTGACAACTCAGTTTCATCTCAGGATTTAAAGTAATCTTCAAATCCTGCAGTCTACAAAACAACAGCAGTGCCAAAGCTTCAAAGCAAAATGTTCACTGCCAAAATTCACACTCTCCTTCACTTCTGGAAACTCCTGGTTGTTTTTCCACTTGAAGTAAATGCCAACTGCAGATTGTAGCAAACTGAATGTTCATATTAGCTGTTGAATATGAAATTTTTGAGGCCTTTATCTGTTAGCATAGTGATTAGCTACACTGGCTCCATGATGCTCTGCAGAATATGAAACCTGCACACTAAGCCATTAGTATTAATCCTAATGATAAAAATGCCTCCCTGCCTTCTGATACAGGAAATGGGTCAGATCCTTAAAATTCTAAAAATACTTTTTATACCAAAAGAGATTTTTATACCTAATGAGACCTTAAGAGTAACAAGTGAGAGTCTTAACTTCTCATGAAGTGTTTATGAGCATCATGTGGTTGCTACTCACCTGTTCCTCTGTATGTCTCCTACTGGGTGTTGGAAGAAGAGAGAAATAGAAAATTAAATGATACCTCTCACATATTGCCCAGTTGTTGCTGGTATGGCCTAGCAGTCCTCCACTTACTGACAAGAGAAAGGGTATTCTAGCTATGTGCGTGTGACAGACCCAAAGAAGAAAGTTTCTGTGGGCTCACTAATTTTCTTGAATATGTGGGTAAACAAGATAGGGGTGGGTTTTCTGGACCTTGGCCATATTCTTTTTTGTAGCTTTGTTGAATTTAAGAATATTTTTTCTTGAAATTTGCTTCCATAGTCAAAAAATGTATTCCTTGGTCATTTTTTTAACCATCATGCAGGTGGCTGACACTTTTCTCACCTTCCATAGTACTGAAAACTCTCTTAAACAGTTACATAAACTAAAAAGCATTCATATTAAAGCTAAGGTTGTGTTTCTTTGTCTATCAACAATGTAAAAGAAGCGAGACAGTGGATGTTTTTGCTGATGAAGCTTCCCATTCAGAAACAGAGCTGATAGAAGAAGAAGTGAGGTAATTTTATTGTGATTTTGTGCCAGGTTCATTGTACTTTTCCTCCAATCTTTAGTGCCTCAGCTTATAATTACCATTATGTGTCTCACTGTGGTGTGTTCGCTTGTTAGGAGCTTATAGATATAGGTTCATGGTGTGTGGTATTATTCTGAATCTGTCTGTGGCAATTCCTTCGTATGCTCTGGGAGTCCAATTATGACCTCATGGAAGGCCTGAAGAGACATTGCTTGTAATGACTGTTTTATAAACCCATTCAGCAAAGTTAGCCACTATATTCTTTTTCAATGTTCTTTAGAAATAAATGTTGTTACTAACATAAAACTGTTCATAATGAGGCTGTGGTGTGTCTCTCTCTTTCTCGATACCGATTAAAATTTGACTTCTTGTTACACTTAATCGCCATCCAGCCACTCATTGTATTAACTGACTTCACTGTGAAAGGCATGACTTAGCTAAAGGAAAAGTCCTGAAGGGTACATATTCCCCATTTGTATTCTGTAGTTGTTCAGTTACTCAAGGAGAGCTGGGAGGAGTGCGAATTTAAGAAGTAGCTCCATTAGGGTATGGATTTTACTTTTAAATTACCTTGATTTAATGTATTTTCAGATGTTGCTAGTAAATATTACTCCTTTCAAACAGACCAATTACACTGTGAAAAAAGGTGGAGGTTGATTATTTTCTGAAAGGAATGGCTTGATTAATTGCCTAATAGTAAAAGACCAGACTACTTGATCCAGAAATTCTTTATTGCTCAGTCTAATTTCTCCCTATTGCACCTCTAATGATAACTTTTTCCACTGCTGTTTTAGTACAGTTCCATAGACTGTGGGTTAGGAGATTTTTTTTTTTTAATTACAAACCAAACTTCTTCTAGTTGCTGGAACCTCTGCAAGTACTAAAGATGCAGGTTTTTATTTGATTACAGTCTGAGCACCACCTATGAATCCATCACTATCGTCCAGTCTATAGTTTGACAGATATTCTGAGTTTAGTAATAATTAACAGTACTACATGATAATTGTAACATCTTGAATGTAGACTTTCCTACAAACAAGAGTGCTACCTCTAGAGATAATGCAATCTAAAAAAGCCCTACTAATATGAGGAATAATGCAAAATTAAACTGCACAATTAAATGAGTCCTTAGCTTTAGTGAGACTTAATGTTATGTCAGCTAGTCTTTTCTTCCCAGGTTGATGTATTAATTGACACAAAACAACATTTTAATGTCAGGAAACAGACTATTGCATGGATAGTCATTACCGAGACATTGGAAACATTTCAGCCCATTTACCAAGAGCAAGTTATATGGAGCAAGTCAAATCATACATGTGTAAAAAAACTGTATGTTATCAAGAAGTTCTATCAGAAAATTTACTTCCCCTAAAAATATACATAACAAAATGATTTGCTCCAAACCGGTATCATGCAGCATATTTTATAATTACTAGAAAAGTTCATCTGAGCTGCTTTTTGACTAACATTACAGGAATTGTGAAGCAGCAGATAGACAGCCATATCAAAGATCCAGATCAACAGAGCAACGTCCTATGCTAGAGCGGACCAACTCCCGCTCCCGATCCACAGAGCGTCCTGACTCAAACCTCATCAGGTCGATGCCTTCATTAATGACTGGAAGATCTGCCCCTCCTTCACCTGCCTTACCGAGGTGAAACAGACAAATCAATCAGACTAATCCCCTTCTGCCCCACCAGCTCACCATTTTATTTTCCCAGTAGCCAATTGGTATCGCCTCATCCTTAGCTGATCACTAGTAGCAATAGATACTAACCCTTTCAGTGCCAACACACTATTTATATTCAACTCTGGATATAATGGTGTGGCTGCCATTGCAAATCATTTGCTAGCTGTATTTAACTACATTTGTTTATGATTTCTCATTTATCAGGAATCCTGGATGGTTTCCCACATAAAGCACTTCATAACTATCATATTCTTCTCTTACAGAATGAGAAATTATTTGTGTTCATCAGACATTGCTTATGGAACAACCATCATAACATCAAATGAAACTATTTTTTTTCTAAAAAAAGTTTCTTTAGATGGACTGTACTAACTTTGTCTATTAATTATCATTTTAACTACCATTTTCTCTGACTACATTTTACTGTGCCATAGTCTGTATTGTTCCTGTTTGAGTATCCCTGATTGATACTTTGAGGATTTCTATGCATTATTCTTAGCTTAAATAAACATAATACAATAAAAAGAAGAGTGCATTTTACTCTAGTTGATGTTCAGTAGAGCCTCTCATTATTTTAGAACTGCAGAATACATTCTTTTGTTTTCTGAAAGTTACAGTTATTAACATCAAATCCCCAGTGAGAGTTAGAGTCAAATATCAGTGTCTTTTCTCAGTTTATTACTTTGTTTAGACAAATCCATGTAATCTCATTGCCACTTAAATTTAGTTTAAGCAAACACATGCTGAGTAAAGATCATTGAATTTGACTTGTGTATAAATTTATGTGTATGTGGGTATTATATTCATATGCACATGAATATGCACACAACAGATTTTCTGGCTTGACTGTATGAACAAGCATCTTATAGATGTTGAGACCTACTTTGGCTTCTTTTTCATGGAGAGATTTCTGTTTTTAATAAGGTCTTTTTCTGAAATGAGATAATAGTTTCACTCTGGGACTGCAAGGGCCCCAAGTGATGTAAAGCCAACTTAGTCATGTTATCAGTTCTTGATGATATTTAAAAATGAATTTGTCATTTAAAGGCTGTGGTTTGTTTTGATATGTGTCTCATAGGTCACATCCTCGATCTGGGTCTGTTCAGACAAGTCCATCAAGTACTCCAGTAGTAGGGCGAAGGGGCAGGCAGTTACCGCAGCTCCCACCCAAGGGGACGTTGGAGAGAAGTAAGTGTGTGGTTTTCTCCTTAATGACGCTACCAAATTACTCATGAAGGTTGGTTATATTTGTAATTTTTCTTTTGCCATTAGAGTTGAAATCTCTTGAGTTTTTGCGTACAGAATTAGGATTTGATAGTAGTATTGTATTTTGTACTGTGTTTTCTTCTATTATGTTTTAATATCTACCATACTCTTAGCTGAAATGAATCACCAGCAATACACATGAACCAAGGTGGACTATTGGCATGATCCTGTTCCTTCTGAACTCAATAGGTGTTTTGTCCTTGGCTTCAACTGGCACAGGAAATGATCTTTTGTATGTTGTTTTGTGATAAAATTCTGGCTCTTTCGGGAGTCACGAACATAGCTGATCACTTGTGGGTTCACGTGTAGTGTATTAAAGATCACTAATATAAAACATCTGCTTCTTGAAGCAGGAAGAGCAAGAAGAGAGGTAATAATCTTTAAAATGGGAATGGTCAGAAAGATATTTCATGATTCATGTTTTACTCTAATTGAGCTTATCTTTAATGTCTGTTAAAAGCACTGGTTGATTGAGACATTTTCCAAAATGTTTAGAAACAGGACCATATAAACACATTTTTGATAGCAAATATATATTCGCCTTCATCTTGTAATAACTAGATGTGCTGTGCAAAATCAGTCTAAATGGCCATATACACTCCTTTTTTTTTAAATCCTTCTTATCATGTATATTGTATCTTTTATAAAACTTCTGTTGTTTTTAACCCCTGTGCTTTGGTTCCTTTTTTTTTGTTTGTTTGTTTGTTTTGTTTTTGTGACTTTCCCTAGACAATGGAGACAAGGAGATAGAATCTTATGAAGGTCTGTACATAAAGAAGGGCTTGTTTTTCACCTGAAGGCCTTTTTCAGAGGCTATATAGGGAAAAATAAACTCAACTGCAATTGATGTTACTTGATTGCACAGACACAATCAGAATTATTGTCATAATTATTTAGTCTTTATTTTTAGACCTGTGGCTCATAAACTGTACAGGGTTCTACATGAAAAGGTATAAATAATACTATCTAAATATGATTGTCATTAGAAAAGTACCTAAACACGTACCCATTTTTAAAGACCAAGAATTTATGCTACAGCAAATAAGGGCATTTCAACTAACCTATGTATGTATATACCTTTCCAGGATTAGCAGATATTCAGGTACATGTTTAAATATAAGCATTTGAAGCTATTTGACATGTGTAATATTAGCCATGCATTTGAACAAAACAATGCTTTTATTGTAAATATATTATAGTGCGATACATTTGCTAAATTACAAGGTAATTTTCAAATAATATAGGGACAAAAATTAATTGAATTAATTATACCTTTCAAAAAGGTATAATATTTTTGCTAAAAATTAAATCCTCTTATATTTTGTAACATTAAAATCGTTTAATTTACTTAATAGCAAGCCACAAGATATCAATTGCAGTCCTTGGTTATACCACTGAGGGTCTTTATGTAGTATTACTGCATCTGTCTCATCAGACTTTTTAATTTAATATTTAAAATGTTTACAGTATTTATTTCCATTTTGGAAACAAAAACTCCATGAAAAGAAAACTCTTGTTTTCTCAGATCACCACCCTAGTATATTAATTTCTTCGTCGTCTTATGTGTTGTGAATTGCTTATATGAAATACAGTCTAGATATGCCAGGAAATAATCACATCTAATCACATGATGTTTGCTGTCATTGCTGTAAATGCTTTTATGTTTTACCATTCTTCCCTGCTCTTTGCTTAGTATATCTATTTAGACTGTGAGCTCCTTAGAGCAGCAATTGTGAAGTACTGCATATTTTTACTGTGTTTAATTAGAGAGGGTAGCAGACTTATTTATTATTTACTTCATAGGTTCTATAGAGAGAAATATAATAAATACAACAAAATAATTATTTTTTATAGGAGTGCTAGAATTGTTTGCTCTGGTAAGTACTGCTGGGACTTGAGGGACTCTGTTTTTACTTGAAGACTGAGTAATATTTTTCTTTACCTCTGTCTTTTTGAAAAAAAGTAGTCTTTTGGAAAATCTGGGTTATGGAAAATTGCCAAATCCACAGATGTTGAAGTTTTAATGTACACTAAAAGCATCATCAGTGACTCAAGATACAGTAACAAGATAGATTTCATTTTGAATTTACACATATAAAGATGGTAAACCCTGTTAAAAACATAATCCACAGTTTTCATACAGTATTCTATATGATTTTCTGTCATGAATTAAGAGTTTATATTCTAATACCAGTGAAGTTCTCCTTTGAGGCTTTTTCTCTCCATCTATAGGATTTTCTAATCATTTTCTTTGAGGGGAGTAATAATTTTCTTTAAAAAGAATAGTGCTCTTCAAGAACAGCAGATTACCTAACTTCTGTCAGTGAGAAAACGTAATTAAGATTAATAGCAGTCTTTTTACTGTGGAGCATTGAATTTATTTTAAGCAGATGAAGTACCAGTTATAAAAACTGAGATGTAATAGAATCAGAAAGACTGACTATTGCAGAAGAAGTTTATGTCATTATTTAACAAATACAGCATCAAGTAAACCTGAAAGCTTTGTAGGCATTTGAGTAGATTTTAATGTGTTTTCATATGCCCTTGGGATAATCAAAATGATTGTCTGTTGTTGGGAAAGCCTAATGATTGTACCAGAAAATGTCATTGTCACAGAATAGACCTTTCTGCTCTTACAGAAGCAGAAGCATTTCTATATTGCTTGGAAACGTGCTGTGAAGGTTAACCTTTCTGGATTTTGAAATCCAGGATTTTATTGTTGACCAGATTAAGTTAAAATCAAACTGAAGAAAAAAGTTAATTAAGGATACATTACAGATAAAGAGGAATATGAAATAATCTTATTTTTTAAAAGTAGAGAAAAAGAAAAAAGGAAAAACTTATCTGTTGCTAACTTCTACAGTAGTCTCATTTAGTTTGCATAATAATCTGTATTTGTTACAGGGTTGAAACTGCATACCTTTTCTTAAAATGTAGTAGAAGAAATGGCAGAATTCAAGTAGAAATAAGGGAGTACTTTGCTGTTAGAGATATTTTTTGCTATAGTGCAGTACTCAGTAGAATGTGGAATTTAGTGTGATTATGGCTGGGGAACTAGAAATGGAAGGGAAAGAATCTATAGGGAAAAAAATACCCCTCTGTGTAATGGCTTTCGTAATTAGGATTACCATTAAAATACCTTGATTTGGGTTAGATTTAGTTCCATGAACTCTGTTATGTAGTTGCAAGATTTTGCTCCAGGGCATGTAGGTATCCCTAGAATACTTTATTTCAAAATTCTGGAATAGCCAGAGCTTTGTTCTTAAGAAATCTAGCTGTGAAGGACCATTCCTATCTGTAGTATATTGTCTCATACATATTTTTGTCAGTGTCCCACATACTGTCTAGGAGAACTTACTTAGCTGTGTTGCGTTTACAGTCTTTTGTCATCATGGTATTTTTGCTAATTCCTTAATTTCCCACTGCTGTGTTGCTTCCAGTATGAGATTTACCTGTTCAGAAGAAAGACTGAGTACTTCTGAAATGCATGTCATCATCTTCTCTACCCAGGGTACATAGCATTAGCATCGAGGCAGTTTTGTTTTAGCCTTTGTTAGTTTGGTATATTTTCATGTTAGGTGGTTAGAAAGTAGTTCTGAAAAGATGTCTGGGACCATTTAATTTTTTAACCGGATTTTCACTACTGAATTGTTAGAATTTTTTTTTTTCCCAACTGAACATTTATATATCTTTAAATTGTGCTGGAGATAGAGCTATCTTGTTTAAATGAACATTTGTAGGAGAACAGTATTATTAAATTGAAATTGTTTTTAGTAGTGAAATGTTTATTTACTCTTAAGTGTTCTGTATTATTTGCACTATAGACAATAAGTGAATATTGCAATATCTATAGTTCTTAAGGGTTAATATGCAGCTATAATGTATTTCTTTATTCTTACTCGCCTTGGTAGAAGGATGAAATCAATCACAGCTTGCTGCTAATTAAAATGGAACACCATAAAGTGCTCTTGAAAGTATTTAGTATTCACCCTTTCAGTTTATTGTTAATTACTAATCAGAGAGAATTTTTTCCTAACATAGATTTTTCCTTTTCCTCTTAAAAACAAACATAGCCCTTTCTTTCTTCATTCCCACAAAAAATCCCCCAAGTCTCCATCCAACCATAAAAACTAGAAAATTATCTTAGACAAAAAATGTAATAAAACCTTAAAATATGAAAATAAAGTGCTCAGAAATTTAGCAAATAGTAGAGCTCAGTGAGGATTTGCCCTTCTATTTATGCTTTATGGTACAGACTTTAATTACATAATCTCATAATAATCTTGTGTTTTGGGAAAGTTATTTCAGAGGCTGTTAAAGCCCGACATTAATGCTGATTAACTGTCCTCTCTTAACTTCAGGTATGGGTGATCTTGTTCCAGAATAAAATTAGCTATGAATGGAATTAACAGGAATACTTGATTAGGTTTAATCAAGGATAGCTAGCAACCATAAGTCCAGTTTTTATATCTTTCAGATACAATTTCAAGTCTGTAAAAAGAACAATGGCAATGTACTGTTGTAACTCATGCAGCATGGAGTGCGAGTTACTGAGGCAGTGCAACGGATAGGAAACACAGATACCCTTGACAGAAACACATGCTGTTTATTTTAAGGGTTTTTATCTTATTCAGAACATAATCTCTTTGTTAAATTAGACATAGTTTTGCAAAATGAAATGGAATTTTACTGTGTGTTTTTCAATGCCATACAGTTTGATGGGAGACAGAGAAAGACTATTTTAATGCAATTGCACAGAACCTGTATTAACACTGGTCAGAATTCTATCATACTCTATCAGCTGTGATTTCGGGTGTTTTTAAGAATATATGGCATATGGGTACTTTGTTTTATACAAGGTGATTGATCACATGCATATAATATAGGACAGGAGGTTGAATTACCTTCAGCTTGGCTATGAACTTGATGACTTAGTCAAACACAGCAGTTTAAAAAATGAAGGTACATAGCTTTGCACCCTCCCATTTTTTGTGTGGACACTTCTGTGGTGCTGGCTGTATGTTGTTAGACACCTTTGTGCTTGCACAGCATAACTTGCATCATGTGTGCTTGACAGGAAAGTAAAGAGAATAGCTTAGTGAACATCAGTAACAAGGCTTCCTTAGGATACTGCCTGAATCTACCTTGGGTTTTTGACTTCAACAAAGAATTTGCAACAATACGAAAAAAACCGTTGGGTTTTACTGTGGATGCTTAGTTCACCCTCCTGAGAGGCGGCAGAGACCTCAACCCCTAAGGAATATTAAAATGTTTTATTTGCATTGGTACAATTTTTACAGAAAAACTTGAACAAATTTTACCAAATTAAAGATCTCAAGGTGTTTATTTGAAAGGTTCTGACCTTTCAAGGGAAGTCATAGTTTACAATTTTCACTTCAATTGGCAAAAGGAGGAATTAAACAGCTTTATGAAATTTGAAGATCTTACTATCTAGGTCTGAGACCACAAAGGACATAACGAAAAATGACTGAGGAGTCATAAAGCTCACAACAGCCGTTGTTTGTTTATGTTTCAGAGTACCAACATGCCAAAACCACTTCAATTATACTGAAATTGATTTTTTTAAAGTCTTAGGCACGTCTTCTATATGTTTGACTGTATAGATGATCTCCCTGCTGAATATTTTAATTGGAATTTTCAATGTCATGATTTCAATTGGAATTTAAATGCCATGATTTTATCACAGAATTATAGAGCAGAAATCCATGCAGAGATTAGTTTCCATTGCATTTGCTTTGATTATAGCCTGAATTTCTCTCAATTAACAATAACCTGCTAGAACAAGTAGTTTTTAAATTACTATTACATGCTAGCTAAACTTGAAGTTGAGTAATTCGATGAGCTATTTAATTACACATAAGCTTATACAAGTAAGGAGAGAACTGAAAAGAATTCTGGGAACAGCAAACACAAAAATCAATAAGTATTCAAAATCTGAACCTTGAAAAACCATAATGTACTGCATCATATCAAAACCGTTTAATGAATAACTGACATTTAAATTAAAGCAGGCATATGGTACACCAATTGCTCAGCTCGACACTCTTCAGTATCATTACTGTTGTTACTTTCTTGAACTTTGTCACAAAAGAAAGTTTGGTTCTTTATTAATGACATAAAAAACATATTTGTGTTTCTTATAGTTAAAGGTATTTTCACTGTTGTTTCCAACTATTTCAGTGTTCTCTAGTATTTAGATATGCTCTAGGCAACTGTAGATACTGGTAGATACTTCCTTTATGCATTTTAATTACTATGAAATCCAGGTAAAAAGCATATTATCTGGCAAATCGAGGATATTTTTTCCAAGCTGGAAAAGCATTTGCATGGTTTCTTCTGCACTTATTAAGGTACCAAGCGTGTCCACTTGTTTATGATTTATACGCAATTTAAAATGTGCTGTTTGAGAATGGAGGCTTAGACTTTTATTCCTAGAAAAACTAAAACAAAGCCAAGCAGAAGATACTTTTAAACCAATTATCTACCAATATCTGTCTGTTTTCTCTGCTCTGGTACTTATTGTCTGCATTCCAGTTCTTCAAAATTTAATAAGAAATTGGCAATAAGGGACCATAAGGGCTGCATATGAGCATCATTACTTGCAGAAGGATCTCACTGAAGTAAACTAGAGATATTAATGAAAAATAGCACAAAGATTTATTTAATCTTTGATTCACTAGAAAAATAATATCTGCCACAGACTGAGGGTTTGTATGTTATTGCGGATGTCTTTTGTTTGATGTTTATCTTTTATTTGAACAGCTTGTAACAAAGCATGCATGTTTTTGTCTTGCTTTTTTCCCCCTGTCATACCTTGCTTATACAAATGCAGCAGGAGATGAAGAAAACAAGCGTTCTGGAGTTCAGGAGTCAGAGGTCGAGGCAGGTCTGTCTGACCACAAGTGCCTATCTCCTCTAGATATGTTTTTCCCTGAGCATATAGGGAAGCTTTACCAGCCAGCTTGTCATTATATTAAAAGAAAAAAAACAGTGAATATAGCATTTTATGAAAGAACAACACAAGCAAGTTCATTGTACCATAGTTTATTTACCAGTTGTGAATGCTTAAAATAATACAATCTGAAAAAAAAGTCACCTAAGTTTTTAACTTTTTTTATCCTTCTTTATGAAAGTACTCTGTCACTATGCTTAAGTAAAACACTTAGGAAATCTGGGTGGACACCTTTTAGATGTGGTGCTCTCTAGTTTGCATTTATTATTTTTACAAGCAGGGAAGTAAATGCTATTGTATCATGACATGGTTTTTTTCTTCGCTTGTGTAGGCAGACCGATTATGCTGAAAATAGTAGGAAACTACATTACATGGAAATCCTTAGACTATTTTGTATAATGTCCCTCATCCTGCTTGGGAGACAGTTCAGTTGGTAGTAAGATGAAAACTGATAGTTCTCAACTCAAATACAATGTGATTAAAACATAAAACTTTAACTTTTAATTTCAGAAAACACCTCATACACAGTCAAATATATGCAGAGATCTAAAGATTTTTTTTCAATTTTTTTTGTTCTTAAGTTTCTTTCTCAAAGGAAGAATCATAAATGCATAAATATAACTTTTACATGCATAGGTTACATTCTGTTATCCATGTCAATAAATGTCAAAAGCGGTGGAAGCATGGCATGAAAAATGATGAGCTGAGCAAGAAACACATTTAGTACTAGCTGGTAGGAAAAATTACAAGCATATATATGTATGCCTAAAATGCTAAATGCTGCTTAAAAGTGTAAGTGTCTGACTTGTGCCCTGAACCCCACTCCCATTGTTATTTAAGAGAAGAAAATACAGATTATTATTTTCTTCTACAAAACAAAGTCAGGAATAATTACTGTGAAGGACTCATTACTTGTTCAAAAATCTGGATGTTACAGTAATTTCAAGATTTGGGAGGTGAAAAGCAGGTTTATTTTTTTTAATTGTAGTTCTCACTTAAGCATCCAAAGTTTCCTTTAAGATCTTTGCCTTCCCATTTTTCATTTTAGTACAATTTACTTTTTTCTTGCTTTTGTTATGGTTTTGTCACTGTGGTGTTCAGTGGTGTGTGTACTGTGCACTCTTCATTCTGTGTGCTTTGTGATAGCTCAAGCATAGTGCATGGAGTTGTGTTCACTTAGCTTACAAAACATTTGTGTGTGCTTATAGTTACACTGTTCGCCATAGTAGCTGTTCCAATTGTTAATCATCATTGTCTATTTTTAATGTTGTAAAGATGAGGAAAAACATCAAACCCCACCTGTTAATGGGCGAAAAGGCAAGTTGATTATGATATTGCTTGTGAATTGTGGGTGCTTTAGAAATTTTACTTATTTTTTGCTGCATGTGTGTGTGTTGCTTAGTTCTGCTAGCTCAAATTAGTAAGTTCACTGACAGTCAATTTCAGTGGGTTTTTTTTACTTCCTGGATATATCTATTTTCAACTGTGATTTAAAAATATTTCTTGGAATCAAAACCTCCAGATTTTTATATTTTTACAGCTAACTGTATGCTGAAGTTATAGTTTACACTACATAGATATGTGATCATGTTGGCTATTTAAAACTAGGGGGACAGTTTCTGTATTTATTCTCATTTTGGAATTCACAGTCTGCCTTGCCCTAAGAGGCCAAGTAGTTTGTAGACATCTACAAAACTGTCTGCATTGTCTTCCACTTTTTACCAGGTCTATATTCTTTTACATCCTTTGTGTATATATTTTACAAGTTTGGCACGTTTTAATGTGACTAGCAAAAACGGACCATTTTAATTATCATAAGCTCACCGAGAAAGACTTATGTTATTAGCAATCATTTCTATTGTCTAGTTTGTATTATGTTTGATATCCTCTTCTTTTTGAAATGCTGTAGAAATAAGCGCAATTCAAGGCACTGAAATGTTAGCGTGGAAATTTAGGTTTCTTATCTAAAAAATAGAACAAGAAAGTTGCAATGAACAGCTTACTTTGAAGTTTTATGTGAGTTCATGCTTCTAAATTGCTTTGATTGTTTTGAACAAATATGTTACTATTCTTCCATGTACTTCTAATACCATATTACATTTAGACTTTGTCTCATCAATATCTTCTTCCAGTGAACAATGTATAATCTGGACAGTGACTTGGATTTATTAAAATTTGGGTATTCATTCTTACATTTCCATCTCTACCAGAATCCTACATGGGGTACAGACCCAGCTATGCTATTTTGGACTATTCCTAGCTCTCTACTCCCTAGAACAATTAATTTAGCAGAGAGAATACATATTTCAGGAGAGCAGGGATTGAGTTTTGCTTGTGCTAGTTCATTCTGTGGAAATGAAAACCACACCATTTTTAATATGTCCCTTATTATCAGGTGTAGACAAGACAGAATGAGGTGCCTTTGCAGAGAGGGTGCCATGTCACCAGCCCCTCAGAGCAATGCGTGGGGTCCCCTCCCTTACTCTGGTGGCTATACCAGCATAGTCCTGAATGAATTAAAATGCTGCTGTAATTGCAATGCATGGTAATTACCAGATAGTTCAGTGTCACACTTTTAAGATCTAAATTCCACTCATATTAAAGTTGTAGGCCACTCATTTGATAAGGCTGACAAACCAATAAACCGTGATTTAGTCAGGCTAAAGCTGGTTTTGTTCTTCGTTTATTTTCCATTCCTTCATCAAAACCAATATTTTATTTACTTAATTATAGAACCTGAAAGATGTACATTGCACAATAAAATAAACTGTATTAACCTGTATTTAAGATAGTTTATTTTTATTAATTTCTCTAAGGGGTCCATTTCATGCTTTAGAAATTTCTTCTGCAGAGCTCTTATTCTCCAAGAGAATAATCAGTGCCCAATATTTGATTTCAAATATTTATTACCAAAACCACTATTCCTTTCCAATTTTCCTCAGGTCTTTTGCATTTCTCTTGCATGTATTTTGTATGATATCTTTTGATCATTTGAGCTTGTGAGAAAAGGATCCAGGTAATTCTGTCCTTTACTCTCTTAATTTAGGGTGCACAGAAGATGATGTAGTTACCAAAGCAAAATTTTAAGCCTTTCAAGTTATCGGGTCCCTCACTCTCTAGAATATTTTATAGGATTACATTACAGCTTTGTCTATATTATGGGAATCAGAAATGCCTTCCAGTTCTCATCTCCCAGATAGAGAAACATCTGGAGCATATTTGTGTCTTAAGTCTATAGCAAGATAAGACTGAAGTCACTGAGTCCTCCCCCTTTTATGCACTCTGGTTTCCACATACATGGGAGCCCCACCACTCTGTGAGCAGTCTGGATGCCTGGAGGAGTAGAATTACTGAAAGAAATACAGAAAGTGTGCTGTTTTCCAAAGTTGTTGAACAGTTTAGACACAATCTAAAGAATTTATGTGACTGAAAGGTAAACTAGGCAGAATAAAGGGACCCCAGTCAAAGAACTGATGACAGATTGACCTGCTTACCTGACTTGCAGAAGTAGTGTTTGAATACACTTTTTTTGAAAACAAGCATGTAGCTGACATGCCAGAGGGCACTCTCATCCTAATGGCTGACCTGAGCATCTTCTTCCATCTAAGACCATTTGGATTCCTGGAAATGGGGCCTACACTTTACCTGAACTACTAAACATGACTGCCGTGAGTCTGTTGTGTGCTTTCTATTCCTCTGGCCCCCTGACTCTAGACTTCACTAAGAGACCACAACAGCTTCTGAATTTTGCATGAGAAATGATACTGAATGTGTTTTATGTGTGCTGTGAGAATACTTAACATATTCATATGTGTTATGAGTACCTAGAGAAATACTACATTTTAATTAAATCCTAGTTCAAGCAAAATAAGATTTAAATAAGGTATAAATCTGTTCGGACTGTGGTAGTTATAGGCAGGCACATAACTGCAATCTGCATGCTGTTAAAATACTGAAATTAAAAAAACCTACAACACACCACCACAAAACAGTAGAAGTAAAGTACCCATAAGATACTCCAGATAGAAGAACGTACATTCTATCAAAATTTGTTATGATATCAGTGGCTATTTTACAAATTTAGCTCTAAAACTATCTGAGAAATATAACAGATGATAATGAGTCTAACTAATAACTTGTCAATAAATACCTTCAAATTTGACGTATTTATAAAAAATGTGAGGTTCCATCCCTCAAAACTACATCACAATATCGAGTAACATTTCTAAGACATGGCCGTGGGATGTCATTTTGTCTGCTTGTTAAACACAGTTTGACTGGTTACTAATTTAACATTTTTATAAGTAATGCATAAAAACAAAACAGGTGTTTCAGTGCAGAGAGTATTTGCATGTAAAGATGCATGTAAAATTGGCATGTAAATTGGCATGTAAATTAGAGCAATAAGAAAACCTATATGTTATTAATTATTAGTAATTGATGTTCAGAAGAACCTAAAATTTTCTGCAGAAACAAATCTGTATTTTTCATCTTTGTATAAGCCATTTATTGTATTTTCTTTATTGGTTGGTATTAGTGCTTAAAACCGTTGGCTTAGTTTCAGAATAATTTTTTGAACCAAATATTTTCTTAATGTTTTAGAATGGTGCCATAATCTTCCATCCTAACTGCACTGTAAAAGGGTAGAATACCTGTGATTGCTTGCAGAGCTTTTTTTTTTTTATGTGTGTGTGTGTATGAGAGAGATGTAAGATCATATAGTAAAAAATTATCTTTTTGCATTGACAATGTTTGAAGACTTGCTATAGGATTGCACCTTTTTCAGTAAATTTAAAAATAACATGGAAAGAAGATCCCAAACCCTATACCAAGCTAAACCTTCTGCATTCTGCAGAGTGGATTTGTAGGCTGTTCACATTTCCTTGCGTGCACAGAGTAGTTGCTGACACCCAGGGAATGGGAATGCAAACTGAGGAGAGATTATGGAAGAGAGGTGTAGAGCAGAAGCTTGTATTTTACTCCACGTTTATTTTGGCCATTACTTATAATTTTCCTTGTTTGAATTAATTAAATTCTGGAAATATTTTGGCTTTCTTTGTGTTTACCTTTTGCAGCAGTATGAGGATAGCCATACAGCACTGACTAAAAATCCATCTAGCCCAGTGTCTGGTCTTCAGCAGACCAGGTGTGGATGCTGGGGGAAAGGGATATAAATGGGACAAGTGTGTAGTAATGCTTATCCAGGATACTGGATTCCCAGTCTTCTATGTGCCTTAGGAATCTACATAAGCAGCAGTGATGTTGTTGCATTGTGTCTTCGTCTCCCTCATAGGTTCTCTTCACCCTTCTTTCCCCTTAAATCAGTCCTGCCAACATAAACCCGAAGTGCTTTCCCGAACAGGTGGCTCCGTAGAGCGGCTCTTCTGGGATGTTCCAAATGCACCTGTTGATCAGGGGCTGCCTGTGCCACATCCGTGTCTAACGTGTTTCAGGCGTATAACCAGAAGAGGGAGCAAAACTGCCATATTTTAAAAATATGGAAAAAGATAGGAAACAAACAAACAAATCCTCCCCATGCCCCAAATGGTCCTGGAAAAAAAAAAGCCTTGATAGTGGCTTAAAAATAATATCTTTACTTTGTGTTATTTAAATATACTTTGCTTAATATTAATGTACATATGTTTAATGTACCATTAATTGACAGTAGGGTTTTTTTCTAAGTAACCTGGAGTATTAATGTTTTTCTGGTATTTCTTCATGTTTTACAACTCTATTATATTTATTAAAGTCTGATTTTTAGCTAAAGGTAGGCTATGACCTTAATGAGTGGTATTACAACAAGTGTTCTCTGGGACCTTGCTTGAGTATATCTACAATTTTTATTAAAAATAAACAATAGAAGATTTGAATCAATTTATTCTCCATATAGAGGAATCCACTAATAAAAAATTTTAAATATAAATTTACAACAGAATTGACTAGATTTGCAGGTAGGGAATATGATGAGAAGAGACTGCTATGGGACTAAGCTTAAGTGATTTATAGCTACAAATAATTAATGTAGCCTTGACGTCAATTTGAAGAAGACATTTCTGAACTAAAGAATAAGCTTTAGTACACTATCATCTTCTTTATACTAATAACAATAATATGAAATGTTGCAGTACCTTTATTGCTTACCTGATGACTTCCAAAATTCTAATATATTCCAGCTGCAGCCCCAGGAAATGAAGCTCAGGATTTAGGGGGTTTTTTGTTGTCTGTTTGCTTGGGGATTTTTTGCAGAATGTGTAGTTCAGTAAGGATGATGAAATCGAAACAATAAATAATTAAGATATGTCAGAAATTTTATTGGAATGCTGTACTCATTAAAACAATGATACAAGTGATGCTTACATAGCCATTTAGGAGCAATTATTTAAGATGTTATAACATTTCCTAGCATTCATTTGTTGATTTTGCATACTATTTTCACATGAAGAGGTTGTGAGTGTATGTGTGCACATGAGCACATGTGCAAGGTGCTGTCCCTGCCTTTATATTGTCCATGCTTTGCCAGCATTTGGGACAATCCTCTAAGAAGCATTTCAGTTTTTGAAGGAAAGACAGATTGTCATGTCCCAGATAAATGCCTTGTTCTCTAATGTACAGGATTATTCTGTAAAATATTCTTCCAGTGTATGGAGAAAAAAAATGTAGATCAACTGTTACTGTGTGGAAAAATTATGTCCTCAGGTTGGCTGTGGAATGTTACTTGGAGATCTTGCTCTGTATTAGTCAGAAAAAGCCTCTGTGTGTTGTTACTTTTTTTCAGATATTGATGAGTCTAATTCCTCTTACATCAGGATAGGGGAGTACCAGCACTGTTTTACTGAGGCACCTGAAGGTCTCCCTGACGTAGGAATGGCATCAGTTTGGCATGAAGTCGTCATTGTTGACTTTGTGTCATTTGGAATTGGCCTTGGTGCCATTAGCAGCATGCTGGTGGTGTAAGGTTGGACTGGATCCATTCCAGATATAATTTAGAATGTCTGAGACAATTCAGATATGATGATTTGAAGCCATTTGCTTTCACCTAGTAGAAGTTTTACATAGCTGAGAGTATTTCTCTCTGTGTGAACTCTAGAGAATGATGGCTCTTTTTAATTTTCTTAGGGACTTTGTTTTGTAAAATAAAACTTGTGTGCAATGAGTTTAGCCTTAACAATTATTCTTCTTCTATGCTTAATGCATGAGTTAAAGATCTTGAGTATCTGATTCAAAACAGTTTCTCAGCCTTTGACAGATTATCCCACAGTTGTAATGACTTCTTACTGTGCTGCTTTGTGTTTAAGAAGCAGTAGCCAAATCCACTTTTGATTTATTTTTACAGTAGTTGTCACCATACATTATTAATAACATAATTTTTTTCTGAGCATTCATTGCATAAAATTATAAATAGAAAGAAGTTCTGAGTACTTTTCATTTGCAGTAAAAGATGACTAAATTAAGTATGTCCTAATGAAAAAGTGAAGACTTTATGATAGCCTAATTAGAAGTCTAAAATGAGATATGCACTGATAAAAATTGGTTCACAGAAATTTTAGGTGCTGAAAAGAAGATAAAAGCTGAGGGGATTTAATAAAAAAAAGACAAATTCCAGTACAAGGAAATATATATAAATGTTTCAAGTAAAGGGTAGGTATGAAAAGGGCTATTACTGTTTGTAGTATAGAGAAAAGAAGGGAGGAGGGAAGCATTTGCATAAGAAAATTTGTCATCATTAGCATCTGGTATTTTGCTCCATCATCTTGTACTTCTGCAATTTGCTGCATCATTCCAGTTCAAACCCTGAGCAAACTACAGTTTCTGGGTTCTGAACTGATTCAGGAGTTCAGAAAAGACCTCTGACAGAGTCAGAGAGAGGGAAAATCTGCATAAAGCTGGCATGGAAATCACTAGGCTTCCTGATATTCTTCAGTATTTAGATTATTTGTTATATATCCTGAAAAAATCCTGTGTTGTAGATTACTGTCTGCCTACTTTTTGTGTTATTCAAAGTATCATCTCCGCTATTTGACCTACATTATAGTCTAATGATATTTTTTTCCTAGAAATGACTACTCCTCAAATGCAAAGGTAGTTTTACAGAAATCATTGAATTTTTTTTTAAGAAGACACTTCTGGACTCATTCAAGAAAAGGGTAGAATAAATGACATCAGTAGATATTTTATTGCTAACTGTGTATTTTCATAGAGATAAAAGAAAGGCTTACATTTTTGCTAGGAAGAAACATAATAAGATTTTATTTCCACAGTTTTGTAACAGAATGTTCCCTTTGAAATTTCTCATTTAGTACTTAATACACATGGTACTTCAAAGATGATAGTTTCTGTTTCAGTGTGCATATCTGTGGAGTCATGAAATCATTATAGTGACAATTTCATTGATGCATTACTTAAAGCCTACATCTCCATCACTTTCAAAAATCAAAGCAGCCTTTTATAGGACTGCAGCCTTTCATGGGCCAGCAACAGCCACAGATAAGAAGGCTGCAGGATGCCTACAGATAACATTTTTACATTCTCATATTTTGAATTCTAGGTATCCATCAGTCTCCTTTAAAAAATAAAATAGTAAAAAAAGTCATAGGCTAATATATCAATTTATTTTTGAATGTGTAAGATAAAAAATGTTTTCCATATCTATCATATTATTCTCCATCACTGGCTATTTATGTGACCATAAAAGTGATAACATCTGTGGGCAATGGTTGTGAGGAACTTCACTTTGTGCCATCAGCAAAATAAGCAGATTCTTAAAAGCCCAAAGCAAAAATGGAGTTTAGGGTATTGAGTCTGTCCTGTTAATTGGTCTAGATTTGGTTTTGGCAAGAGATACCAAAAGATTTAAAACTGATAATATTGTGTTAACCATCTAGTTGGTTACAAGATAGAGAATTAAAGTGTAGAATAAAAGTGTTTGAGAACCTCATAAAGACTAACATCTTGCAAGTCTAGAGAGTGTAGTCTTTCCAGAGCAGTGGAAATGTGTCTATCCATAGCTTTTTTCCTGGGCATTTAGATCAGAAATGCCAATATCAGTTACAGGATTCATCATTAGAAAGAGAGTTTTTATTGAGTAATTTAATCTGCCTAAATTAAAAACTGAATTTAAATCAAATTCTAGATTTAGAAAGCAAGTCCAACTTGGTTTTCTCTTAAAAATTGTTAAAAATACTTTGCCAACTTTAAGTAAATATGCATTATTGCTCTTTCAGCTTCGGTTGTTTTTTTTGTTTGTTTTGTTTTGCTCATTTCTTTTGGTTGGTTGCTTGGGTTTTTTTTTTTAATTATACCTTTGCCAAGATGTTTTTACCAAAATAGTTCTAACTTCCTTTATAATTTACAGAAACACAAAGATAATGCAAGAAGCTATAGAATGTAGAGTACTAACTTTTAAAAATGGACCAAAATATTTTGTAAACAAGCCTCTGTTTTTTATACCAATTGTTAAATATCAAAGAGACCAGAATATTTGACAGGTTACATAGATACTAACTTTCATATAAGATGTTCTGTTCCAGAATGTTTAAAAGATGTGTACTAATTGTATTCACCACAGGCCTCTAAGGATTAATCTGAATTTTTGCCATGTTAATGATAATACATTTGTTTAGATCAAGTTGTCCCAAATGATATTAGGTGTCTTATAATGTAAGTTACATAATATTTCTGATTTATTTTTTGGTTTGCGCTAGAAGTAACATGGGAGGACCAGCAGAAAAAGGTGAATGGTACAATAACTGATGACAAACCATTGCCGAAAAAGAAACACCATTCTGAGACAGGTTTGTCAGGGTTTGGAAAACCACATGAAAGCATGAGACTATAAAAACACATTTCATGCTTTTGTAATGCGTGTGTGCTTGATGTACCTATCTTTTTTCACTTTGGTGTGAAATTTTTAGTATGTAGAGACCATTTAGATTGCATAGTTCTGTTTTAGAATAGCCAAAATAGATCTGCTTTTGTAAAAAATTGTGCTAGAACGCACATTCATTAGAAAAGAAGTGTTCTGGCACAATATTAGACTAAGCCTGGTTTTTAGTTCTGAATTTTATTATGACTTACGTGTTTGTTAAAGCCTCAGGAATTCAAGTATGATTTATGCTGATTCTTATTTAGTTGACCAAACCAAGGTTTCTACTGCATGTATGGTGGAAAAGTCATTTTCTAAAGATTTGAATCTGAAACTTTATTGCACTATCACACATAGGAGAAATATTATTGTGATATAATTTTTTATACAAACTGCATTTGATATCTCCATACAGCTGGAGTTCTCAAATCTAAATGAACTCTTTTTTCCTCCATTTTTTACGTGAATGGATTTCTTCTGAAACTAAAAACTGTCACAAACTTTCTTTCACCCCAAACATCAAGTTCAATTATTCAACTGTCTTCGTTCCTACAAATGCATAGCAATAAAACTAAACCTAGTAATAATAATGATGATGATAATAGAATTGTTCTGTCTTCTGCATCAGATAATGAAAGGTCCCTGTTACATTAATTTATGCACTTGAGAAAGGCAAGCACATTGTAAGGAGTAGAGAAAGAAGAGAGGAGAGAGAAAGGAAAGGAAAGGAAAAGGAAAAGGGATGTTTATATAGCAGTTTTCATCCTATATTTAAAGGTTGATCCACATTTATTCGAGTGCATGGGAATTTTTGAGTTCCAAGAATACCTTATATTCTGCTTTGGGGTGCAAATATCTCTCTTTAGGGTATGTTAGTTGTCTCATTCTAATAACATTTTTATCAATCATAGAATTTAAAGTTTACAAGATTAGCCAACTGTCACCTCCTATATTAATGCTGTAGTCTCAGTTTTAGACTCACCTACATACTGATAATTTCCAAGATTTTTGTTGAAGCTCAACTATTGTACAGCTCAACGTGCAAGAGTCAGAATTGAAGAAAAGCAGCAAAATCTGGCTTGACTCTAATCTTGGAATTAGGGAACCTAGCTAAAAGGTCAGACGTGCACTTGCATTTCCTATTCCCTGACTTTTTGATGCATCAAAGGAACTTACAGGATAAACCGAGATCTGCCCATAAGAGTTTGGATCAGAATATAATGTATCTTCTTTTACAGGTGTTTTAACTGTTGCATGACAGATTCAAAGTACAATGCCTACAAATCTTCACTGTTGCCTTTCCAGGTAGAGTTCTGCAGAAAAATGCCTCTGCCCAGACTTTTCCCTTATATAGTAGCTAAGTCAGAACAATATCTCCATCTAGGCAGATGATGTATTAATAGTTATTCACAAAAGCTGTTTGGAGCCACCTTATCCATTTTTTAGAAACAGGAGACATATTTTGTTAGGTGGCTGCTCTTGAGGCATTCTAGATTTTTGAATGTGAGTGAAATCTTACAACTGTATGACAAAATAAAAAAAACAGGCAGAAGAATAGAAATCAGGAATCAATTATGGACATTAAAAAGTTTTCACTTTAGAAGTGTTTTGTATATTAAAACAATATTTATCTGATTTTTATTTATTTTTCCCTCTGTAACAGTACCACTGATCTCCAGTGCTGCAGGGCATATGCAGAATTGGTTTGAAAAGCCACGGTCACAGTTGCAAAATTCTGGAATAGATACAAAGTTGAGAAAAAATTGTGTCTTGCGTTCTACAGTCCTAGGTTTTTCTTTGATGCTCTTTGACAAGAGCATAAATTCTGTTCTGATTTATGTTATTAGTTATGTCTTCCATGGTATGTTTGCATGGGACAATGATACATGAGGCAGAAACATCTGAGGTGGTTCTGAGCACACTGCAATGGGCACCAAATAGCATGAACCTCTATTCCTCAGGTGCTTTTCCAAACTGACTCTCTATCAAAAAGCCCTATGTACTTAAGTGGTGGGAGTGGAGGAGTACCAGTGTAACTAATCAATGCAACTTCCAGGACAGACATTATCTGCTGTGTGTGGCGTGCTACTGTTCCCTATAGACTTCCCTGTATCATTAAAATCAGTAATTTTAAAGGCGTAGTAGTCAGGACATTTAGAAGGAGGTGCCATAATGCTGTATTCACATCTGGATGTTGAGATATATTGTATCTATGACCATAATCTAACAGTGATTCAGCCTGACAGAATCTACCTAAGGAAGCTTCAAATTCCTTGAACTTTCCAATATGGGATTTAACCTCTGAACAGGACTGCATTTTCTTTCATCTGAGAGTGCTTTAAATGTTCTGTTTGCACAGAAAACAGCAAAGTGATACTAATACAACTTAGTTCCTGGATGCAGTTGGCAGTCTGCAGAGAGAAGCAAGGAGGAATAGGGACACCTCATATTGCTGTTGTCCTGTTTTGATTGCCTATCCATACAATGATTTTTCTGCTATAGCCTGTTATGAAAGCTTATCCTGTCTTTAAGTACAGTTTTTCTGTTAAGAATTTAACCTAACCAGTCACATGGAAATAGCCATGACAGTATTATAACTAAGAAAATCTATGAGAAAAAATAGATATTGATTACATAAGTACCAAGAGTGAAGAACTGAGAACTGTGAGCAAATTGTAGACAAAAACATAGATAATAAAAGTAATTTCAAAAACCAGAAAAAATAACAGTAATACTCTATCAGGTGAAGCATTAATATTCAAGAAGTATGCATGACTAGAAATGAGATCAGCAAATTTGTTGGCAGATAATTTAAGGACATTAAATAACGTAGCAAAATGGTTCTTACGTTTCAGACTTTTTAATAGAAGATGATGATAAAATTTTTCTTCCCGTGTATCAGAAATCAATGTTTTCTTAAGAGTGCCTGTAATCTCTAAGTTCTGGTGCAATTTGCAGAATTAGTGTTCCGTGTATTTCAAAGATTCACTTATATTTATGCTAAGGTTTTGAAGGATTGGAAGGGTAAAACTGCAGAATCATAGGTAAGCAGAGCATCAAAATTCAGGCTGTATTTTGAACATATTTGCCCTTCCTTTAGCCAATGCCAGCACTCTGTCAGAGAATACTGCACTCTGAATCACCTCTGAATCAAAAAGCCTGTGGAATGGTTATTTGTTCATATCTAAGGTTATTAAGCATTTTTATTTTGAGCACCCATCTCTGCCTCTGAGCTGGCATATGAAAGAAAGTGAATAAAGCTCTAGTCCTTTAATCACATTTTCTTTGTCAGTGAAAAAAAAAACAAACAAAAAACAGTAAAAGCACAGCATGCAAACATTTTACATGCTTTTGCATTTTTATGTGTAAGGTGGAAGAGAAGTTGAAAAAGAAATAGGCTATGCCTAGAGAATGTATCCTGTACTGACAGAGATCAGGCTAGGCAGGATACTGTTTTTCTTAAAAAGGAATTATTTTCATCTGGTGTCATCACTAGTCTCTCTTGAACATGTCAAGGTAATTGAAAGGGGAAGAACCACAGAGTGAGGGTACCATGGCAGTGATACTCATTTCTGTTTCCTGTCAATTGTTTCTGAAATTTTGAATTGGTCTCACTATCCAAAGTTTTGGAAGCTGAATGCAGTCTAGCAAACTGTGTCTCTATCCAGAGATAACAAAGGTAATGCAGAAACTGCCTTCATAAGACAGAAATGAAAACACTATTGGTTTTCCCCTGTTTTTCCTACACAGAGACAGTTGGTTTAATGGTTATTATCTGGAAACCATTCTGTAATGCTTGCATTACCACTGGCTATGGAGAAGATTGCAGTGTCACCAAATATCCAACTTTGCCACAGACACTTGTGATTTCTAAGGAGCAGCTGAAGAACAGAACTGTGGTAAAGGGCTGACATATTTTAATAAGATTGAACAAAAGGAGACAGAATAGTTTAAATGGTTTTATACATTTCAGAATGGAAAGAGGTAAAAATTGAGTGTCCTTGTACTTACTTGGAGGGAAAGATATATTTTGTAATATGGAAGTAAACTAAAGTTTTAAAGGAAGCACAGCAATGGTAGGTTAAACGCAAGAGAAAATACAAAGTTAATGTGTGCTTACAAAAGTCTTTAGATGGATAGACTTGGCCTTCAGTTTAAAGGGAATCATGCCTATTTTTATCTCTGGAACATTTATGTCTCTCTCTTGGGTGGAAGTATTCCTTGACTGTACACAGAAAGAATCTTTCAAAAGTAACTCTAATGTGACTATAATTTTTAGTTTATCGGCTACAATGAAGTCAGTTTCAGTATTAAAACAGTAGTCAAAAATAATTCAAAATGAAGTGGTGTTTATTTAAAAGAAGTTTGTAGTCAGAATTGAAAGAATGATAGATTGAAAATTATGAAAAGGGAGATATGGTTAGAAATGTGAAATAAATGAGGTTGGAAAAGGTAATGTAATTATAGAACAGAGAGAGAGAATTTTCTTTTTGTTTTTCATAATATTTCCAATCCAATGTGTAACTATAGTTCATTAATATTTTGAAATATTACTATTTTATCTTTTTTCTCTCCTTATAAAATTAAAATGTAAACTTTTTTCAGAGGAACAAAATCATAAAAGCTCTCTCTCTCTGAATTCTTCATTTAGCTAATCTCTTGAGACTTAATGAAAAAAGAATGCAGTCTACATGGTTTCATTTGATCTAGAGAGTTCATGTTACTGAGAATATTTACAATTTTTTCTTGTATGTTATTTTCTGCCTTCTTCTCTACTATCCTTATCTTTGGGTAGGAATAACACGTGTTCCATACTTACTATTTTTATCTTTTGCATTTTTTAGACAGCATATATTACATATAGCCTATATTATGTAATGGCATAATTAAATGTATTGCTTTAGTCTTTCCTGTATTTTCTTTATCCTCTGACTATATTTTTGAGCAAAAATGTCAGCATACATCCAGTATACAGCTGTGATTTTGTGTACATGGATATATGCTTTAAGATAAAGAACTACTTTAACTAGTAGGGAATTACCTCATTAAAAAAATCTAGAAGTGTGGGACAGGCTCTGTATCTACAAGAAGGTAACTTGAAATTGTGGCTTAATGCTATTAAAGAGTATTATTTATTATATATGCTGATTTTATTCACATCTCAATGTAGTAAAATACTCTTTCACTCTAAATCTTCGTTTAATAAATATTTGTGCTCTTAGCTATACTGCTATCCGTTCTTCTATTTGTATCCTTAACATTGCAGAGTTTGAATATGTCAGGGAACATCTTTCATGAGAGTTAAATGCATTATGTCATTCTTCATGTCTAATCACATCCAGACTAATAGAATATGTTTATGAAACACACAGACTCCATGGAGCATTTCTATCTTGGAGTCTCCTCCATGTTTTAAGATTATGCCTATTTGATCGTGCTATTGCACATCTCATTTTGTGGAGTCCAGAAATGAGGCTTTTTGAATCTGAGACTATATTTGCAGTGAAAGATCTTTGCTTTTTAGGATAAGATAAAACTGAAATTAAGAAAACCCTTGAGGGAAAAAGAAGAGTAATTAACTTACATCTCTCTGTCTTATGCTGCTTTAATGTGTTTGCCATGTGACTTTTTTTGAACACTGAGTTCCTAAATGCATCTGTTCAATGAGTGACATTACTTACAATGAACATTTATGTATCAAAGCATGATAAAAAGATGGTATTGGGGGTTTGTCAGGCTTACAGTGCAATACCTGTTTTTCATTTACTTTATAAGTTTATTTATTGAGAGTTTCATTTGTTTCTAAATCTGCATATAATACCCTTGTACATACTAGTCTCGTACATCAAGGTGAACAATTGATCCAAATAAATGCTAGTTCCACAACAAAGCAATAACTATTCAAATGAAGACTGGCTATTGATATGATGTCAATTTAATAGAATTTCTGCCATTGTTTAATTTCTGCATTAAACATATTTCTATCAACAAAGGTCTATTTAGTAGATTAAAAGCTACAGAGACAGAATTTTCAAGCTACTATTTGGGATTTATGGCATGGCTTCTTAATCAGGAGATAATTGATTAAAATAAGTGCTATTGTGTATAAATTAATTATTCTATTAGTACTTCCTTCTTATCATTGTTAATTGAAAAGAGTTGGTGCATTACCATGCTGAAACTTCTACTAATTCATTAATATTTCTACCAAATAATGAGAAAAGGTTGTAATCCATTTATCTCAAGAGATGAGTTATCAGCTGATCAGGTATCTACAGTGAGAACACACGTATTATCTTTTTTTTTTCCTCTTCTATTAGAATTATTCTTCTGTTTGATGAGTAAAAACTTAAAGCTGAAAAGTATTTGTTACTAAGAATAATTTTTTGCCACTTTGTTGTGTAAATATTTTTTCCATAGCAAATACTTTGCATAAAGGCTTTTAAAAAAGCAATTTTTAAAAAAGTGTAGGTATATGTGACTGATTTGCATGCAAATAATGGTCATTTGATTCTAAAATACTCAAAGGGAACTTCCCTGCTATTCAGTCATGTCCCACTGACATTGCTAGAAAACTTGCATTACCATACCAGACATATTCCAAATTTGGAAATAATGTGATTCCAAAGTTGCTTTGAAAATTTATACAGAAGGATTTATGTTAATGCACTATATGTCTCAAAGCTGCTCATTCCTATGGATACTGAAAAAAAATAAACAGTATCTGGGGGTCATGATAAAGACTTCCTAATAACAGGTTTGCTCTAGTAGGAGTGCCACTCCAGGGCTATAGATATGTAATATAAAACATTTTCAGAACATTTTAAGTATTTTTAGCCATGTTTTGGTGGTGCTAATGATGATGTATTTGTTTATTTGACAGTTATAGAAATTTATAGCTAGACAACATTAATATGAGCTGTAACATGCCATGGAGAAGTAGATCTTTGTATTTGCTTATTTGTATTTCATCCAATGGATTCACTGTAGTTGCCCAGATAAAAAGATATTTATATGCCATTATTCTTTGTGACTTGCAAAGACATAGAAACCTTAGTCAAAACTGACAGCTGCTAAGCTTTCATATTACATATCTCATATATAGCACTTACATGTGTTCATCCTATAAGAAAATTTAATTGCCTTAAAATGCCTTCTAATTATGTATGTTTCAAATTTCTTGGTTTTGCAACAAAGTTTTGGTACAGTCTTGGCATTTAAAAGTAGATGAAAACATAAGCTACCAGCTATAGTATAAAATTGTTTAAGTATAGAACATAATTGTTATCAGGTGAAATTTAGTCTTTAATTTTATTGATTTGTATTGATTATTCTAATTTTGCATTTTGTCAATGGTATCTCGATGTTGACTCTAAAATGCAGACACAATTATAGTTATTTTTTGTGGTGTATGAACTTATGTAGTATCTGCAGTGTTAATGAATTATGAGCAGTGTTTGTGACTCATTAACAAACTGCATGCTGAAATTAGATCAAGTTTATAGATTTTTTTTTTTCTTCTATTTCTGGTGATTTTTGGAAGAAACCATTTGTTCTCCTGGCAAGAATAGATTCACAGTTCTTTGTAATTATTATTATTTTTCAAAATTAATTCCTCCCATTCTTTTGCTACAAATAGATTTTCAGTACAGAGCATGACACTGTCCCTCAGATGTTCTCCATGTCTGAAATGGCAGTGTGTTTTTGAATGTGAAGTAATAAAGTAAGTAATGGGACAGTTGCTTTGGCATTTAACTTGCATGCATTTGCAGTAACTTAGATGTCTGTGAGATGAGAGTAACATTTGATTCTGAAAAAGTGTCCTGAATTGACCATGAGAGTTTATAGCTACACAGTCTCTTTTCTCACGTTCTGTATTTTGGGCTTGATAATTTTGCCTTTGGCAGAGTGTTACAATAATGCAGTCCTTTCCAGAGTGTGTTATGTGGATTCTGAAATTTCTGAGCTTCTACATACTTTCTGGGAAAAAAAAAAGTCTGTTTCTTGTTTTGGATACGTTCAGCACAAATTATGATAATTTAATACTTGAAAAATCTAGTAATAGACGTCCCATTGGTGACATTAAACTGAGTGCTCAATACTTGAAAAAGAAAAATAATACTTGCATTAAAATAGATAATATTCAAAAAAGTTGAACAGTCATGAACAAAAGTATTTATTCTAGTTAACATACCTTTTACTGTCCAGCTTTTTCTTCAGCTTCATTGCAAGGATTGACTTTGCTGTCAGTTATAACTTTTATTATTTCCTCAGCTCCTCTCCTCTACTAACTCTGTCTTTACTGTTCTTTTCCAACAACAGTAGTTTAACCACTTCTTCCTCAGCTTTCTTTTTTTCTTCTAGTGTCTGTTATTTTTTTCCCCACTTACTAACTCTGCTCTGCAGACTTCTCTCTAAAACAATTTTTGGCCCTTTCCCTCAGTGTCAGTTTTAACCTTCTGAATACATCCTCTCACGCCCATCTCCTTTGTCTATGTCTGTACATTACACGATGTGATCACAGAAGAAGCGGAACCATCAAGGAGAAGAAACTCAGGTCTGTCTCTTCTACTGCTTTTCTCTGTGTTATTTTTTTCATTTTACTTTTTCTATAGATTTTATCACAGCTCACCTCACATACTTTTCCCTCTCTTCCCCCTCAATAAATTGGCAAAATATTGGCAAGCTGTAAGAACTTAAGATGCTTATGTAATTTATATCACTTATAAACTACGTACTCTATAAAAAGTAATAAAAGGTAACTGATGACGCATATGCCATACCTTAAGACTTCAAACTGATTTGATTTCTATCATATCAGTTCTTATTCCCATCTCAATTATCTGTAAATTAGCCTTTAAGCTTCCAACTAGCACATGAAAATAATCTATGATTTGTTTTATCTTTGCATTTGCAACTGCTACAAAAACTGCAGAAACTCTTATATAACTAGTTATTTTGACCCTGGGGAGGATATAATTTCAAAACTGAATAATTTTAGTAAGTTAAATTCCAGGCAGCGAAATTTCAAACTTAGTTTGAAATTAGGTTCTTTGAATAAAAACTGTTTAAGTTAGAAGTGATCAAAAGCTCTTTTCTCATGCTGAAAATGTTGTAAAACATAAGGGTATGATAATGTGAGAGCAAGAAGACAAATATATTGAAGGAGCTCTAACTTAGCTGTATTGTTCATGAGGATTTTACTTCATATTGTGCATTACTTATGATTTCTTCTTTCTTATAAAATTTTCATCTGCCATTTTATTGAATTTTCCATGTACTTTATATTACTGGCAGAGAACTAACATCTAGCAAGGCATCCTTGCTCTTAAGATGCAGTAGTTGTTCATATTTCTCTGCTTGTTCAGTTGGGGTATGTCGAACAACAGTGAAATTCCCCACATTTAAGTTAATTAAGTTAATCTATAAAATTTAAATTTTACAATTATTGTGTCAAAGCCTTAATTAATTTCTTGTGCCCCTGCTATTATTGCAAAAAAATTAGAGAAACCACTTAAATGCAATTTTGGTTCAAAAATCTGTATAAGTTTTGGGGTACACTGACTGTACATTACACTGACATTACACTTAGATGACATTTAGTCAAACATTTTTGGCTTTTCTCTACTGTGGCTGGCTCCTTCAGAAATCAGTTTTACCTTTCATACTAATCTTGTCCTAATCAGAACCAGAATCTTGCAGATGTTATTTGCTGTGATTTTCATATTAAATAAGTCTCAAGATAAAAATTGCTTAAATTACAGGGTAAAAAATGTTAAGTATGGGTAGAGAAGACAAGCAGTAGTGTGTTCTGAATTCCCTCTTTTGTAAATCGCCAGTATTAGTAATTAATAAATTATGCTGTAGAAAGACTGTCTTTACTTGTCTTGTGCGCATGATCCTTTCCCAGTCCCTGTGCAGTGACTCCAAGTCTATTTACTAAAAAAATGAAATCAGATGATTGGGTGACCCATTTCGTATCTGTTCATAATAAAAGAAAGGAAAGTTGTTGGCCCTCTTATTCAAGAACCTTCCTCTGAGTTAGTGGTTGAATCACTATGTTGAATCTAAACATGGAATCAGTCCATATCTTTCTTGGTGTTGGAAGAAATCAGACCTTATAATGGTATCTAGTGTATCAGAAAAAACTACATATTTTCATCACCTATGTTTCTTGAACATGTGTGAGTAGGCAATACCTCTCTTGACATTGAAATTCAGATACTGTTCTGCAAAACACTATTTATCTCAGAGTGTTGAATAAATGTATTAGGCACTGATGAATTTAATTGTCTAGCACACAAATGCAAAAGCATGATCAGTTGGAAAAACTGTTATTACTGCCCTTAAACTCAGGAGAAAATTGTTTTATGTATAGTAACGTATTTTCAAATGTACATTTGAAACGGGCACTCATATTTTGCCTCAGTAACAAAATAGCTTACACGTTTCAGCACAAGGCACTTTGAGCACAGCTAAAAAGCAAGGGTGACATTTCAAAGGCATACCTGTAGAACCTGGAGTTTTCCCACTGCTTTAGATTTTACTTTAAATGTTGCACTAGGATTACCCATTTATAGGTTTCATTAGGAAATTAATTTAACCTTATTTATCATGCTACCAAAGATTCGTGTGAATTAAAGGATTAGATGTTGATTTAAGGTGTTATTAGACCAAGTGATGTTGTGAGTGTTAAGTATCTGAATATGTGACAATTGTATTGAAAAAAAATGGCCATTTCCTCTCTGTGGATATTATAATCTGTAATTGCAAAAATGAGAAAATTTATTCCTTCAAAAATACCTAGGTTCTTATTGAAAAGTTTTATGAAAGCACATGCAAAGGTTATGCTGTATATTTCAAGAACAAAAGCAAATTCAGAAAGCTAACAAGCAAAATAGTTTATTATAAATTTTGTTATCTGACAGCAGAAGAGCTTGATAGCAACCTTAATGACAAAATCCTGTTTTTCTTGGGTGAAGGAGGAGCTTTGCAAAGCAGGGGGTTTTTTAGATTTCTTTTTTAAATCATATTTTGGAAGTTATTATGTTTCATAGGTTTAGATATTGTGATATTTAGATATAGTGAGAAGTGTTGGGGAGATGTCTGCCTGTTCACCTCCCCATATATTCAGCATGAGAAATGGAATAAAGCTCCTGCCTGCCAAAGATCCTTAGTGATGAAGGAGACATCTTTATGCTCATCAGTAAGATTGTTCAAACCAAGCAGTTATCATTGTGCCAAAAATTACTTGTAATTGCGAGTAATACATTCTGTGTCCTTCAAACGTATGAAATACAGAAAACATTCTTTAGCCTTGCAAAATTAATCTAGACCTAGATGTGAGTTGACTCAGATGTGAGTTAACTGCCCAAAAATTGATCACCAAAACTATGAGAAGGCTGATCCATGACAGTTTAAAGGTGGTCAGTGTACATACAGGAGACGTAGTGCTGGGTAATTAATTCGAGATTTATTCCAGGATGAAGAGGAGTGAAGTAGTGATGCCCAATCATTGCTGCTTTCTAAGGTGCATAGGAGTTAGAAGATAAAATAGTGGGGACAGTTCCATTTCTAAAGGGCCATGAAGTCAGGGAAATAGATATTAACGTTCTTTTCTGCTACAGCTGGAGTCAAACTGTCATGTTAGGAGCACACAAAGAATTGATTAGAGTTTTTGTTGGCTTTCAGAAGGAAATTCAAATAGCAAGGACTTTGAAGTATGGGGGTTTTTCTGTGCTTTATTATGAATTTTTTTTGTAATAACACGATTGCTACAATCCACAAAACCTAACAAAACCTATCAAAGATAAGTGACCAAATTGGAAAAGCTCATAGACCTGCACAGTGAAGGGCCAAACAGTGGAAAGGTCTGGTAAATAAACTGTTGGAGAAAGCAAGGACAAAAAAAACATGGTACAGTTGGGAGGGTTTAAGGAATCAACCTCAATAGAAGACAAGGAGCACAGTTATTTGAATTCATTCTTATCTTACAGTACCACAAGTGGCTTTTCAAGCCTTCCAAGAGTGGATCTACTGTGATATCCTTTACAAACAGAATATGACACCCCTCTGCTTTTGAGTTATTGTTATAATCAATATTCCGTGACACAGTTTCCTTTAAGGAGCAGGACGGTGCTTTGTTCTGTTTCCATCTTCCTTACATTGAAAAAATATTTCTGGGTGGAATTTTTAACATTTTAGCACAAATGTTATTAAATTACTTGTGCATCTCTGAACACTTCTACGATATTTAGTTTGACAGGCATGTTCGAAATCTGATGCCTAAGACTCTGAAAGAGACATTTAAAGCATCTAAATCTGTATTTGGTCAACAAAACCCAAAGGGTAAACTCCAAATTCAGTTTAATTTAGTAAACACCAAATTCAGTTTAAAGGTATTTTACATGGCAATTTAACATACCAATTTAACATGGTATCATACTGGATGGTGGGGAGGTTCTTTGTCCTTTATTTAGTTAAAAATTAAAACCAGAAACCAAAGGACTCCAAATCCTAAACACAGGTGCACACGCCACTGTTGGTTTCATGTTTTTTGGTTAAAGCTTTTACCATCTTTCTAGTTACTAAGATGCTGATGAAGATGTCTTGCATTCTTAGGTATTAATAGAGATCCCTCAGCCATCCTGTTTGCTTTTCTGAAAGCAGAGGCATAGTTAGCATCAAGAGTTTATGCCTGTGTTTTAAAGTGGCTGTATCAGAATGTGAAATATTCTAGTTATGTGCAATATTCCAGTGGTGGGAACTCTGAGGAGTGTGCATGCTTGGCAAACAGGATGTTGGAAAGCCTAACAATAAGACTGTGCTCAGGCTTTCCTGAAGACAATGTAGCATTTATAGTGTGGCTGATCTGAACAGATTTTTATGAGTACAGGATATAAGCCTGTACTCATAAATGGCCCACTGACCACTCAGATATTTTTCTTTTACACTTTCAAAATCCTATCATTCATGTAGGGAGAATGCACCAGAATTCTTGGGAGAAGCAAAATGGAGGGGGTTTTAGCTAATATTTGACTTACTGCTTCTTTCTTCCTTCCTTTTTCCATGGTGGGCTCAGTATTTTACAAAGGCCACCAAAATGTATGTACACCTTTGTATGAGGCAACATTGAAAAACGTCACAGACTACCCTCCAAAAATTACTTTGCAAAAGGATCTACGCACCATAAAAATGAGCTGGTCATAGTGTTAATCATCAGGGTAATAAACATGCAAAATAGAACTTCCTGGCTTTCTTCAAATGATCTTTGTCCTTTACCATCTGCACTAACCTATACTTAGTGACGAAGACCTGGGCTGACCCTATCAATTTAGGAACCCATGATTCTAGAGATTCTTTAACTTCCCAGCTTAGATCACCACACCATCTTATTCAATTCTTTTACTAAACAGTGCCATGTATTCTGCAAATAATCCAAAGTAGCATTCTTAACATGCTTTGAGCATTGTGGTAAAAATTTGTTTAAGTGGTGAGAAATGTCCCCCCGGGTTTCACTCTTTGTTTAGTGTGTCAAGCTTGAAACCAACAAGAAAAAAAGCCAAAACAAAAAAGCCATCAAGCCATTCTCAAATAGAAAACTTTAATGTGAAGGCACGCTCCCCACTAGGAAGCTGGCTAACTGAAATGGTCTTCCTTCAATCATGCCCTTTTAAGGACACTAATTGAAACTTCAGTCACATTTAAACAATAATACAAAAACACTGCAACAACCTTTAATTATTTTTTTCTTGGTCCACATTTCTGTGGGTGTCAACCATATTCTTTTCATTCAGACTGTGATGCGGATCACAGACTTGTAAAGGCCTTGCTTGCTGCAAAAGTAACTTTTCTCTGTTTGCCACACATTGGATATAAAGCCCTGGACTGAAGTTCAGTAATTATTTTTATCATACACATCACCTGATATTTTGCTAGACCTGTAGCTTTTAGGCAGTTATATTTTTCACACTGTTGACAGCCAGAATGACAAAATTTAGAGCCAATTCCTGAGACGTAGAATTGGAATTGAATAGCTCATGAAACAGGAGGAAATGTAATCCTTTGAGTACAAGACCTTTAACTAGCAAGTTTTGATGTTCAAAGCAAATACTTCTACGCTTTTTGCATTTTACTTTTAGGAGATAATCTTCTTTCCTTTGCCTGATTTGATAATAGGGCTACAAAGATGGCGAAGGGCCTAGAGGGGAAGCCATAGGAGGAATGACTGAACTCACTTGGTCTGTTCAGTCTGGAGAAGAGGAGACTGAGGGAAACCTCACTGCAGTTACAACTTCCTTGTGAGGGGAAGAGGAAGGGCAGGCACTGAGCTCTTCTCTGTGGTGACCAGTGACAGGACATGAGGGAGTGGCCTGAAGTGTCAGGGGAGGTTTAGGCTGAACATTAAAAAAAGATTCTTCCCCCAGAGGTTGGTTGGGCACTGGAACAGGCTCCCCACGGAAGTGGTCACAGCCTGACGGAGTTCAAGAAAAGTTTGGACAATGCTCTCAGGCACATGGTGTGACTCTTGGGGCTTTCCTGGGCAGGGCCAGGAGTTGGATTTTAATGACCCTTGTGTGTCCCTTCCAGCTCAGAATATTCTGTGATGCTGTGATATTGTTTCAGGGAATTTAATTTTTTTTTTAAAAAATTGATTTTCCTATATTCTCATGAATAATATTTCAAGAGAAATCTCTAGTAAGAAATTTGCCTAGCATTTTTAAAGTACTTACCAGAAGTTAGGGTCCTATATGTAAATTTGATTTTTAAAGTAAAATTTTATTTAACAGTTTCCACTGTGAAAAATCAAACTCACTTTTCAATAAAACAGTTAAGAAACTAATTTATCCACTATATAAATATAACTCCTAGACATATTGCTGATTTTGAGTTTTTACAAATATGAAAAATAGAAAGATATAACCATTTAAGTCATTGTCTTACCTTCTGTGTGAACTCAGGAAAAAATAAACCTTCCAGTGTTGGAGGCTGCAATTTCTTTCTTTCTAAGATAGGAAGTCAATATTTATTTTAGGCCTCAGTTCAACTGATGCAAATCTCATTCATCTGTATCCCAGGTGAGAGAAGAGAGACAGTTCAAGAGAGAATCAAGCTCTAACTTTAAGTTTGGGGCAGTCAGCTGCGAGGGAGGAAGAAACCCTGGGAGGAAGACTGTAAAGCTCAGCACCTTCCAGCTGTAACCTGAATGCTGCAGTCAGGCTCCCCCTTATTCTCTCCAGGAAGTCCGCAATTTTTGAGAAATTGTTCGATGCTGCCATTTTCTATCCTGCATCTTCTGTGGAACTGGTACTCTGGTCATGTACAGAGATGGGCATGCTCTGGTCCAAGGCACTTGGAGTCCCTGCTCTGTGAGAGTTTCTGGAGTGAAGTGGATGAAGTCTGATGGGACCCTGGAACCTCCAAGGTCCCAACAAAACATCAGAGTTAATGGATTTAAGGCATTTCCAAGAAAATATAGCTTATCAAAGCCATTTTAGATCAAATTTAGTTCTTGTTAAGTCTGCTCTTGAATGAGGTTCTTGATTAGAGTTCTTTCTATTCATTAAATCTTCCAGATACATGTTAGATTGTTAGATATCTGTCAGATATATTAGGCCCAGTTAGAAAGAATAGGCCATTTCAAGGGCAGGGGAACATGCCTGTGCCTACTGTTTTATAAAATGTCAGTGGTCATTATAATAACAATGTCTACTGTGATGGTGGAAGAAGGTTTTGAGAGAGGATCTTTCAGCATTTCAATCTCTCTATGTCTATAGTTCATCTCTATATTTCATCAATATACTTAAATTTATCTGTATTCTGATGAAACTGAAAACATATAGTTATTTTCCATGATGTACAGAAATGTCTCCTTCATGAAAGCATTGATTTTTTTTCTCCAAATTGTTTAGCTCTGAAAAACTTTAGTTCTTAAATTGAGATCATTACACCACAGGATACAGTATGTGCTTTTCACTTTGTAAACCAAGGTTAAATCAAGTAATGTAGAAAAATATTGACTAATGTGATGATACTGAAGACATCATTTAAATAAAAATGGACTGGTGAGTTTGTCATTTTTTATTATTCAGTTTGAGACATTTTAAAATAAACTCAAAATGATTTATTGGTTTTTGGCAGTTACAAGACATTAAGGCTGTTTAGAGCTTTTTTTGTTTTGAGCACATAATAACCAAAAGATTAATTACGTTAGTATCAACACCCTGACCCTGCTCTGAATTCTTTTAAGAGATGATGACTAGGTACATAGCTGCAGTGATCTTTGCTGTTGAGAATTTAGTATTTCATTTGGTAAATAGACAATACAGATTTTGTTCAGTTCTGCCGCTTCCCATCCAAGTAAGATGCTTATCAATTCAATCTTCTTTCTAGTACTTCTTCAGACAACTCTTCACAATACAACTGAAACCTCAGTTTGGAGAATAGGATCAACTATGCTGACCTTTCTTGTGAAAATTAAAGAATTTTTTTGTAGTAGAGATTTGTCACAGCACTTCAATTACACTTTTAAAATTCAAGCATCTAATAGAATTGTATGTTTGCTAGTACTATTTTTCATTTCTACAATTCCATTTGGAAGTATTTTTTCTATATACTTTTTAAATGCAGAGTAAGAATGAATGAGAGTTGGACAGGTTTCAGCCTTCTTTAACAATGCATTTATTGAAAGACTAATGTTTGAAACACATCCAGACATAAGGATAAATGGATTTTTAGGCATCTTAAAAATAGTTATCCTATATAGTGTAAGATTCCTGTATTAAGATAATATTTAGGCAAAGTAAACATTTCTTTTCACTATGCATGTGGAATAACATCTCATCATTCTCTCTGAGCTCAAGGGGTTTTTAATGACTTACTTCACTTTCATCTATTGTGAATTATGTTGGATCAGTGGTCTTGCTATCAAATTGCTTTCTCTTTACAAAGTAATGAGGCAGTAGAAGATGTATTTGTGGATTTTATATTGGTAAGATAAACTAAAAAAAACTTTAAAAAATTGAATGGTTAAAAAGCAAACAAAGGTATTACTCCCTTTCTGCTGTTTTCCTAGCATTTTCCACAACCCACATAGGTAGCACAGACACTGATTTCTGAATGGAATTATCTGTAGGATTATGACTTGCCATATCTGTTTCCCATTAATTTTTCTAATAGTTCCACTAGAAATTGCCAACAGAACAATAACCTTGATCCCATGCATGATGGGAAGCAAGATCCTGTCGAAGTGTGGCCCATTATTTATGCTCTTTGCAGGAGTACATTTTTCTTCCTTACATTTCTACCTTGCTCCGGTATGGTTTCTTGCTGAGTATGACTTCATATTCTGCTTCAGTGCTCATCTACAAAATGGTATTTTCTTAAAATATAACACCTGTTTCCCTCTTCAGTTTGTGTACTGTAAATTAGATCAGAATTTTGTCAGTAACCCTCAATGACCAATGATTCTGGAAAAATATTTAGTTCTAATAATGGATGCTATTTTTGGTGTGTAGCTTGGGGGCTGTTGCTCCATATTTATGGGGTTGTTTTAATTGAATTTAATATAATTTTGAAAAAGAAACAGAGTCTATCTAAAAGTTAATGTATTTCTAATTAAAGTAAATTTCATTTGACTTAAAATTCTTTTGCATTAATTACCAAACTTGGATTTCAGATTATTTATGAGCTGCCAAATTATTTGATAGGGATCCAATGTACTTTCATTTCTTTGTGACAGAGGAATGCCCTGAGCAATTTACAACCTTTGATATGCATTCAGAGTATTTGTTGGCATCAGTAAGCTGAATTTATGTGCATGAACTAGGTCCTGAGTATTGATGTTAGTGTCTTTTGGTCTGCATAATTTTTAACTCTAAGACAAGCTGTGGTAATGTCATTATTAAACCTTTTAACCTGTAGAAGCTATGAAAATTGATTAAACCAATGAAGATTTAAATAATTACTGAAAGCCACACTGACACATTCAATTTTTATGCCTGAACTATTCAACTGTATCTTGTGTGTGCACTGCATAAAACATACAGCACAAGCAAATTTTCTATGTCTATTTTTGTGTCATCTCAATCAAGGAAATTGTAAAGTAGCTATATCTGACACCTTCCTAGCTCTCTCTTTTTTGCGTGTGTTAATGATTCTGGAAGTGCACAAAATATCCATGGGTTCCCTTCAGTAAATGTTCAAAGAGTACACAAATGTATACACTAGCATGCAGTGAATATGCCTCTGGATGTAGAGCACCATACTTGGTTGGTTGACTAAACTCATTAAGTTAAATTTAATTTGGTGGGGTTTATTATTTTTTCTTTTTTAATGCATGATTTATGTTACTTTTATTATTATTTCTGCATTTTCTCTCTCCCCCTCTTTTTGTTTTACATATTGCTTTCATTTGTTTATAGAAGAAAAGAAAGCAGATCCAGAGAATGGGGATACAGGTAGGGTGACTTATTCAAAATATTTTTGTGATTTTGCCCTTAAGTTCTTTGATCTATTATGTTTAAGCAAATGTGTAGCATAGAGTCGGATCACAATTTTGATATATTTGGGGGATTTCAAAATAGACAGTAGGAATTGGAACCTTTCCCAAATGTATTTCCTTTGTTTTTTTAAGAGAGTTTAATTAGGGTGAGATATGGGAAGAAGAAGCCAGAACTTGCTAAAGAAGGCTGTCATACACTTTAAGACTTCTGTTCTGTCCTTTCCTCTCCAGACACACCTCCTTTTTCTTCTCTGTTACAGGTTTCTGATTTCCAAAATTTGTAGTGTTTATTTTTTCCCTTCATCACTATTTTTTTCTCATGCCTGAGTGGCTATACCTCCCAAATTTCATATCCCTTTTGTCCACATGTATCCAAAACTAAATCTGTCCTAATATTATAGGAGAAACTCCACTCTACTTCCATACCCCAATTCCCTTTTACCCTCTGTGCCCCAGAAGCCTCATTGTACATCAAACTCGTCCAAACACATCACCATCAGCAGCATCTATAGGAGCTAGAATGGTTTAATAACTCCCACTGAAGAAGAAAAAGAAAGAAAGAATGAAAGAATAGAGGTCCCAGCTGCTTTCATTTTTATTTTTTTAATACGTAGGTTTGTCTTTGGCTAAGCTGGGGGATAAGGCCAGTTGGTTGTCCCTTTTGTTCTGCTATGGATCACAGGCTATCAACTGAAGGGTCTTACCTAGAGAGTAGCCAGTATTTTACCTGAAGAGCAAATAACAGCCTTCAGCTCCACGCTGAATTGAGAGATTGCTTATCTCCTTGTAAAACTGTGATCCCTGAGCAGCAGAGGTCAGAAAAAGTTAGGTATGAACCAAATCACTGATTATAGCCATTTAACATTTTTAGCATGAAACAAACACTTAGTTTTTAGTTATGAGGAAAGCCTTAATGGTGAAGTAGCTGAATCTTATCTTATTTTCAAGCTAAAACATGAAAATAATGGTTTTTATTTGAAGCTGGAGCAGTGATTCCATTACCTGCCCTGAGTCCTGTTGTAGGAATGGAATTATACAGCCACCACCTAGACCATGGCAGGAATTATGATGATGTCACCTCAGTAGGGCTTGTCCCTAGGTTCCACCTCAATAAAAGAATCCTTCTTCTACTATGCTTAATAGGCAATAGTAGTTACATCTTGAGCTGGGTGCCGCCTGTCACTTGTTACTGGCTTTTATAGTCTCTATGGGTGGCTTGATTTCCTGATGGCACTTCTGCTCATCCAATCCTGCTTGAGGCATCTGGAGTCTTCTCTTCTGATTTGCTCCTACAGCCTCCAGCACCCTTTTTGTCTGTGTCTTGAGACATTTCCCTATCTTTTGTTACAGGATATCCTGTAGCTAAAGTTGTAATTATAATCCTTTGCCTACTGGTTACATTTCCATAGATAAAAACAAAGGTCAAAGTACAATTCATGTGGCCTACGGTTTAATTTACAGTAGTCACTAGAGCTAAGCTCTGGCATAATTTATTCTCTAACTACAGTTCTTGTGGATCTGAAGGCAGGTTATAGGGCTGCTGTGCCCAATACTTGGATGTCGTACTCTGGCATTTCAGGACTGTCTTTGCACTGTAGTTGTGCTGCTTTCCATCAGCACACTCTCTTCCGAAAAGATGGAGAATGGCTAATAATGAATCAGCAGCTGGCTCTCTGTCAGCCAGGAATATCCTTGTGCCCATGAAAACTCAACTGAATCAACCTTCAGGCCATGGCTCTTTAATGTTAGACAGTTATTCAAAATAAGCAAGACTCCAGCATATTGCCTACAGTGCAATTATCCCAGTTATGTTTGGTGAGCAACACCAGGCTTTTTTCTTCCATTCAGTCTGTTTTATTTTTTTGTGTTCCTACTGCTGAAATTTGAGTGTCTCATTGGATATTTCTGTTGGAGGTACAGCTATTAGTTGGAGGTACAGCTGTTTAGAAGCAAAATTCTGGAAGTTAAGGTAGAAACGTACAAATGAACTCACTTTGCCTGGCCAAAATTTGTACTCTGGTACATCATGGCAGTACATCAATATATCAGAAGTAGCTTTAATTTTTGTAGTGTCAGTCTCTGTAGTCCTGAAAATGTTGTGCTGGGCTCTAGCTAAGGATCTGAATAACTCAAGAGCTCAGTCAGCCCTTGAGTTATTCAGACATGTGAAAACTTCTACTCCTACATTTTCACCACTGTTGATACCTAATGGTCGGATTCGGGTTAGTTCTGGTTTTTCTACACATGCTCCATAAACAGCTCCTGATTACAGTGAAGTCCTTAGGATAGGATCGATGTTCAGCCTTGATTACCAAACTCATGTTAAAAACTGAATGCACACAGAGAGTTACTGAACTCTCTAGAAGAATTTTCTGCCTCTGCTAAACGCCCTCACATAGGTTTCAGTAGGCAGAGATTTGCCAGCAGAAGCAGAGATGATGATAGCCCTGCATTTGCGCGGTTTAGTGCAACATGGGCCACGTGAATGGGAAGTGCCTTGACATTCTCTCAGCTTTTCCTACTGCCACCCAGATCATGGCTGCATCTGGCTTAAGTTACAGTGAGATCAGCCAGGAACTCTGCACACTTTCTGCATGGCAGTCCCTTGTACAGTAGAACCCCGGCTGATCTTCTGCATTATGAACTTTCCGTTGCCCTCAGGTTTTCCTCTTTTTTGCATATAACTGAATTCACTCACTTGTTAAAGACAGTTTCAAAAATACAAAGCAAGTTAGATTTTCCTTTAATAAGATTTTATGGGAATAGAACAATATTTTTTCAAAATTTTTCTGTCTTGTTTTTCTCCTGAGACAAAAATAAGCCACAAATTTTGCTTGTTTTACTGCAGAGGACCAAGGTCTTATGTGTTATGCTCCCCCTCTTGAATGGCATATTTCAGAATGCTGGGTTTTAAATATTATAAGCAAGTGGATTTCTGAAAATCTAGCTTTAACTTTGGCAACTGAACATAGATAAGAATGGATATTTTCTCAAGTAATTGTGAAATTTCTAATTTATGATCAAGAAGTGCTATTTCATCACTTCTTATAATTTCCTGAAATTTAGCAGGATGTCTGGTGAAAAAGAACACATGCGATGATTTAATAAGAAAATATAAGAAAAATTGACAATATTTCCTTTTTCAAAAAAATCTCTTTTCTTTACATTATTGAAAAATGCCAAGTAGATTTGCAGAGTGTTATGACAAAATAACAAAAACAACAAAAGATTACTTCTTTCTTTGAGCAGAGATTAGGATATTTTACTTCACAAAAACCTTATATCTTACTTCAGTCATTGATAAAAGAAAATATAATTTGCCAGTGTAAAGTTTTTGTTTTCAAGAGAAAAAAATATATATCTTTAGAGCTTTTAAAACTCCATCCTAAAAAAGTCACTTTATCTTAATCATAAATTGACAAATACTGCTATGGGGCGTATAAGAGTTGAAGGAAACTGTGATAGGAAAAAAAAAGATATATTTTATTTAAGGAATTTTCATGTACTGCTCTCTTTTCCATTTTATTTCTCCCTGTAAAATACCATTTCTTCTTTTTAATTATTTTTCTTTATTTTAATTTCTTTTAGAATTTTTGATGAGGTCTTTTCATTCATGTTGTTGTGGGGAGTAAGGATGGGGAGTTAGAATACAAAAATCAGAAGCCAGAGGGTTTATAGGGAACAGTACAATTTAGTCTTTTTGCATTCCCACTTCCTTTCACCTTCTCTCCTTTCAGATTTCCTATGAAGTGCCCCAACATTTACCTGGAGCTCTCATAGTATTTGCTACTACCTTTATTGTTCTCAAGAAAGACAACACAAAGCTCAGAGGCCCTTCATAGGTCCTGTGCAGAGCCTCACTTTACTATTAGATTGTGACTTGCAACTGAGGCTTAGAGTTTAAATCAGGTTTATTGAAATCTAATATTCCTTTCTCAGTTTCATATATACAGTCCAGACTGTTCAATACATATAATATACAGGAACTTCCATTTATGACTAGTGGAATTCTGAAATTTTAATCCTAAACAACTTTTGTGTTAAAATTATAGAAAATTTAAGGCAATTGCAGTCAAAATGAGTACTTTTTAGCATTCAGTGCATAATGAACTATTCTTGACTTATACCATGTTAAAGTGGAAAAGAATCAAACCTCTGTGTGTGTGTAATCACTACCTATATTTTGTTTGAAAATCTCTTCTGAGGGATTGTCTTTCTCTTATTTTTCTACTTCTCAGTCTTCCACTTTTCTACTTCTCAGTCTTTGGCACTTCCTTATTATTTTACAAAGTAAATCGTGGTGTTACAGTACCAGTTGGTTGAAACCAACTGCTGCCTGAGTCATGCAGCAAGAACCCATCCCTGACTGAAAGTAATCCCGTATTTGATCCAACAATGAATCCTGAAATCATTCTTGCAGTTGTGTCATTAGAGTATAATACAGTGATGCCACTGGGTGGCTCTTTAAGATTCTTTTAGACATCTTTAAATAGTTTTGAGCATACCAAGAATATACTCCAATAGCAAACAGAAGGTCTGCTAGTCTGTGTTTGTCACTTGACTAGTAATTTGTTATGTCACACTATAGTAAATGAAGAACCAGGATCTACACCCAAATAAGCAAGTTATCTTTACATTCCTTTTTATTACATAAGAGACTCAATTTCTCTTAATTATTTTTGAAATAGTAAAATTATATTCTGTGGAAACATTGTATATTTAGTTTTCCACAAAGTTGCTTTAATTTGAATTGTGTAGATAATACAACATTTATTTAGATCTGAATTACTTATCTGATATTTTCCTCCAGTTACAACTTTTTAGTTTTCTGCAAAACTGTACTTCAGAAATTAAAATTATATACACAGAATTTAAGTAAATCAAATTTCATCTCTTTCTGTTAAAACTTCCATAAACATAATTTTAACCTGGGAATTGAGGACTGCTTGTATATTTATTTTCTTTTTTTTTTTTTTAACTTAACAGGTGCAATGGATGTAGAAGAAAGGAATCGCCAAATGAAAATGAGCAAGTACAAACAGGTAGCAGGATCAGATTCCAGGCTGGAACAAGATTATCATTCTAAGGCAAGGGAGTTTTGTTTTGAAAAGCGACAAAATATGCTAAACTGAAATATCCAACATGCTCTTAAGAAAGTAATAGATGAGTGGCAGTTTTTTCTTCAGTAAAAGTTTCTTGTGTGTCTATAATAAAATTTTTGGAAATGTGCAGCAAAACAATACACAGTGTTCTTGATTATTAAAATTTAAGAAGGATAAGTTAAAGCAAATGAAATAGACAGTGTAATTATCCATTGAAAGAAACAATAGTTCCATGATTTAAAAATTCAAAGAGAAGTAAAAAAGATGTTCATTGAGTGACAGATGGGAATAAGAGCTATTGAAACTTTTTCATGGCTTTCATATAGTTGAACAGAGAGTTTTCTTGATCTATTGAAAACTGGAAGATGCAGTGTTACTTAGGTACTTGTTACAATTAGCACTTGGAAAGGTATTTTATACACCAACAAAAGCTTTCACCCCAGCTGTGGCAGTTTTCCAAGAAGCTGAATCTCTATGTAGTAGTATAACCTTAAATATACTGTCCAAAATTTCCTGCTATCTGGAACAGGGTCATGTCATATAGAGTGTGTTAATTAAAATAATCAAGATATTTTCAATTTAAACTTCTATTATGTAAAAATAATTTAGTGTCCTCTAAAAGACTTCATTAATTGAGGTCAGATTGTAAGTGGAAAACACGAGACTTCTGACCTATAAAAGCGGGTTGAGGAAGAGAAGTCTGTTTCAGACTTTTATTTCCAGGATGTAATTCCTTGCTCTCAGTATTGTCAAAGCTGCTGTAAAATGAGACATTTCATATTTGAAGGCAAATAAATTGTCAAATTTATTAAGTATTAACAGTTTTGAAGAAAATGTGACTAATACCTTTGCTATAATTACTTTTTAGACTATACATTTCAGTGGAGGAAAATACAGGAAGAGCTTTAGCGAAGCCCATTTCAAAATGGAAAACTCTGTTAATGAAAATAGAATTGACAAAAAAAAACCCCAAAACTGTGAAAATGGCTTAAAATCCTTTAAAATTCTGTAGATGTGCTGCATGATTATTTGGGTTTTTACATATGTAGTTTTTACTACGCAAGGTATAGGAATGTTTATTAACATGTGGGAGGGACTTGGTATACTGTCATGTTTAGATGGTTTTTTTGACACCTATGGCAAAATTATTTTCATGTGTTTCTATATTGTGGGCTTTGAAAGGTGTTACCTTTTAGAGATGAGCATAATACTGTGAGCAGACCTTATCGTAAGTTTTGTGATTGTATGTACCACAAAAATATGACTTTATGTATTGTATGTATAACCAGATTTTAATTTAATCTGCTGATTTTCCTGCTCCCTCTATGCTTGGCTGAAATTTGAGTCAGAAGTAGGACTGGTGTGGAGTAAATGGGTTCTCATGTGAAGAAGCTGGATAGAATATAACTACCTAAGAAAGTATTTACTATCTTTGTTTTTCCATTTCACCAACACCATATTATTGGGCCTCACTCTACATATTTTATAATTTTTATTAAAATTTTAACTTCAGTATTATTGGAATGTATTAAAGAGGAAAATTATAAATGGAATTATTTTATGAATATGGTGATTTATTTATTGCACACATCAAACAAAATGTGTCCAGAAATAAACAGTTAATTTACTCTTCTGCCAAAGTGTAGTTTCAGTACTTGAAAATGAGTCATTTATTCTGTCAATGAACTTGCGGAACTAGACACTGAGTATTCGCATATATGTATTAATTCCAAATGCATTCTTAAAATTGTGTAGTTTTTAAGTCATATGAGAACCATAACTCTCTTAAGCATATGAGAGTTCTATCTTCACTTTTTTACTACCACTGCTTCAATGCCCCTTAATTAAGTTCTTATATTATCTAGAGACAGAAAAATTAGTAAGTACAATTTATCTATCTGGCTTCTACAAAAATTCTTCTGGAACCATGAACTGAAACACATATGTCAAATGCTGACTGAAATCTCATGTTCTGTGCAGTATACAGTGACTTTGATTTTTTAAACCTGTCAACTGCCACAAGCAGGCAGTGAAGAAATGCCACACCTGAGAAAAATGTCATTAATTAGACATTAAGCCACATTCAGGAGAGGTAGCACATGGAATTTTCTTTTACCTTTCTGTGCTATAATTTTTTTCTTTAAATGGAAATTAACAGCAACCATATGTCCCTCATGATTACTTTGACTTAAGAAAAAAATATCCTTCATTGCTGAAAAAGCAAAGGCTATAAAAGCAGAAGTTGTATTAAATATTAAAATATTAAAATAGGCATCATGTATTATACCTCTCTAGCTTTGTTCTGCCTCTGGAAGTCAATAGTAGAGGCTTTAGAGGAAGTTACATACCCTTCTGTAGTGCATAGTCATACATTAAGAAGCTTGTGGGAAAAGTTTACTGCCAGACCTCAGTATTCTTAGAAGCTGCTGAAATTGGAAATTGATTTTCCCTCATATTTTTTTCATTATGATTCATAAAATTGCAGGTTGTATTTTTATTATTCTTATACATGACTTGTTATTTTTGGAACAATAATTATTCTGCTTTCATAATATTTTGTATACATTAATTTGTCAGGTAATACAGTGCGTAAAAGAGTTATTTCCTTAAATAATATCTTTCAGAAGCTGCTGAAGTGTGGTTTCAGAGAAGACATAGGGAAAGCAGGAAATATATTTATTTTTATAAAATGCTTACAACTAAGCAGACATGAGGGAAAAACATTTTGGGCACTAAGGATTAGGTAACGGAACAACTATTTATTTCTGCTTATTCAGTACCAGGAGACTTGTACTAAATAAGATATACACTAAAGTCTAAATTGTGGTACTGGTAGAAGCTGACACACAGGAAATTCTGGAAATACAGAAAAAAATCATAGTAGCATAAGGGTATTCCACCAGAGACAAAATTAGCCATTTAGCATACTATGCCTCTGCAACACCAGCCTAATTTGTGTAATTTTCCTCAAGGATCTTCAATGACTGGTTTATTGTTTTGCATAAAAACTTAGCTTCCCAATTCCAAAGTGTTTAATCAAGATGCACTGTGAAGAGGAAAGGGCCGGGATGGGAGCTGATGAGCCCCATGCTAGATTCACATTGTTCACATTTAGTTGAACTGACTTTTGATGTCAGTTCTCAAACTACCTGGTCAAACCTCTTTGAGCCTCTCTCTGCCTTGCTTCTTGCTTGGTAATCCTGCCATTGCCTCTTCTGGCAAACAAGCTGATAGCGCTACATTTGGTGAGAATTCCTTTCCCTGGCCATTCTCACTGCTGCTCAGATTCAGGAAACCTTGCTGACAAATGAAGGATGAAGGGTGTGAGAAATCATGCCATTCCTCTCTCCTTGCCCCATGACTAGAACATGCCCAGTGGATCAGCTGAGGAGAGTTGAAAAGCTTTGCTGCTACTGAGAAAAATGAGAGAAGATAATTCTTGTACGTGGAGTCCTAGAAGTGTTTGCAATCAGTGTGAGGTTTGCAGTCAAGTGTAGAATCAAAAGAGAGTTCCATCAACTCAGGCTATATTAGCTGCTTCAAAAAGTCTGAGTCACTACAAGCATAAAATGTCAAACAAAAGAATGTGTGTAGGAGTTAGAATAGTGAGAAAACATGGCTTTCTTTAGGAACAAAGGTAAAACAGAGACTGGCAACTAGCTGACACACATTTAAACTTCAAAGTGTCTTGAGACTCATTTTATTTGTTTTATTAGGAGAAAATAATGACCTACAAAAAGGCAGAGAAATCCAGTTACTTAATATAGCAATTAGTAATAGTAATGTAGTAATTAGGAACATAGTTTGTTAGAGCAACAAGGAATAAAGTAGGGGTAAAAGAGGTAAAAGACCAAATAAAACCTGACATTTTTGCTGAACAAGCTTATTTAGACTTTTAAAGAGTACATCAAATACTTAATTATACAGAACATCAAAGAGGATTTCCCAACTCCACCTCTAATGATTCATATTGATGATAAGACTGAAACTTTCTGCATCATCAGATGCATGTAAAGCTGCAGTTCCCAATAGTCTAAAACCACAATACAAGTTTAATATAGAAGTAATTCTCTGTGTTTGGTGTACGAGACTAGTCCTATTAGGCATACTAACAGACTACTTTGTGATCTTCTAAACTGATAACAAGACCAAGACAAATTAAACTGTGGAAAAGAAGAGTCAAGCATCTGCTCAGTTCATTTGAGTAGTGTAGATGCAGCTGAAATGCTCTTGGAGCTTGCAGGCGCTGAAGCTGCAGTTCTTCTAACTGAGACACTTTGATTCAGCAATTAATCAAGTAACACCTTGTGGGTTACCTGTGTGAGAGAATGTGCAAAAGGTAAGAGCTGTAGCATTGGAGGTGGAAGAGGCTGAGTTTGAATACTTCAGAAGCAGATCTCAATTCTCAGTCTTGTTGCAATATGCAAAAGTGTCCAAGAGTTTCCTTTTTCCTCTGAAACCTGCAGTAAATAGTTGTGTCATTGTTACAGCTGCATATGGTATCCTCTGATTGGAGCTGCTGATTGAAACCTTTGATTTGGTGGTGTTTTGGGAATGCTCTTGTCTCCTCCTTAAAGATCAAAGCAGAGCAGCAAAGATTGCTAGCAGAAGCATTGTCACTTTTCTTCTTGAAACCCTTCTGGAGTGGAACAAACATCCAAGCTAAAGAGATGTTGAGATCACTGATAATTTACTGCACATAAGCTGTATTTGATTTGTGTTGCGTTTATATTAGCAATTGGTTTAGAGTTTGGGAGTTCTGAGAAGATCGTGATATGCCCAGTAATAATTTGTTATTTTATAATAATTATGAATATACGTCTTTGATCCTATAATTGTTTCTTACAACTTCTGTTGATAAGGATGTAATTAGAAATATTCAAAATATTGAGTACAAAATGGAGGCTATGTTAGATATCCATATTCCCTTAAAACAGTGCATAAATTGTTTTGTATACATTTCTATTTAATACCAGTTAAATTTTAAAATTTTAAATATTTGGATAAAACTTGGAAAGAAAAAATAATTAGAATGGGCCTTTGCTGAAGAATAATTAGAAGGCAAAAACTAACAAATATTCAATATGACAAATTTCTACAGAATTCCTGTTCAACCAAGGACCTAACCAGCAGAATTTGACAGATTTACAAGCGGGATTACAAGTGTAGTTTTATGGGTTCCCTTCATCTTCCCCTTGCCCACTTCCACCCTAATAAGCTTTTTTGCTTCAGGAAAGAAACCAAATACCAATTAGACTAACAAAGAATTTCCCAGGTGAGGAAACTTTTTAGTTATGACTGTTTCTTGTCTTTTGTGCTTTCCTATGGAGTAATCAGTATTTGTACTTTTGGGCCAGAAACTTGATGGCTCAACCAGCTGTCTGGTCTGGAATGACAGGTTGTGTCACTCCCAACAGCCTTTGAGTGCTCAGATTGCCCAATCATGTGTGATATGTAAGAAATTTTAATTCTCAATGCAGAGAGTCTCTCTGGCCCATAGTGCTGATAGCATTTATATTTTCAATCAAGTATTTTATTGTCTTTATAATATAAAAAATTTGTGGAATTAATTGCTGAAGTTAAAGTTCTGGTTCCTATAAGTACAGGATTTAAAGTTCAATTATGAGACTTAAAAATGTAGCTAAATGAAAAAAAATCAGAATTCTAGAAGTGTGCTCTATACACAGGGTAATGTAGAAAGTATATTTTCTTTAATTTCTATTTTTATCAGACTGTATTTTGCTAATGTGTTAAAAGTCATTTAGTGACTTTGAATATAGGTGAGGATTGTTGTGATTTCTAATACTTCCTTCTTTAGTCAAAGATGTGCAAATTCTCAGAAAATATTTCTGTTGCTGTCATTTTTCTTTCTTGTTTAACTCGAGCTCTCTTTAATTTATCTTGGCTTTCATAATCTTCTGATTTATTTATTCTAATCTTCAGTCTCCATGTCTCTATTAGAAATTTAGTGTATTTTAAATGTAATAGTGTGGTTAACAAAAATACTGCAATTAACAAAAATACTGCATTCACATATGATATTTGTGGCTGAAATATAAACATCTCAAAGACTGATACTAGCTGTCTTTATCTGTCAACAGGTACTTTCTGTTGTCACCCATTTTCTTAGTTTTTGTGTAAGCTTCTATTGCTAATCATATCTTTAGAAAGCAGAGGTTAAATACATTATAGAATGTTCGTAAAGTACCTTATAATTTTACGACAAACCTCAAAGAGAAAAAATGACTCCCAAAAGTAAAAAAAATAAAACCTTCAGTGTATTTTGGCTCTGAATTTTCATTAGTTATTGGAGTCTATTGGAAAAAGGGCTTTTCAATAGCAGAAAATTATCTTTTTCCATTAAAAAGAAAACACAAAAAACCCTAAGTGCAACACCAGTCTTGTGTTCTACTGTTACAGCAATGAGTTAAATATTCTTTTTAAAAAAACAAGTATTTTTAAGAAAAAATTGCCTTATCAAATGCACATATATCAAATATACAGCAAAACATATATAAAAAGATTTCTACCAATGCCAGATTCAACTGAGTATTATAACCATTCCATTAACAATTACATTTTAAAATCATCTCAATGATATTTTGATCAACTTCCGGCCAGAACAATCATTGTAATTTATCTTAAATCCTTTTATCCTTTTTATAATAAAAGATACTTTCAGAACTTCTTTGTATAGACAAATGAATTGCTAAACTGTTGGTCTTTTGGTTCAGAGTGGCTGTCTTTTCATATTAAACTCAATATTTCCATTTACAGTTTTTATCTGCATTTAAACTGTAAAATTCCAGGATGCTACTGAAACAATTAGTGAGTTACAAATACTGTGGCTATGCTTGAATTAATTATCTAAGTTGTTCTGAAACTGATGTTATGCTGATAATAAATGAGACAATCTACAGAAAATAAGAAAAAAATTAACTGGGAAATATGTACTAAATATTTGGATGCCAAAGTGTGACATTCAAAAATAGAGAATATATAAAGTTAATTGTATTGCTGCAACAGTCAGGGAGCTCTAAGAAATGAGAATAGTAATCTGTGATAACATATATCACACCAAACTGCAGTTTGTGCTAGTTAATTCTGTGACAGGCAGAATAAATGCAAAAAGAATATTATTCACATTTGAAATACAGGAAGGTAGAGCAATAGCTCCATGATGGAAACATGGTTTTTTAGATCGATTTGCTAGGCTATTGACCTTAAAACATCAAAGAAAACATGACACACAGAAAGACAGACCTGAAGTCTCAGTACAGGGTCTGTATGGATCCTGCTTAAATGTGTAGGATTCTAAATGAATCATAGAATCATAGAACCATAGAATGGTTTGGGTTGGAAGGGACCTTAAAGATCATCTACTTCCAACCCCCTTGCCTTGGCGTCCACTAGGTCAGGTTGCTCCAAGCCCCATCAAGCCTGTCTTTGAACACTTCCAAGGATGGGGCATCCACAGTTTCCCTGGGCAACCTGTTCCAGTGCTTCACCACTCTCACAGTAAATAATTTCATCCTTATATCCAAGTCTACAGTCTCCCAGGGAAAAGCCATTACTCCTTGTCCTATCACTAAATACCCTTGTAAAAAAATCCCTCTCCAGCTTTCTTGTAGGCATGCTTTAGGTACTGAGGGCTGCTATAAGGTCTCCCTGGAGCCTCCTTTTCTCCAGGCTGAAGAAGCAGAACCTTTGTCTGTCTGCTTCACCGGGGATGGTTCAGAAGGCACCAAGCACTACCAGGCTTAGAGACAGGAGAGCTGGCTGGCCCCTCACCTCACACACCCTGCCCTGCACCAGCTTGAGGAGGTGCTCCTGGGATGGCCACCGAAGTTGCTCCCCATGGTTCAGCTGGGCTTACCTTAGGTGAAGGATTTGCCCACAGTTTACTGTTGTTATTTGTAATTCTGACTATAATGATGAGGCTGATAAAGTGGTTTTAGCAGTGTGGATGTTTTCTTCACCTCTGGGAGTGCTTCTCTTTATTCAATGGGTTGATTTTTTTTGATAGCAACCCCAAAATTATCAGTGCAAGTTTTGCCAGTTTATCAACCTTTTTCCCTACAATCGGTTTGTGGTTTTGAAGAATTTTTGCCAGCTGTCAGGAAATAAAGTGTGTCTATTAGATTTTCTTGAGGCATTGTGGGTGGGGTTTTGATATTTTTTTTTAAAGTAATTAAACTCCCTTACGGTTAATTTTTGTGAATATAATAGTGACTTTAAGCATCTGTTCTGCAAATATTTCATGTGAAGAATTTGGAGAGAGGTAGCACACCACCATTGTTCTGAAAAAGATGGTTGTGCACAGTGGAGCTAATCAAAGCAGGTTCAGTTACCTCAGCGTCTCAGCACAGGGAGGTTTTTTGTAAAGCCTTAATGTCTTCAGCAACACTTCTAGAGAGAATGTAACAAAAACAAGAAATTACCCCTGTGTCCTTTCTGACCTGTGCTATTTCTGTCATTTCTGGGAAGTAGACTCTTTGCTTAGAAGAACTAATATTGTTTAGTCTTGGGTAATGGAATTTTTTCTTTAGTAATGTATCAGAAGCAATACTATCCTCCATCTGCAGAGAGAAATCATTGTTTTACCAGAGATTTCACTGACTGTCTAGAATCAGTGAATAATAACAGAAAATAACAAGAAAAAAAAAGCAGTTATGAAAATTTAATCCTTGTTTCTGAAGAGAGTAATGATGTATCCAAAACATGTTCATTTTTGTTATGCAAAGAGTAATTACAGCAAACTTATTCCATATTATTTCTAGAGTAGAAAATGTAATTTTAATGAAATTTTAAGCAATTTGAATAAACAAAATATCTTTTTTATTTTTTTTAATTTCACTAAAAGGGCATCTTGTCCTAAATATTTGCCTTGAAAAAAAATGATATACACACACAACTCTCTATCTCTCTCTATATATATTTCATCTAATGACTTCAACTATCATGATGAAAAGAAGGTTGTAAATTGTGTTTCTTCCAGTCAGATTATGTTGAGAGAAAAAATAAATCTATCATATGGGCAAACATACAATTTTATCCTGAAGTTCAGCTTGTTTTATCACAGTAGAATTTATCTGATATATCCTTTTTCTTCAAACTATATAAAATCTCTAAAGGATGTTATATTTGTTGCATCATATAGAGCATCTTAGATATGTTAATTTCAGAGAACTAGGATGCATCATTCTGTTTCTGTTCTCGCTAAAGTGACATGTGCAGTCACATAAAAAACAATTCTAGTGATTTGAATACTTCTGCAGTTTAATCTGAAACAAGTAGCTAGTTAGTAATATCTACACTTTACTCAGAATATGATTTTCTGAAAACAAAATTCAAAGCACTATCACATAGTGTTCTGTATCTAAGAGGCAAAAATGTAAATTCAATTCTAGTTAACAGGCTGACTCTCGGTTTCAAGAATTGTAAAAAAACAACAAACTATATTTCCTTTCCCTCATCTCACCTAGTTTTTAGTCACATTAGTTTGCGAAATGCTATGCTAATGCTATGCTAAGGAAACATCTGTAAATACAAATAACTTTAAGGACAGCTGTTTTTCTAAGAATTCGTAGACATTAAAGATCTTAAAAAATGTTTACAGAAGTTTTTGATCCCAGAATAATTCCAATATGTCTTGCAAAATGACCTAAATTTCTTATATAGTTTCAACTGAATTTTTTAGTTTGTTTCTTTTCCACAAATGTTACATATTACTATCCTACTGTTAAAGTGGTTTACATGGTGAAGATGAAGTTGTAAGTAATGTTAATAGGTGTTGCATATTTTCTGTAGAATTGAATTCAAATTACCCTTACAAGTAAGCAAAGAGGTAAATCATTATAGTATTTATAATGAGATATGAGAGACATAAGTAATACATGTTTTCTAATTACTCCCTCTTTGAGAACCAAAGCTCAATGACTGAAGAGAAAAACAGACAGTTCTGTTTTTCTGATCTGTAGAAGCAGTTTGCATGCTCAGGATCTCCCTGCAGTCTTTTTTTCTGCTAGTTGCAATATAATGAGGGTAAAGTTGCTGAGGAAATACATTTTAGAGAAAATAATGTCTTCTAAGCAGTTTAAGTTGTCTGTGGAGGGATGAGGCAATGGTGGCATCTATATCTTGCAGATTTGTTTCTCCTTTAGCTAGACATGAATTAGCAGACAATTTGCAGAAAAGTTATCAGCTGAGCTCATATATTTCTTATTGTACAGGGATTTTCCAAGATATATCCTAATAATCAGTGAAAACAAGAGATTAAGAAAAAAGGTTATGTGATGTTCCCTCAAATCATGCTTGATTTTGGAGGATATCTTTTGATATCTGTGGATTTAAGGACTTAAAAAGTGGAATCATAAATATATAAAGATATATTTATATACTGTTCTTGAGCAATTGTGTCCTTAGGCACTTCTGCTTACAGAACTAACCAGATGGCCATGTATCAATCCAGCTGTTCTCTTCAGCATGAATTCCTTTGAAGGTGCTGTGTACCAGGACAAATTTGGTGAAAGGCATATTTAAATGTTACATAGCAAAAGTAGGATTAAGGGGAAAGTTCATATCTCTGTTCTCAAGCCATCGGGTATGCTGAAATACTTAACAGGCTTTTGGGGTAAAGTAAAACATAAAGAAACAGAAACTCTGTGGTAAGAATAGATGGTTGCTTACTATAGGGGTTTTTTTCATTTGTTTTTGTTTTCATGAGACCCAAGGACTAAAAACAAATTATGGAAGTGCAATTTTAAATCCAGGCTGATGCATAAAAATATGCATAAAATGCATATTGTTTTATTTCCTATCTTGTATTTGGAAAGTAACATCTCAAAGAAACCCAAACTGGTTAGAATAATCAGAGACACAAGAGGATTTTTTAAAACAGAAATCCTGCCTTGTTACTCTCTTTGAAAAATAAGCTGTTGACTGGATGGCAGGACTGTATGAAGTGCAAGAGATTTTGAGAGCAGGGGTAACAGAAATGGCATGTGAACCACTTAAAGAACATAAATACACAAAGCATGCTTTGATTCGGTTAATCCAATGTAAGTAGGGTGTAATAGAGTTACAAGACTAAAAAGAAGCAGAAAAAAAAGACTTATCACTGAAATTGAACCCACTGAATAAGTGAGTTAACTGTAGGCTCACCAATTTGTCCAACAAACATGAGGAAGTTCACCAGGAAATAAAGCACTAGAGATACCATTAAATACAATTGCACAGTAAATTGTGAAGCCCTGGACACCAGTGTTTTTATAACCATCCTGACTTGAACAGATCATACTTTTGACATGAACGGTGTCCATGATGATGCATTTTCAGGAGAGTTGACAGAGTGTTCTGGATTACTAAAGGATTGCTGATCTCTATTTTAAATACATTTTCTTCCTTCTGTATAAGACAACCAAGAAGTTAATGTGTAGCCATCAAAAAGATGCTGGGGAGTTTGTGAGGTACATGTAAGTTTATTACCTGCCATCACATAGCCAGACTGTGGATCCATTTCACTAAAGTGAAACTTGGTGACTGACTTTGCCCTGTTTTAAGCAGCAGTTAAAATTCAGGAGGAGATCAGCAGTATGAAAAGGAACTTGGATGGCAAATGTTTCGAAAAAACCTTAGAAAGAGCTTTATTTTATTTCCCATTTTGTCTGCTTTCCTAAATTACTTTAACATCAGAAAAAGGGGACTTTTTGTTGGATATCCTTCTACCCTTAATTCTCATTAAAGGGTTTATCTTTTGAAGATCTTCTTTATTTGCCTTCCTATTATGTAGACTCATATTTCTTCATGATCTTTGCCTTTTTCAAACACTTTTGTGAATATTTTGGTTATAGGAAAGCATTCTGTCATTCACCTATAACTTGTTAAGGCACGTTGGAATCATCAGACCTTGTAGGAAGGTGAAGTCCATCCACAGGACACATAAGATTTTCTATTAGTTCCAGTTTATATAGTCAATTATAGCTGTTTTGCCCTAGCCGTATGCTATCCTGGACCCTGCTTTTGCCTGTCAGAATCAACTAGAACCATGGAAAAGATTGTCTTACTTTACTATTTGAGTTGTGAAAACGCTTCTTAAAAATCTCAGTTACCTACCTTGATAAATAATAGAAAGTAGTTATCTTCACTTTTAGAGATGTCTCGTTATGCAGTACATGAGGCATACCACCAAAGGACTCAGTGGGCAGCCTCTTGGTACTATGAAATGTCATGTCCCGGTGTCCTGTTTGAATTATTTGATGATTTGATGTAGAAGCTCCTTCTGTAAGTAGTGACTTTAAGGTAGCTTTTGATGAGAAATTATGAGACACCTGCTTGGTCACTATTAGCTGTATATTTTCACTCAATATTTAACACATCTTGGTTTGCTCTCCAAGAATTTTTGAGGTGATGCTTATAACTATTCCCCTGTTGCTTTACTTATCTTTTAGTTCATCTTAAGAGTTTTTCACCCACTGTGTTTTTAATAGAAGAGATGGGATTTTAAACAATGTCAATGTGATTTTGAACAGTCTTTAGAATAATGTGATAACTCTATATATTGCAGCAGAAAGTTTGCCGTGCTCTCTCCTTTCAAAATTTTTAAAATTTGGTCCTGAGGTAAAGTTTAAATAATAATACTTAGTTCCCTTGACTGAAAGAAGCTATCTTTGTGAATTAATTCTGCATTAATAACAGCTTAGTTTCAGTGCAGATACTAGTGCAGTTGAAATTAGAAGTTGCCTTATCTTCCAAAAGTCATATTGTATAAAAAAGTACATCAGAATAAAAGGCTATCTGGTGACATATGACAGTTTAGAAACCGACTGCAGGAACATATTTTTTTTTGTAGGAAGACAAACTTTTTGACATGCTAATTCTCAATTTGGGTCACTAAATGACCTAAATGCCTAAGAGCTGCCTTACTGCTTCCTACTTTACCAAATATTTACAGGTTCTGTAAGTTCTCTTGATGTAATGTCAGAATATTTTCTAGTGCTGTCCTATATTTATTTATTATATGCACAGTGGGAGTCCTTAAAAAAACTCACCATATGCCAACATATGTGAAGCGCATGATTTTTTGTCTTTTGATTTGGCTTGCCTCCAGACTACTTCCATCTAGATTTCCAGTTGTCATGATACATAGACATGATACATTGGTGGCTTCTGCATTACTGCTGCACTTGAAGTTTCTTCTTCAGCTCCTGGATCACCCTGACCCAGGGGATGACAGAGTAATTTGGGTTGGAGAGCACCTCAGGAACTGTACTGTGCAAGCCCTAGCAGGGGTCCAAAGCAAGGTCAGCTGTGAGATCAGTACAAGTTGCTCAGAGCTTTACCCAGTAAGGTCCTGAAAACATTCAAGGAAATAGCACAACTTCTCTGGGCAACTCGATCCATTGCTTCACTGTACCTACTGTAAAAATGTGTCTACTTACACTGGTCAGAGCTGCTTGTGAATGGCTCTGTCTTTTTTACATCCTCCCCTGTATGATCTGATAAACTACTGTTAGGTACTCCATAGCCATCACTTCTTCAGGCAGAACAAGCCCATCTCTCTCATCCATCTTAGTGGCCATCCAATAAACTCAGTCTAGTTTACTGATGTAATTGTTGTACTTTAGGTCTCAAAACTGGTTTACAATATTCTAAATGTGAGCTAATGACTGCTGTGTAATCACTCTTGATCTACTCATTATATTCAAGTCAGTACAACCAAGGCTGCCCCTCTTTGCTGTCAAGGCCCACTGCTGACTCACTTTATCTAGTTCACTGTTCAGTTTTCCTTCACTAATTTAGCAGTAGGATGCTGTTTGCAACATGGCTTAATTCCGTAGTGAAATCAAGTTTTAGAAACTCCTTTGTAAGACTGCATATGTGAGCACTGGTTAATGGATAAAATAGATGGCACATAGCCACAAAGATGTGAGAACTTTTGAAGTAGGCTTTTTTCACATGTTCAGTAGAAATGTGGATATTCCTTTTTGCTGACACGTCAATTGGTGGCCTAACTTTATTGTAAATTAGGATGGTTTAGAAGGTGAGTTTTGCAAAACAGTCAGTTCTTTTTATCCAAGGTAGAAGTGAATTGGAATGTTCTGAATAATGAGGAAAAAAATTATGTATGATAAGGAATGGGAGTGAGGGATGGATGTATAGAGAGTCACTGTACTAGTGCTAGATTTACTGGTCCAGGCACTGTACTGCTCTTAAGTAAAAACTTCATGTGTAGCTCTCTCTTTTATCGTAATGCAAGACAAGAATGCCAAGAGTGCGACAGAACAAGGCTCAGGAGATCAAAGGGTGTTTAACACAAAGCAAGAACTGGCTGAGAGTTGGAACAGTTCTGGAGAACAGAGTTGCAGCATTGCCAATGGGACTCAGCAGAAGCAAAATGTGGGGTTAAAGAAGCAAGATCCAAGATTTAGAAATAAAAAGATGGAAGATGGGATAGGATACAGGACTACAAAGTAGAAGCCAGAATCAGAAGTTAAGAATGAGTCTGAGGTAGAACTGGCTGCAACTCCATATTGAATAGCTCAGGGCAACTGTGGAGCTCATTATATGCCTAATACAAGAGCATTTCAAGATTTAATCTGCTCAGGGACAGTCTTTATATCTCCCAGGGGACACCTGTATGCTGTGTGATAGCTGAAGCAGGGCTGGCAGAGGCAGACCTGGCTAGCTGTATCTCAAGTGTCTTGATGGATCTTGACAAGAGTGACAAATGTAAGCACAGATTATTGAGTTAGCTAAGTATGAATTACATTCAATTACATTCATCATAGCCTTCATTTTGGGTTTGTATGTATGCAAGCTGCAGATGAACATGTATTCTCTCTATGTATTCATTTGTATACGGTATTCTGTAAAAATGTCTCTGAATGTTTTGCTCTATGTAAATGTAATGTTATTGTTGTAATTATTACTAAGCATTTGGTTTTATTTTTAATGGCAGACTTCATTAGGCAGCCATTAACAAAGGTTTTAGAAAGAATCAAACAATCAAATAACATTCATTGAAATGATGTGTGGTAACTAAAATTTCCAATGCCTTTAGAGGCTGTGAACTTGCACCAAAAGCTACATTTGAAATTATAGAACATTTCATACAATTGCTGTGCTCTGGCTGCTCGAGAGCTTTTGTCAGTGAAAGAAATATTGAAATAGTCCAGAATGCTTTTTTTTAATATTCTGGTAGCAGCACAATGGACAATTGTCTGAAACATCTTCCCAACATTTTGATCAGTAAAAACATTGACCAGATTTGCATGTCCCTATGTAAATGCTAGCATATAAAAACTGATGAGTAGACTATTAAAAAAAAAAAAAAAGAATAAGATAGAAAGATGGTTAGAAATCACTGACACTGACAATTTATTTCAATTGCCTGGAGAACTGCATGACTGCAAGATGGAAGGCTGGTAACAATAGATTAAAGCGACATGAAACACTTTAAAACTCCCTTTGAAGTTCCAAAACAGTTTCTTTGTAGAAATAAGAGCATCAGTATCAGAGGAGTTGTTGCTCTATGTGGCTTTTCAGCCATATAGACATATTGATAGTTCACCAAGAGGTAAAAATGTTTGCAGAGGTTGTTGTATAAGGAAGCAGAGCAGGTATTTGCTTTTCAGCTTTAATAAGCACAAATTTATAACTTCAGGACAGTAATCTCTTGCAGTTAAAAGACATAGGCATTAATACCTAACTATCCTTTTGTTAAGGTCTCCAGCTGATTATTTTACTAATGCAGAGGGAAATGACCTTGGAAACTTTAGAACTTGTTTGATAGAATGCATAATAATGCAATTTTTCTCATTCTTCAACACGGCAAAACAGGACAAAATCATCTTACTATAAAAAATACAAAAGCATCTTTTAATCAACCCCTCTGCTTGCAGAAGACTTCCTATTGTTGAAACAGCTTGAAGACTATGAGTATTGTTACTGCTTTATGGGTCATAAAGTCCAGAATGTTGCCTCTATTGTATTGATTGGTTTGGAAATGAAAATTTAACCTTATTCCAGCAAAAGAGGCATATATTTTCAGCATGAGGAAAGTCAGAAGATAATTTTCCTACTTCTGTGTCTGGTATTTAAAAAAACAAAAAAGAATGTGAAAGAAACTTTATAATTAACCTGCACAGTGGGCAGGTACATGTCAACACATCCTGGACCTCCTGATTGTCCACACCAGGGGAGCTGTGGAGCTCCCTTATTGTCCTTTTACCCACGTTTTCTCCTGAGGGACATGGGAGCACACAGGACAGCTGCTGGAGCTGATGATCCAAATCTGTGGCCATGCTGCAGCCTGAATCCAGCCATGCCGGCTGCAGTTCCCTGGCATGTGCATTCAGATGGCACAAACACTACATCACAGAATGTAGGGATGGCAGTGGAGAGGAATGGGAAATGGTATCAGTGTTTCAGACATAATGGGTGGATGACACTTGGTTAAAAATTATGTTTTCAGTCCAATAGTTGATCTTGTCATATAGTTGGTGACATTTAGGAAAAAAAAAAAAAAAAAGGAAATTTGGAGAAAGAAAGCAAGGAAGTATGTGACATATATGACGATGTGATGCCTTGGGGCAACTTTAGCCACCCAAATACTGAAAAAGCAATAGCATAAAACTGAATAAATTGTTACATTTTACAGTCAGAGTATATGACATGAAAGAACTGAATACTTTTTAAAGATCAATATTTGCACAATGGAAATGCCATTTTACTTTTGAGGCAGACAGCAAAGGAGCACTTCAGAAACGGCCATGTATAGAATTGCAATTTAAGAAACAAATGCAAAACTGAAATGCCGGCTTGGCTTCTGTCAGTAAGGTCCTTCAGTATGGTTCCTTTAGTCTTCTGTGCTGCAGTTACTGAAACACTAATATGCAATACACTACTGTAATCCATTTCCTAAACAAAATTAAGTCAGATATAAGGTCAAAAGTAGACCTTATCAGCAGAATAAAGAGCAATTTGGAGCAGAGTTAATGAATGAATATGAGATATCTGAGCTTCGTCCATCAAGAAAGACAATTTAATTTCACTTTACTAGATGGTATTGTGGTAGGCAGCTAGCAGATGCCAAGACTGTAACTCAGACAATGGATAAATAAAACCTTAAGAAAATATTGTATATTCAGATATTCAGATTTAATGAAAGGATCAATTTTATTTCCCAATTTTCAACCTAAAACATCCTGAAGCTGTAATGGTCAAATAATATTTCTGTGCCATCTGACCCAATTAAAAACAATTGATGGGAAGTACCCCTACATACAACTGAGAAAAAAGAGACAAGGTAATGATTTGATGATCTTTTTTCACATTATATTTCTGAAATTATTTACCTTTAAGTTGTTTTTCTTGCCAAAGCAATTCTCAATCTTCACTATATATTACTAGATTATTACTATTACCTTGGCTTTACAAAAACAAACAAAAAAAAAACCCCAACCAAACCATGATAAGTTTGTTTTGTTTATGGAAAAGTCTGATTTGTTATATACAGCACATTGCTATAAAAAGTGTATTTTAAGAGCTGACGTTCTCCAAGTATGGAAACAGAGAAAATAAAAAACATAGGTTTTTGAAACTTTATGTACTGCAGAATGACTGTTTAGAATAACTTCTTGCAATGCTAATACAGTTTACCACTTCATGTTGCTTGTGTGTTATTTAATTCAGAAGGGCTCATTTCCATGGACTGCTGGGCAAGCTCAGTGTGGGATCTGCAGGCTGAGGTCTGTTATTCTGTGAATCATCACAAGTAATTATCTATCCCCTACTTGCAACAGTTCCATCAATGATTTATGTCTGACACTGTGGCCCATCTTACTTCCCCAACGGGGAGCCACGCTAGGCCTGCCGTGCTGGGGATGTGCCTGGCCTGGGGTCAGTAACCACTGTCAGTACAGCAGATGTTTGTACAGGCATTTACATCTTGGCTGTACATTAGCTTGGTGGGAGCCAGTGGCAGTGTATCCTTGTCAGCAAAGGGCTTGGGATGGCAATTACATCTGCCTGGGAGCCTCAGCCAGTGCTGGAGGACTGAGGGCAGCTCTGCATTGCATTTCCGTAGTGTGTGGTGGTAGCCCGGCACACCAGGCTGTACTTCCCAGTCGTGGTAGCTTTAGGCTAAATAAACACAAACTGCACTCACAACTTTGTCTTCAGTGCAAAATGATCTCAGGGAGGGTTAGGTGGGGGAACGGAATAGCTACAATTCAGTATATACATATTTGAGTTGGCATAATTATTTTTTTCTTCTCTGAAGGGCTAAGTAGCTCTTTTAAAAGGACTTGCTGAAAAAGAACACTGCTTTTATTCTGGTATAATGTTCAACTATCTCTGATGATCAGGATAGCTGTGTAATCATTGCTTTTATGTTCCCAAATGAATATATCAGTTATAATATGTACTGTATTCTTTATCAAGCAAATGACATCAATAAAATCAGTCAGTAAATATTAAAAGTTTTGAACGTTAAAATCACAAAGATACTCTGTGAGTTTATGGGTGACTAAGTGCACTTTCACACATAAAGGTTGGGGAGCATTTGAGTGTTTGTTGATGAACACAAATACCATAAAGTAGCACAGATCAGGAAGCCAGCTGCAGAATGTACAACTGCTTTCGCAAGTGTGGAGTTCAGGCTGTGCTTGGTCACTTTCTGCAGCAGGGGTACAGTCTAACCTGCATGACCATTTTTTCTTGGTTTTATTTAATTTCACTGTCTTGAAATGAGCAAAATAGTTTACTAAGTGTAAAAATAATTTATGATGAATAGGCACTGAAATGTTATTATGAAATGCAATTTTGATACTGCAGAATCTTTCAGAATATTTCCCAGTTTAACATTCCTTGTAAGAGAACAGAAACAAATTATCTGTGTACTTCATGGAAGACAGTTCTAAAACTATAAAAAAGAGCTGAATTTCATAGCCAAACCTTGTCTTCTGCAGTACTACACAGGTCTTCCACTTTTATTTTCTCCAGGTGGCTGAGTATGATGTTGCTACCCCCAAAAGTTCAACAAACCACTGATGTGTTAGGCAGATTATTTTCTCCCCTTGTTTTCTTTCAGTCCTGTGTGTACTGCTCTTTGTATTTTTCTATACTGTCTTATTTCTAAACAATTACCTGATGTTCATTGACAATTAATTTTGCGGCACTATTTTCCTGAAAAGATTATCAGTAGTAGCCCATCAGATTTCTGTATACACAGAAATGTCTGTATATGATGAGAGGGAAAAATATCTTTCTGCTATTTATTATATTTGTATATAGTGCAGTGCGGAGTGGCACAGACTTAACATTAATTTAGAACTAATGTGTAACAAGAACAAATAGCTGTCATATTTTGTTCAGATCTAACCTGAATACCACTGCACAATACTGTACTTTGTGTGGGCTTACTGCTGATCACCAGTAACCTGACAGTACCATGTTTGGTATTTACTATTAACAAGCTCAAATACCTTTGTAATCTTTTAGTTTCTGAGGCACATGTACATTTTCCCTACAAATGATCTCTAGTCCTGTCCCATCCTTTCAGGTTTCCCAGCACAGCAGTTCAGTTTGCACAGCTACAACACTGCTTTTTCTTTTGATTTGATATTCTCATCTACCTATTTACTTGGGAAAAAAAAAATAAATTAACATTTGTCAATTAGAAGTTCTTGTAAACAGGCTAGGCCCCAAAAGAGACACATACTCTATAGATAGCATGCAGCACATTCTGTCTTGTGTTTAATATTTCATGAGCTCAGTAATCACAGGCAAGTCACTAATCTCTCTGCTTTCCTTTCTGCGTTGGTGAAACAGTTGTGGTAAGAATATTCTATGATGGTTTAGATGTCTTTGCTAAGCTTTGTAAAACTTTAGAATGTGCAGGAAGTTTTGCACAAGTCACTCTATGGTTGGACCTGAGGAGCTAATAACTTGAATGGGATAGCAAAGCAGAGTAAAATTAATAGAAATCAAGACATAACTTATATTCTGTATCGGTTAAAAACTTCATTATAAAAGTTCAGGCGATGTAGTGACCAAGGCAGTTTAGATAGCATCAGGAACCAGCTCCACAGCTGATTTGTGGTGTTGTGTTACTGACAACATCTGTATCTTTATCCCTTCTCTCTTGCAGTATCGGTCCGGGCGGGATCCTCATCGAGGTTCAGACAATGTTTCCAATAAGTCTTCGGACAGTGATGTCAGCGATGTCTCCGCTGTGTCACGGACAAGCAGCGCTTCACGTTTCAGCAGCACAAGCTACATGTCCGTCCAGTCAGAGCGTCCAAGAGGAAACAAGAAAATAAGGTGAGCGCGATGAGCTATAGTGCCAGCTACAGCTGTGTAATTTGTGTAATGGAACACTTACTGATATGTGTATTTGAAATTAACATTTTGCCTAGAATGAAATTTGCAGGGAATTTCCAAAATACTGGTTTAAACGTCTTTTGCATTTCATGCTTTTTGAAGTCTTCATGGTATTTCTTTTTAGCCAAGTTTTGTCATCATGGGTTATGTAACATACACTAAAATAATAAACATATGCTGTCAGCAAGCATTAGACACAGTTAGATTTGAACTTTCTGAAAAGGAATTTGTAAAATAATATGGCTGAAAAGACAGTTTAACTGGAAAATTTGTGCCAGCAGAGGTATCTTCGTTTTCTTTTAAAGAGAGCTGCTGAACTTTTTTAGATGTATTATTTACTATCTACACAGACCAGTTCAATTTATTTAATACTTACACTAATCCAATTTAGGTGTACACTGTCGGTGTACAACCACTGAACTGCTCTTAAACAAGACATACATTGTGTATCTATGACCAAACCACAGTATTTTCTTTGCCTGCACCCTGTGTGCACTCACAGGAGCTTTGGCTTTCATTTGGTGCACAACTGAAAGATAAGTTTTCTCGAAGGTGCAACCCACCTCTACCACCTATATTAATTCTCAGAAAATTGTCCTCTTGGGAGAAATGGTGTGTTTGAAAAAATTGTTTAAGCGTCTGCTAATATGAGCATTGTTAGGACCACATAGTTTCTTTCACGCCGTGCTGTATACATTTCTAAATGTGATGTGTTGCCATGCTTATTTGTGTTGCTAATTAGAAGAAGGACTTATTATAGCCTAGGAAAATGTTCCTAGAGCCTAGAAGTCTCTCTAGTTTACGCTGAACTCTTAGCCAGCATGATTTACCTTATGACTGCTTCCATCCTTTAGTTATTTCATTTCTTTTGCGTTTCCTTTTTCATGCATGCTCTTCTCCATGACCTTAACTTTAATTTATTGTTTTCTTTTTTTCTTTTTGCATGCCTTTTTCAATTTTTGTTGACCTCAGAAGGACAAGGGATATAGAGGGAAAAAAAGAGGGAGGGCTGGAAGGGGATGAACAAGATGAAGTATTTCCTGAGGAAGAAGAAAAAGTGGAGGAGGAGGAGGAGGCAAAAGCAAAGGAGCAAGAAATTAATGGAAAAGGGGAAGGGCAAGAGGTGACAGAAAACTGTGATAAGGAGGAGATCAAAGAATCAGGGCATGATGAAAAAGCTCAAGAAGACCCAGCTGAGGAAGGGAAAGAGGATGACAGGTAAAATATACTTCTGTTTCTATAGACCTATTCTTCTTCCTCCAAGACCCTATTTGTGTTCCCTTTTCATTCCCTTTGTTTGCTTATTGCCTATGCTCTCTGCAGCTTTTGCTTTGTTTTGTTTTGCTTTCTGTCATGATGCTTTCATATTTAATCAAGTTTCACTCTCAACTTCAATGAGCTTGTTCTGCATACCAAATGATGCAGTACACCAACTTGACTCATTAATATGCATGCAACTACAGCATACTATATTTTAAATTGGTTTAGACTACAGTTTGGGTTTGACTATAAAAAACAGTAGGAATTGTAGGATGCCTTATTGTATTTCATACTTGAATTATTATTTCAGGTATAATCTTTTGTTGAGTGATATCTCATCAATGTTAAAATTAGCTTTACTTTCATTTATGGCCATACTAAAGAAGACAATATAGATTTTTAATTTTTTTTTTCTAATCCTCTTTGCATAGGTTGATAGACTGTGCATAGTGATTAACAATGTGTCAAAGCAGAGTCTTCCTATTTTCTTTTGTTTGTTCCACATGAATAACAGTCAAGGATTGTTGTATTATGGAGGGGTCATGCACCTCTGCTGCTGTATTGGATCCAGAAACATTTCAGCACAACTGGCTCTTGTTTTTCAGATAATATTCTAGAATTATACATTTTACAATGAATCCTTAAAACCAGATAAATTTCTAACATTTTGTATTGTGAAATCCATGTAAATTGCAGTGAGAGAAATACAATATTCCTTCTTTATTCATTAGCAAAAAATGAGTTTCAGATTTGATAAATATTCTTGAAGCCCTTCTCGCACAAGAATGGCAGAAAATCTCAGAAAAATATGCTTTCTTTTATCCTGCCAATTCTAAACTACCTCTAAACAACTTATGCCTGTAAAACTCTGCTCTTATGCATTAGGGTAAGCACAGAGCACTCTATGGAAATCTACTCTCTTTGCTACAAGCTTCCACGTGTATGTGCGGGGGCTGCTCACAATCACTTCATCATCAAAAATTACCTCGTTAAGGATACCTCATACCTCTTGATATTACTGTTCTTATGTACTTTATGAATAATGATAATGGTCACACTAAGGTCTTCAATCTGCTGAGATCATAGATGGGTTCAATGTAACTTAAATGACCATGAAGACAGATACCCGTCACGGATTCCTCCCGTGACTGTTTTAAAGAGTACCTCAGAACAATAAACTGCATTAGCTTTTAGAGCACTGGAGCACATTAAATCAATTAATCTTTTTTTGGCATAAATAGCTGCAGCATCAGATTTTTCCTTCATTAAACTTTGTAAAACTAAACCTTGGCATATGGTTGACCTATAGGGAAATCATAATTGCATTCCTTCTTGGCAATACATGTTAGTAAACAGAAAGCGTCACTAAAGCTTTGCTGTTGAGTATTCATTATTCACAGTTCCCTGACATTATTTCTTACTCCAGCTCCCTGATGATCTCAGGGACAAAAAATAATAATTAATAATTTTTACTGCAGGTAATGTTTAAGACTTCCCTAAATCTTACCCTTCCTTTTTCTAAATATCAATCCTAAGCAATAATTCTGATACTCACAATAGTTTTGTTTTATCAATGTGAATACACAGCGATTGTAATCACAGAGCACAATTTCACTGTTGAAATACTGTAGAAAAACACAATCTGTTCCAAGCACACAGAGTCTATATCATGAAATAACATATGAGTTCAAAAGGGGAAGCACAGAAGAACTAAGAGATGTTCCACATGACAGAAGATAGTTACAACACTGGGTTAGGGACATCTTGACAATAGAGATGCTAAGGGGACATTTGACCAAAGAAAATAAGATGGCTTTGTGAATGTTTCTAGAGAGCTTTTTCAAGCATTCCAGGCAATGAGGAGAAAACATGAGGTGCTTACTAAAAATATATCAAGTGGATGATGGGGCAAGTCTGATGAGCAGCAGGAGCTGATCTTTCAGTCTTGAATGAGAGAAAATAAAGATGATAAGGAGCAAATGCTAAAATACTGGGAAATAGAGATGTAGAACTGGATAAAAGAGAGTATAACTTTTTACTGATGTGTGGAGAAAGATGGCACAGCCAAATAAAAGGTCATGAAACTTAATCTTTCTGCCAGTATCCTAGAAGGGGTTATTGGGTAAATTGTCAAGTCTGGAGAAAACAGCTGCTGCAGTAGCTGTCATTGGAAATGGTGAAAATGGACAAAGCAATTATCTGTGTGGGTGGGCAGAGAGTGTAGAGATGTGAAATGGAAACTATGTGCAAGTCACAAAGTTTTGCTATATATTGAAAGGAACCAGTAACATCCCATGTGAAGAAAGGAAGTGAATGCTAAAGGACAGTAGAAGGACTAGAGCTGATTAAGTAGGAAGATGACACAGCCAAGAAAGGAGAATTTGCAGTGGAAAAAGTCATCTGGGATGTAATTTTGCAGAGTCGCTTAAAGATTCAAGAAACAGTGCAGGATGTAGTTTTAAGTAATGTATTTCTTCAGATACAAAACCTTCCTAACCCTTCATGCTCTTCATTCCCTCTCCTTGTTAGGCATAAAGATTAATTTCAAATCCACTTTTTCTTTCTTTTTTTTTTTTATCATTCAGTAAAAATAAAATCTTTAAAAAATTTAATTTGTAGGTTTTAAAACTTATTCCTGGTGCATATTTCTTCCCTAGTTTTTAATTAAAATTTTATTTTAGTATTGCAGGTTTTATGAGCCTTCCACTGTGATTGCAGCTATTATTAGTTAAATGCTGTGTTTTGTAAAGCTGGAAGAAAAAGCATGTCAATTCAATCTGTGCAAGCTCCTTCACGAGGTGGAAGCAATATTCTGGTAAAAATATCAAAAACTGTGCAAAAGACAACATCAAGAATCCATTTTCAACATGTATATGCTCTTTGGTTTCTTAAAGCTATTTCAAAATTATTTCAATATTGCCTTAACTATACTACTGCATGAAAGAAGTTAATTGTGCCTAACCTTTCTAGCAAAACAGGCTGTATGTTTGAAGAGAAAACTGCAGCCTGAGACTCTTTCCCCACTGCGTGATCGGTCTTTTAGCAAAATTGCAGTACAGGTAGTCTGTGCTCCCAATAGCTATAGATAAAAATATAGATAAATAGATGGATACATGAAGTTCACACAGTGTCATTTCTGCTATGGAGGGGGAGAGAACTTGGGCCCAGTTATGTCAATGTTCAGGTAATTTTTCAGGGAAAACAGGCCAGCATGCAGTTTCCTGCATCTCTCTACCAAATGTGTTGGTCTTACAGTTTTTTCATCATTACAACAAAGTGACTTTGCCATTCCTGGGATGAGAATGGCAGGTTGCAGTGCAATACTCACCAGTTCTTTTCAGGTGCAAAATGTTTCATTATTCAGGCAATTTGGGGTGGATATCACACACTGGGTCCTTGAACAAAAACAGCAGTGCCTCTCTAACATAATGCTTCTGCATCCCTATGACTAGATTGCCAGTCAGTGTATCTGAAGTCACAGGATCTAAAATAAAGATTTTTTTCAGTAAGATTTTGTTAGTATTATTGGGCTGAGTAGAGTCTGTTGGGAGTTTGTGACAAAATCTTGTCCCATTTGAATCATAGATTCAAAGCCACTAGTTTTTATGCAAGCTTTTTAACTTTAGTATTCTACAGCAAGGCAAATCTTCAAAAGCTCTACATTCATATAGCTACTGGGTCTCTACCAGCACACATGGTCAATAATTTGGCCTTTTTTTTTTTTTGCATTTTCATAGGTGACATGCAGAAGAAAATTAACTGTAACTTCTGGAGAAATATTATGGAAAAGTATGCAAAAGATCAATGGTTCAGAAAGGAATTATATGAATTCATATATTTGTTGAGAAATCTTTACAGAGAGTAGAATTCAAATAATTTAAGAAATCTAATGAAGTCACCTGTATCTAAGTTATTTGTCATCATCTGTCAAACCATTGGAGACCTTTTTTTTTTCTGTTACTTTGGAGTAAGTACAAAACAGGTAGGCTTCTTTGCAGCTAGTAAACTCATTTTGATTCACTGGGAAATAATAAAGTAATGAATTTGGAAGTACACATTATTAACAGGTGAACAGTAAAAATAGCTCATTTCAAACAGTCTGCAGCTTTGATATATGGTGCCCAGCAGAGAACTCAGACATTTTTTCTTTGACAGAAATGCAATATCATTGAAACTGCTTGCCTCTCCATGAAATGCAGCCTGCACTTTACCCTCTGTTGAACCAGCTCTGACCCGTGATCCATAAAGCACTGATGCACTCCTGTTTCTAAAGGTTTTTTTAAAACAGTGCATCAGTAGTCAAAAAAAACCCCAACACAAACCCAGTAAAAACACAAGAGATGCAGGGGAAAGCCCTGTAGACATGCATTCATTTTCTGAAGATATTTAAAGCTAGATTGAACAATAAGTTCTTCAATAGGCAGAGTGTTTAATCTTTATTTGTACAGGATTGAGCACAACCAGTCTGTGGACAAGAATAGCAATGGCAACAATAAAAATGAGGTAGAAACTTAAAGCCCCAAGGAATTGAATGTTGAAGCTCATGAGACTTTTGTTTCTTTGATATTATGATTCTGTGGTTCTGACTTAGTAATGTATGTTTTCACTCTTTTAACCTGAGTATTATTTTAATAGAAAAGTGACAAAATTCTGTAAAATTATTACATATTCCTCTAAATGTACTTAGTTAAAAATAATTAATAAGCTTATTACTTAGCTTTCTAAGAAACAAACATAAACTCCTTCATGTTACTTCATAGAAGTATTTCTAAAATGTAGTCACTGGTTTTCTGTGATTGCCTTTGAAACACATTGCCAGACCCATCTGGCAAGTATTGTATTTGAAATAAGGATAAGGGTCCCAGTGGTGTTCTTATTGTTGTGTACTTGTGCTAGCTATGGTAAGATGATGCTCTAGTGGTTTGCTATTGCCCATATATTTGATTTTAATGTTATTTCACCAAGCATATGAACATTCTCAGTAATAACACTGTACCTGTGTGGTGTTCATACTCCTCTTAAAGTCCATAAGGTGCTACCTAAGCAAGGTGAGGGATCTGTCACCAGGTAACCAACCCCTGGTAGGAAATAAAATTTCCTTACAAATACCACTGGGAGCCATAACATGAGCACTATTCCTATGGAGGCCCAAGAGGCAAATTGCTCCAAACTGGCACAGTTTGCAAAGTACACATTGCCTCTGCAGGGAGACCTGGTCATAGACCTCTCTTCCCCAGCTCAAAAAAACGAAGTTTGCAGGCTCTTTTTCAGAAAGACGTAAGGCACCTTTCCTCACAATGTTTTCTTTTTATGATGGTCTTAAGTTTTCTGTATGCTTTTATAATTTCCCCCAGAGACCAAAAGTGACTCAAAGTCATTTTGTCAAACTGACAGAAGTCAGCCAGGCAAGATCATGATGTCCCAGATAATGTCTCTTTGGTTGAGGTAATTATGGCTTCAGAGCTCTTGCTCATGTCTGTTTAGTTCTCAGTCCCAGAAGATCAATTCAGAGATATGCTATGGGTTTGGGAGATGTTAGCAGTGCCTATGCTGACCCTGATTTTTCTGAGTCCTCAAGCAACCTGAATTTACAAGGAATGAAGGAAATGTCAGAGTTATTTTGTTCTTTAGACAGCCGCTACCACACATATGCACATAAGCATTAAACCAAGCATGAGCATATTCACTTTGTGCAGTACTAATCAAAGCAATGCAGTCTTTCATGAGTGAAGTATGGATGCAGCTATAGTGAAATCCATACTCCTTACAGCAATTTATTTAAATAAAACCCTTTCAAGACATTGACCTGCTCGGTGGATGAGGGGAAGGCTGTGGATGTGGTCTATCTGGACTTCAGCAAAGCCTTTGACACTGTCTCCCATAGCACACTCCTGGAAAAGCTGGCAGCCCACGGCTTGGACAGGGGCACTCTGTGCTGGGTTATGAACTGGCTGGATGGCCGGGCCAGAGAGTGGTGGGGAACGGTGCTGCATCCAGTTGGTGGCCGGCCACTAGTGGTGTCACCCAGGGATCAGTGTTGGGCCCAGTTCTGTTTAATATCTTTATTGATGATCTGGATGAGGGGATTGAGTGTACCATTAGCAAATTTGCAGATGACACCAAGTGTGGGGGGGGTTGTGTTGATCTGCTGGAAGGCAGAAGGGCTCTTAGAGAGACCTGGACAAACTGGAGAGATGGTCTGATTCCAATGGGATGAGGTTCAACAAGGCCAAGTGCCGGGTCCTGCACTTTGGCCACAACAA